>CM035794.1:77189372-77301872 GCA_020466265.1 Siphamia tubifer
ATTCTTCCTGTAGTTAATTTTTTTTTTGTTCAGTTAGCTCTTTTGAAAAGGTTTCATCTCTGATACAAGAGATACTATTCAATACTACTACTACTACTACTACTACTACTACTACTACTACTACTACTACTACTACTACTACTACTACTACTACTACTACTACTACTACTACTACTACTACTACTACTACTACTACTACTACTAATAATAATAATAATAATAATAATAATAATAATAATAATAATAATAATAATAATAATAATAATAATAATACTACTACTACTACTACTATTACTACTACTACTACTACTACTACTAATAATAATAATAATAATAATAATAATAATAATAATAATAATAATAATAATAATAATAATAATACTACTACTACTACTACTACTACTACTACTACTACTACTACTACTACTACTACTACTACTAATAATAATAATAATAATACTACTACTACTACTACTACTACTACTACTACTACTACTACTACTATTACTAATAATAATAATAATAATAATAATAATAATAATAATAATAATAATAATAATAATAATAATAATAATAATAATAATAATAATAATAATAATAATAATAATAATAATAATAGCAACCATTTCGTTAGATATAGTCTAGTTTAGTTCGGGAGATGGCAGTCGCGGGGCGTGACATAGTGACATAATTAACCACCACAGAAGAAGAACAGAACCCGGTGGAATCAGTAAGCGTAGAAGAAGAAAATCACCAATGACAACAACACAGTGGACTCTTCTTAATTTCCAGTGAATCTGTATCCGGTTAGATGCTGTTTACATGTTGTCCCGTACATTTATCACTTCTAGTTCGTTAACAGAGTCAACATCTTCCCCGGTATCGTTTGTTTTTCTACCAAATGACTGTTTTTAACATATGCTGACACAGCAGAGGAACAGGAAGAGCCAGTTCACCGCGCGCACAGGTATGAACTTTAACTGATTTGACTCTTTTATCAACAAACCTGGTGGGTTTTGACCAAACACACCGAATGTTTCCACTATGTAAGTGTTTTAGGGTAAGTTGATGTCAAGATTGAAGTCAGTTTTATTCTGTATGAGCATCATCTGTCTATGATACCGATATACAGCTCTACGATATTTCAACATTTAAAGTCATTACATGTTTTTTATTCTATGTGACAGAGTAAAGAAAAGGCATTGTATGTTAATTAAGTAGAGGTGGTCAAAGTACTCACATTCTGGACTGAAGTAAAAGTACAGCTACTGGTGTGAAAAAAAAATGCTCTGGGAAAAGTAGAAGTACTGATTGAAATAATACTTATGAAAAAAAACTTTCAATAGTATCCAAAAATAAAGCCTTTAAAAGTGACTTACTGTGTAGATAATAATGTGATTGATCAGGTCTCAGTTTGGTGGGTATGGGCAGGAAAGAGAGCGAGATAAACCCCCCCCCAACAAAACCCATCATCATGAGATTAAAGAAAAATAATGAATGTGAGATTAAAAAATGCACAATTATGATATAAAAAAGTAAAAACGGTGACATAAAATCTCAAAATTAAGTGATAAATAGTTATGAATAAATACGAGATAAGAACTACATTATTATGAGGAAAAAGAGTCAAAATTATGAGAATGAAAGTCACAAAATTTTCTCCCCTGATTTTTTCCCCCTCTGAAAGGACTTATTTTGTCACAAATGTTATTTTGTAAAAGTAATGAGTATATTCTGAGAATGTAAGGAGTATAAAGTACAGATATTTATGCAAAAATATAGGGAGTAAAAGCAAACATTTCCAGAAAAATAAATACTCAAGTAGAGTACTTTTTACGTAGTTACTTTCCACTTCTGTAATGAAGTGTTTTGTTGTATTTTTCAGGCTTTTTACTCATTTAAGTCAGTATGTGTGTCTTGTTAACAGAAACAGGTTCTCAGCAACATTTCATAAATACTAATAAAATATAAAAAAATAATAAAAAGAGAAAAATAATAAAAACAATACCCCCTGCCCCCTTTAAAAATTTACCATGAATAATTAATATAAAAAAAGAAATAATAAAAACAATACCCCCTGCCCCCTTTAAAAATTTACCATGAATAATTAATATAAAAAAAGGAATAAAAAGCACAGTAAATAAAAAGTACATTAAAATGTCTCTTCACCAATACTGGCTTAAAAACTGTAAAAACAGGTTTCATAGTTTATATCGTCACATGCCTCCTGTCTAAGGTTATCTACTGACTCTGCACGTGCAGCAGCTTGAGTGTAGGTGACAGAGGATGAGTCCGTTATTGTCAGGTTGGTGTGAAGAAGATGTGACATATTTTGTTTATGAGTCAGAAGAACATAAGGTCCGTGGTCCAAAAACAGCTGCTAGAAGGTCTAATGGGGTGTTGTGCCGAGGGACGCATAATTTTAATAGTTTATCTCATAATTATAACTTTTTTCACTTCCTTCCTATCAGGGCTGCACGAAAAATCACTAAATATAACAGAAGCTCTAACCCTAACCATGGGGAAATGATCGTATCCAGCAGCTCACATAAACACATATAAAAATACATAAACACATCTAAATACACTAAAACACTGTGTGTGTGCATGTGCACAAGTGCATGTGAAGAGTGTGATCTTGATTCACGCATACACAATGTCTAAACATGAACAGTTTTTAAGCACTTTATTTCATAGGTTACATTTGTTTGTAATGCAACCTATGAAATGTGTGGGTCTGTGGCCCCTGAACTGGAGTCAGTTTGGCTCCTCTGCTCTAGAATACTTATTTATTTAAATGTATTTAACTGGGACAATACATACAGCATTACTACCACAGGGAGAATGTGATACATATAAGACATTTAACTTAAACACTATAAAAATATACTGAACATTTAACCCTTGTGCGGTCCTTTGGGGAAAAGAGACCCGGTGGTTCACAAATGTACCTTTTTATACGTACTGTAGGATGCCATTGCTTACTACTGAAAACAGTAATATATCCTTGGGGGGTGGGGTGATGAGTCTATGGAACTGAACTTTGGAATCTGGGTTTTTAAGACCCGATTGTAGGACACAGCCAATGTGCCTTTTACGAAGGACCGCACAAGTATATACTATATATATATATATATATATATATATATATATATATATATATAGTATATACATACTGTATGTATATATGGTGAAATCAGCCTGACATAGTGGTGGTGGATAAACATCAGAAGACAGTGATAGATCAAGGTCAAAATATGAATTAAATCACACTCACATGTCAAATGGTGTGTAGTTGGATGATGAGCTATAGATTTAGACCAACCAATGTTGGGTGTTATTAAAAACAGAAAAGGACATATACCACCTAGCCGTCCTGGCAGGACTATCCAATCGTATTTGACCTACTGTTGCGTCTTCATGTAAACGAGGATTTCCTCCTGAACGCACTCATCTAAACGCAGATGAAAAACTGAAGTCGACACACCACTTTTACGTCTTCTGTATAAACATAACCTTAAAGTGGAATTAAACATGAATAAAAAGTCCCATGTAACCCCACCTATTGTTGTGGTTTTTGGTCTAAAAGTTTGAGTGGTTACTTGTAGAGTGAAAACGATGAGTGAATCAGAGAAGTGGTGCAGTAAAGATACATGTGTCTATATAAATGAGCTGCTTTAAAAGAATAAACATGAGCTGACAAGTCCATGTCTTTATAGCTCACACAACTGAAAGCAAAAGGTAAAACCAGCTGTGGCATCATCAGATAAGAATGATCACAGGTGTTTGTCTTAGAATATGCTGGAAGTATGTAAACAGTGTTAACGTCAGGGTCAGTTCCCTACATGGACATTAACTGCACTGATGATCTAACCAGAGGTGGTTAAAAAATACTCACATTCTGTACTGAAGTACAAGTACAGCTACTGGTGTGAAAAAATACTCTGGTAAAAGTAAAGTATTGAATCAACTCCTTTACGGAAGTAAAAGTTAAAAAGTACAACTTCTGAATTGTAAGAAAGTAAAAAGTGAAACTGCATTTTTTATTTATTTTTTTGCCATTAACGTAATAATTCTTATTTAACCAGGAATAATCAGAAAAGTTTCAAAAGTATATAAAAAAAATCCAGCCTTTAAAAGTGAGTTAGTGTAGATGATGTGTTTGATCAGGTCACAGTTTAGTGGATATGGACAGAAAATTTAGGAAAAATGGAGAAAAAAGTCACAATTGAGATAAAATGGCATAATTATGTGATTAAAAGTCAAAATTGTGAGAAGGTCATAAATGTGAGATAAAAAAATGGATAATTATGGGGAAAGAAAAGAGTCAAAATTATAAGAAAAAAATCTAAATTATGAGTGAAAAGTTACAACAATGGGATAACACATTTTACATTTTCTCATTTCATCATTAGACAGAGAAAAGTTATAAATAGGGGATTAAAAATGTTTTAATTGTGAAATAAAAAGTCAAAATTGTTAGAGAATAGTCGTATAACTATAATATATAAAGTCATAGTTTCTCTCCTTCACTGATTTTTCCACTGTCACATCTGTTTAGTTTGAAAAAGAATATAAAGAGTATAAAGTACATATGTTTATATAAATATAAAGAGTATAAAGTACATATATTTATATAAATGTAAAGAGTATAAAGTACATATATTTATATAAATGTAAAGAGTATAAAGTACAAATATTTATATAAATGTAAAGAGTATAAAGTACATATATTTATATAAATATAAAGAGTATAAAGTACATATATTTATATAAATATAAAGAGTATAAAGTACAAATATTTATATAAATATAAAGAGTATAAAGTACATATATTTATATAAATATAAAGAGTATAAAGTACAAATATTTATATAAATGTAAAGAGTATAAAGTACATATATTTATATAAATATAAAGAGTATAAAGTACATATATTTATATAAATGTAAAGAGTATAAAGTACATATATTTATATAAATATAAAGAGTATAAAGTACATATATTTATATAAATATAAAGAGTATAAAGTACAAATATTTATATAAATGTAAAGAGTATAAAGTACATATATTTATATAAATATAAAGAGTATAAAGTACATATATTTATATAAATATAAAGAGTATAAAGTACAAATATTTATATAAATATAAAGAGTATAAAGTACAAATATTTATATAAATATAAAGAGTATAAAGTACATATATTTATATAAATATAAAGAGTATAAAGTACAAATATTTATATAAATATAAAGAGTATAAAGTACATATATTTATATAAATATAAAGAGTATAAAGTACATATATTTATATAAATATAAAGAGTATAAAGTACAAATATTTATATAAATGTAAAGAGTATAAAGTACATATATTTATATAAATGTAAAGAGTATAAAGTACATATATTTATATAAATATAAAGAGTATAAAGTACATATATTTATATAAATATAAAGAGTATAAAGTACAAATATTTATATAAATATAAAGAGTATAAAGTACATATATTTATATAAATATAAAGAGTATAAAGTACAAATATTTATATAAATGTAAAGAGTATAAAGTACATATATTTATATAAATATAAAGAGTATAAAGTACATATATTTATATAAATATAAAGAGTATAAAGTACATATATTTATATAAATATAAAGAGTATAAAGTACATATATTTATATAAATGTAAAGAGTATAAAGTACATATATTTATATAAATATAAAGAGTATAAAGTACATATATTTATATAAATATAAAGAGTATAAAGTACAAATATTTATATAAATGTAAAGAGTATAAAGTACATATATTTATATAAATATAAAGAGTATAAAGTACATATATTTATATAAATATAAAGAGTATAAAGTACAAATATTTATATAAATATAAAGAGTATAAAGTACAAATATTTATATAAATATAAAGAGTATAAAGTACATATATTTATATAAATATAAAGAGTATAAAGTACAAATATTTATATAAATATAAAGAGTATAAAGTACATATATTTATATAAATATAAAGAGTATAAAGTACATATATTTATATAAATATAAAGAGTATAAAGTACAAATATTTATATAAATGTAAAGAGTATAAAGTACATATATTTATATAAATGTAAAGAGTATAAAGTACATATATTTATATAAATATAAAGAGTATAAAGTACAAATATTTATATAAATGTAAAGAGTATAAAGTACATATATTTATATAAATGTAAAGAGTATAAAGTACATATATTTATATAAATGTAAAGAGTATAAAGTACATATATTTATATAAATGTAAAGAGTATAAAGTACATATATTTATATAAATATAAAGAGTATAAAGTACAAATATTTATATAAATATAAAGAGTATAAAGTACATATATTTATATAAATGTAAAGAGTATAAAGTACATATATTTATATAAATGTAAAGAGTATAAAGTACATATATTTATATAAATATAAAGAGTATAAAGTACAAATATTTATATAAATGTAAAGAGTATAAAGTATTTATATTTATATAAATGTAAAGAGTATAAAGTACATATATTTATATAAATATAAAGAGTATAAAGTACATATATTTATATAAATGTAAAGAGTATAAAGTATTTATATTTATATAAATGTAAAGAGCATAAAGTACATATATTTATATATATATAAAAGTAAAAAGTTGTCAGAAAAATAATTACTCAAGTAAAGTACAGATACCTAAAAAACTTGTACTAAAGTACAGTAACAAAGTACTTTTATGTAGTTTCTTTCCACCTCTAGATGTGACCTGACAGTGGGTTTGTCATCATAACAATAAACAACATTCTTTTAGTTAATTAGAAAACATCTATCTGCTGAAGTGTGTAATCCGATAACTTTATGAGACTAATTATAAAACATCGAAGTAAAAGTGTCATTTCTTCTTTGTCTTCTTCTTATTTATTTAAGTCTGTGTTTTCACTTATATTATCTCTCCTTTTGTATCAGAGCTGTGTTCTGTCAATACTGAAGCATCCTGTCAGTGCTGATTCATTGACTAATCAGTGAGTCTAGTTCGACTGATGACCTATTTAATGTTTATTTTACTCTGGGGTTACTTTCTGTCACACAAACAGCACTTATTCTAAATGTTGGCTTCATGTGTGTTTATCGTGTCCATTTTCCACCAGTGCTTTAGTCAGAACAGGTATGTTTCAGTCACATGACTATGATGATGTTCGCGATGTCAGCTGGAGGACAGGACGTAACCATGGATACAGTGTTTATTGTACAGTTTTAGATCCAGTGTCCAAACACAGATACATACGGTTAATTAAAATGTATTAGATGTGACTCGTATGTGATGAAAATGAATGAGTTTTGGACAGAAGCCAAAGATTTACCAACAGTCTGTGCTGTGGATATTATTAACTACCTGCTCCTGCACACATCCTACTACAGCAGCAGCAGATGAAAGACGAGAAAAGTTTGGAGACATAGAACTTTTTTATCAGTGGGTGTGTCCACAACCTAGTGTTGTCACTAAAATTTCCAACTCGATACCGATACTAAGGATAATACTCGATACTATTTCGATACTGGAGATGTGAGGGATTCCTTTTAAAATGTCCTCCATGGACTGTTAAAAAAAAGGTAGTGAGTGCGGGTGCAGAATAAATGCATGTCTATCTCTTGGTAAGTTAAGGTAGGTCTATCTTTTTGTTCAAGCCCTTCTGCAGTGCTAACTGTAAGACTCTTTATGGTCGAGCGATTATGTGCGCGGGCGGCAGCGTATTGCATCATGTGACCACCGCGGACCCCTTGCGGGACTATGGCAAGCCAAAGTGTTCACATAGCCACGCGTGTAACGCGTGATATAATAAAGACAACGCGTGGTTATGTGAACACTTTGTCTTGCCATACGGGACTAGCAGCGCGCACGTCAAAAATGATAGGCTGACATGCTCACGGTGGCCTCCGTGGTGGTAACGTGATACTATGCGCTACCGCCTGGCTGCCGCCCGCGCGCATAAACGTTCGACTATATGGAGGCCTTTAAAAGCAAAGTTACATCGGATGGTCCAATCACAGACCTATAGAAATAGTGTATAGGTCTGTGGTCGCACTGGCGTCATCCCGTGTGCTGTCAGAGGCAGCTGGAGAAAAAAAGAGACTTTAACTTACACGCCGGCATTACGGCTGTGCCAGAGCTGACCGCGTTGATGCCTGTTTACAATTCTTAACGTTACCCGCTACAAAAAAGCGGCAACGCGCCATAAAAACAAAAATCGATTTTCCAGCAACTTAGTATCTAATTAGATACCAAGGGTCAATATCGATTTAGTATCTAAAATCGATTTTTTTACAACCCTACCACAACCTCAGTGATAATTATGGGTTGGTCTTCACCAGGGAGAGTGTTTTATTTGTAAAGATACAACGTCAAGATTGTGTTGCATGTTTGTTTACATTAGTTGCTGCTAGCTGCTAGCAGAAGCGACTAGTGACAGCCAACATGCAACTCATCTTTATGTGTCTAGTTAAACTATATTACAACAGTGGAAATAAATATTTAATAACAACCTATTAAATATTATATATAGCAATATATAGCACATCCACAAAAAAAAGTTAGCTTTGGAAAATACCTCTGACCAAGTGGTCGCTGTAGACATGGGCATTAGCATTAGCATTAGCACATTCTTCTCCTGACTGCAAACGCAGATTTAAAAGATTAAAAATCCACTTATTACAGCATTTTTCTGTGAGCTTTTTCCATTTCTCACCTTTGTAGATGACAATCTTTTAGCCTAGCAGTGCTATCTCTATTCACTCCATGTATGGGTCTAGTGGTGCTTCATAGTCAGGGGAGGCGGGGCTAAAAGGTTGTCTTTCAAATCCTCTGTATGCAATAGGACGGTACTACAACCAATCAGTATAATCTTTAGGATGACGTAGTTAGAGTGACTGAAAGTTGACGGAAGAGTCCGGAGAAAGTTAGGAATGACTAAACAAAATGGTGGATTATGGATCTGAACGACTGTTGTCGCTTCTGTAAAAAGAATTTAAAGATTGTTGACGTTTTGTCACATTCTTCACTCATCTTTTAGTGCCTCATGTTTTAATGTAAATGAGCCACGGCTGACTCCGCCCCTCCGTCTGACTCCGCCTCACTCTTCTGTGTGAAGAGAAAGAAATGGAACCTGAAAAAGTTGAGGCAGAGGAAAAAGAGACAAAGAGTTGGAAGTTATTGTGACTGTTTAGCTTGACTTAATGTGCCTTATTGATTGATTGATTGATTGATTGATTGATTAGTTTATTTCAGGCAAGTTCACAGTTTTTACTCTCCTTACAAAATATACAAAAACAATTTCCAGCTTAAACATTAAGACAAATAAACAAAGAACAATGTGTAATCTTCTGCCTTAAAGGGAGTGGGAAGAAGAAACACTTATGTACCCCCACCCCGTCTTCAAAATATTACAAAGAAAAGAAAAAGGAAAGCGGCTTGTTTCGCAGCTTCCGTCATAGAAAGACAACAAGGAATAGACAAAGCTTTTACGTCAACCTGAGAGAAGACAATATATATATATATATATATATATATATATATATATATATATATATATATATATATATATATATATATATATATATATATATATATACATACACATACATACACAGTGCAGCTTATATATATGAAACAGAAACACTTCTAACATAAACCTTTCATTGACAGTGCGCCTTATAGTGTGGAAAATACGCTACACATTGTTTTGTAAGTCACCTCACACAATCTGATTTATATAATGAACTATATTCACTTTAAATATAATATCTCCAAATCATAATAGATGTTAATAGTTTAAATTTATTGCAATAAAATCTTGGTTTATGTATTCTTCTACATTATAACTGAATTGTCACTTTTTCAGATAATGTTCTGTTTGTTATTATACTAGATTTATAAATCCTTTTAAAAGCACAAATTAAATCTGATTCTGATAATAATAGCAGTTGTGTTGTTCCATTTCCTCAGTTGTTGATCATGTCATGCTGTCGCCGTTCCTCCTCTGCACATGACATTTTGTAGCTGCGTGTTAAAGTCTTCAGCTACCTTTTTATGACAGACTGTATTTCCTTGCAGTCAGGTGATGAGAGGTGAGAGGCTGTAGCAGTGAATCCGAGGGAGGCATCATGGAGGACGACTACAAGCCTCTGCTGGGCTCAGAACAGACCGGAGAGAGCCACTCCAACCGAGGCTCCACCGACTCTCTGGACAGAGTCACCGACTTCAAGGCCAAGAGGTAGATTACACTGAAACCACAGCGATCAATAGGCTGTACTTAGCAGCAGCACATGACACAGTCTGGAGGACGCAACTGCTTAAAGGGTCATGTTGTTCAATAGATAACATGAATTTACTGGCAAATTAAAGGAGATATCCCATAAAATGTAAGTTCATACCAGAGCAGGATCATGTTTGTTAATGAAACTGAAAGTAGCTGTAAAAAAAAAATACACAAAACAAAACACTAAATAATAATAATAATAATAATAATAATAATAAAAGAGTTAGAATGTGTGATTTAACCCCAGGTGATAATTACAGAGTTCAATTTAGTGTTGGTTGATGATTAAACAGGAATACCAGGATTTAAAGTTGTGATATTTATCTTTATTTATATATATTATATAATATGGAGTTCTTCATTTTCAAACGTCTACACCAGGGGTGTCAAACTCCAGTCCTCGAGGGCCGGTGTCCTGCATGTTTTAGATATTTCCCTCTTCCATGTGATTCGGTTTAACCCTTTAACTCCTGAGAACTAACTAAGAAAATAATTGGTAACATGAGCAAAGTAAGACACAAATGGCAGAAAATCAAAGAAAAATACTACAATTTAAAAAAAAAAATAAACAAAATGAGTGACAAAAACTAATAAATATTTACAAAATGACAAATAATGTGGAAAATTTTGAAAAAAAAATGACTAAAGAAGGAAACTGCTATTGAAATTTGGTCCCAGCAATTTTAATTTTGCCTTTAAAAAAATGTTTAAATAAAATACAAAAATGTTGGCACCTTGTCCATGCACAAAACTAAAAGAAAATTTTTCTGAATATTTAAACTAAATCATCCATTCATAACACACCAGCACTGACATTTAAAGAGTTAATAATCAGCTCCTCATCAGACTGATAATGATGTAATGACCTCCAGGTGGAATGGAAGAGGGGAACATCTAAAACATGCAGGACACCGGCCCTCGTGGACCACAGTTTGACACCCCTGATCTACACCATTGTTCTCAAACTCATTTTCTTCATTTTCCACATTCAGCTTGATTTTAGCTTCAATGGGTCGGACCAGTAAAATGAAAACATAATAACCTATAAATAATGACAAATACACATTTATATGTAGTTGTTACCCCCTCCCCATTAAATTATGAAAATACTTTTATAAATGATCCAAATGCAAAACAAGTTAAATTTCATAAAGAAAATAAATAAATATAAATGATAATAACAATTTTAACAATATTCTGTCTCAGTTTGTCATTTGTCAGCAGTGCTATCCCTATTCATTCCATGTATGGGTCTAGTGGTGCTTCATAGTCAGAGGAGGCGGGGCTAAAAGGTTGTCTTTCAAATCCTCTGTATGCAATAGGACGGTACTACAACCAATAAGTGTAATCTTTAGGATGACGTAGTTAGAGCGTCTGAAAGTTGACGGAGGAGTCTGGAGAAAGTTAGGAATGACTAAACAAAATGGTGGATTATGGAGCTGAACGACTGTTGTCGCTTCTGTAAAAAGAATTTAAAGATTGTTGACGTTTTCTCACATTCTTCACTCATCTGTGATAAAAGGAAATCTACACCTGTTGTTGTTCTTCTTCTATGGTTGTTTACGCTTGTTTCTCTACCAATCGTCACAGTGTCACTTTGTTAGTCCCGCCCACTGACTATACTTCATTGCGATTGGTCGACCAGTTTCTAGACAAAAGTTACATTGAGTGAAACTAGACTACTACGATAGAACATTAGATTTACTGATGCTAGGAGGAGCTAGTGTGGCTAGGCTACTACGATAGAACATTAGATTTACTGATGCTAGGAGGAGCTAGTGTGGCTAGGCTACTACGATAGAACATTAGATTTACTGATGCTAGGAGGAGCTAGTGTGGCTAGGCTACTACGATAGAACATTAGATTTACTGATGCTAGGAGGAGCTAGTGTGGCTAGGCTACTACGATAGAACATTAGATTTACTGACGCTAGGAGGAGCTAGTGTGGCTAGGCTACTACGATAGAACATTAGATTTACTGATGCTAGGAGGAGCCTAATGTGGCTAGGCTACTACGATAGAACATTAGATTTACTGATGCTAGGAGGAGCTAGTGTGGCTAGGCTACTATGATAGAACATTAGATTTACTGATGCTAGGAGGAGCTAGTGTGGCTAGGCTACTACGATAGAACATTAGATTTACTGATGCTAGGAGGAGCTAGTGTGGCTAGGCTACTACGATAGAACATTAGATTTACTGATGCTAGGAGGAGCTAGTGTGGCTAGGCTACTATGATAGAACATTAGATTTACTGACGCTAGGAGGAGCTAGTGTGGCTAGGCTACTACGATAGAACATTAGATTTACTGACGCTAGGAGGAGCTAGTGTGGCTAGGCTACTACGATAGAACATTAGATTTACTGACGCTAGGAGGAGCTAGTGTGGCTAGGCTACTACGATAGAACATTAGATTTACTGATGCTAGGAGGAGCTAGTGTGGCTAGGCTACTACGATAGAACATTAGATTTACTGATGCTAGGAGGAGCTAGTGTGGCTAGGCTACTACGATAGAACATTAGATTTACTGACGCTAGGAGGAGCTAGTGTGGCTAGGCTACTACGATAGAACATTAGATTTACTGACGCTAGGAGGAGCTAGTGTGGCTAGGCTACTACGATAGAACATTAGATTTACTGATGCTAGGAGGAGCTAGTGTGGCTAGGCTACTACGATAGAACATTAGATTTACTGATGCTAGGAGGAGCTAGTGTGGCTAGGCTACAATGGATTAAGAATGGGATGGAAACAATAATATGCGAGTCATGGCAGGGGAGGTAAAACTTTAGGCAAAATAGTGTCAATCAATCAAACTTTATTTATATAGCACTTTTCATACATGGTGCATGTAGCACAAAGTGCTTTACCACAGACGCATCATTAACCCACAGTTATAGGTGCAAATAAATGAAAATAATAATATTAATAAATATATAATGTAGAAAAACAAATGCATAAATACATTTTTAAAAAAGCTAAATAAATTAAGTCAAACCAATATAGTGTATGTCATTGTACGAACAAAAACTGTGCTTTTATTCACTCCTTATTTAAATACAGGAGTTAGTACTGGATTACAAATGGTAATTTTCCTGCCATGACTTGTTCTATTTAACCATTTATAGCTCACAGTGTAAGTTCTACTTTCAGTAGCACTGTCTTCTAGGCTCAGTGAATAAATAAGCAGCATTCATCTATCAAAATCATAAATCATAAATTACAGGACGTTATTATAAAACCTAGAACTCAGTAGATACTGTTTAAGACAATGTCGACATGTGAACTTTTTTATTTTAGTTTTTGTAATATAGCATAAGCATTATGTTAACCTTTTAACCCCTGATGCATGGCCACAGTAAAAAAATATATGAGGCTACTTCCTGATGGATCATTAATGTAAACTTAAATAATTTAATCGGTCACTGATATAATGTGGATCAAATGTAAACACACTTTCTGCCTGTTTCTTATTTTATCTGCAGCAGTGACAAAAACAACTCCCATCATCCCTCACTACGTCACATTATTGTCAAAATCCATCTTTTATTATTATTGTTCTAAATGAGACCCCACATGTTCCAGACATTTACCTTCTTTCTGTTCTGTTTTTACATGATACATTCTTTATGTACACTGTGTTAATGTGTTACCAGTTTAAGTGCAGAGTGAGGCTGGTTTTTATGTGTTCTACAAGTGTGTAGTAGTAATAATAATAATAATAATAATAATAATAATAATAATAATAATAATAACAATAAATTCTATTTATAAAGCCCTTTATTTTTTTTAAATTAAAAACCTTAAAGTGCTACAGCAGAAAACAGTGTCATTAAAAACAATTAAAAGCTAAAATAAAAGATAAAACTAGAAAAGTACTCAGAGCTCAAACCTCCGCCAAGGCAGCCCCCCCCCCCTTTGAATGAAGAGAGGTCCACCAATGAGGTTCTGTTTGTTTGTTCGTTAGCAAGATAACTCAAAAAGTTATGGATGGATCTTGATGAAATTTTCAGGATGTGTTGGGAGTGTCACAAGGAACAAATGTTTACATTTTGGTGGTGATCCTGGGTTATGGATCACATTGAAATGTATTCTCCATTAAAAAAAAACAAAACACTCACTACCCAATGGCTACTTGATTACAAACTTGGTCCTCATTAGACCTGTAAATGTGTGTGTGTGTGTGTGTGTGTGTGTGTGTGTTTATACTTGTATTATTATCTTTATGGGGACATTGATATGTTTACACAGTCACACCATGGGGATCTCTGACACTATGGGGACCAAAATTCAGGTCCCCAGAAGTGTTAAATATAAATGTAGGTCCCCACTAGTAAAATAGAAATGATGTGGCCCTATAAATACATGAACTTCCGTAAGTCCTCATAAGGCATGAGGGGAACAGGTGTAAAGGGAAACATGACATTTGTAAAGATTTGAAAATTATATTTTTTATTATTTTTATTTAAAAGATGTTTTTAAACTCAATGGTAACTTGATTACAGAGATGGTCCTCATGAGACACGGAAATGTGTGTGTGTGTGTGTGTGTGTTTGTGTGTGTGTGTGTTTGTCAGCTAATAAACAAGATATTTCCTGGGACTTAAGCTTCGTAGAAGCAACACAATTTACATGTAAATACTAAGAGAGAGTGTGTGTGTGTGTGTGTGTGTGTGTGTGTGTGTGTGTGTGTGTGTGTGCGTGCCACTGCCTAGCCCTATTTAACAGTTTGTGCAAATTTGTTTAATCCAGTTTGGTATTTCACAGCACTGTAGCACTTAAAGCATCACTAATCTTCCTCTCCAGCAGCTCACACACACACACACACACACACACACACACACACACACACACACACACACACACACACACACACACACCACCTTTACCAAACAGTGTGTATTTTTAATTCTGTCAGACAGCTGTGACAAAAGGGAAATGTATGGTTTTTCTTTGAACAGAAAATAAAAGTATCTGTGTATGTACATAAATAAAATAAAAAATACTAGGGCTGTCAAATGGTTATAATTTTAATTGGATTAATCACAGGGTTGTTTTAGAGTAATTTTAAGGACATTTTAAAGGAGACCTATTCTTAGTTTTAACTGTCATTATGTGAGTTTTCTGCACATACACAGTAGTTTTGCATGTTTTTCCAGCTCACACTAATATTCAGAGAATGTTTAATCTCATTTCTATTTTGTGCCAATCTCAAGTTTCTATGACAACCATTTTAAGCTTTTACTTTATTACAAATGAGAAGTTGTATTTTTGTATTTGTTTTTTTACTTTAACTTCAGCAGAGGAGTTGAAGCAGTACTTCTACTTTTACCAGAGTATTTTTTTCACAGCTGTACTTTTACTTAAGTACAGAATGTGAGTACTTTTACCAGCTCTGTTCCTTCCAGACCTTTCCATGTGGAACCCAGGAACATCGTGGTTGATGAGCCACAGGAGCGAGTGTCTGCTGAAGCAGCCATCCTCAACAGTAGAGTGCATTACTACAGCAGACTGACCGGCTCCTCTGACAGACTCCTGGTACGTCTTTTCTCATCACCGTTTGATTTGTCGCTGCATCCACAACCTTCTTCTCATGACTGAATGTAGAGGCTGCTTTCCATGAACCTGTCTGCCTTCACCAGAAGACTTCTGCTGGTCTGATGAAGAATATTTGTCTATGGATGTGATCAAGTTTTTTGAAGTCGTTCTTATCATTTTTGAAGTCATCATTTTTCCATCCATATTCTGGTGGATAAAATACACAAATATTTATTTTATGCACAACTACAGACTAATATACATGAGTATCTGTCTGTCTGTCTGTCTGTCCCTCTGTAATTACACTAATTGATTTTCCTCATTGTAGGATCAATAAATTCTAATTGAATCCAAATCAGCCAATTTAGTTCTTTAAATTTTAGAGCCTTCATTCTACCCAAGTTTTTTTTTTCTTATTGTCTTTCACCTAAAATAATGAGCTTATAAATGTATGACTTATGTCGGTACATTTAGATGGGGTTCTTGTAAAAAATCTCAAAATATTTGTTTGCATTGTCAAATTAAAACTTAAATCTCCAAGTTTCTTTCTTATGTTTCTGTTTTTTTTTAATTGATCAATTTAATCAAAACATTTTTTTCCTCATAATTCTACTTTTTTATGATTTTCAAATGTTTTCCCTCATAAATGCATCATTTAAATCTCAGAAGGAAGTCCAGTTTTTTGTTTTTTTTTACTTGTCAGCCGTTTTTTTTTTTCTCGGTTAATTTTTGTGAGACTGTTTCAGAAAGAGGTTGAAACAGGAAACCGTTTTTTGTTTAGGAGGCACATGCTGAGTCAGCAGAGTTTGAGTAAATTTGCTGATCTTTTGAGATAATGGGCAGAACATGGTGGAACATATGGACTTAGATTACTGCCAATGGATTTGTCTGTAGTTGTGCATAACATTAATATTTGTGAATTCTCAAATGAGTCCAGTCGTGAATAAAATATATCGTGTGTATTTTATCCGTCAGAAAACATTATGACTTCAAACTTCACAGCTAACCGTTCTTTGGTATGAATACGACTTCCCACAAGTGACTCAACTGTCAAAATACGTCCTCACCACATCCACACACGTAGTGATGACTGTGGATGTGATAACGTTTGAAGTCGTACTTGTCATTTTTGAAGTCATAATGTTTCCATCTGTATTCTGATGAATAAAATACACACAATGTATTTTATACACAATACTATACTCATATCAGAATACACAAATATTGATTTTATGCACAACTACAGACTAATACACACAAGTATCCAATCTGTGGACATGAATATATTAACAGTTTATCTTACTCCACAGTTTTGTTATAAACGTGGCGTTGTATTGACTTTAGACTCCAGCCCAGTTGTGTGTGTGCTCCCAGGTGACAGCGTTTATTTTAGTGTATGAAACATAGTGTAATATTAACAACTTTGTGTTATTAGGGACCGAGCACGCAGGGTCGAGGCCCTATGCATTTGCACACTATGTGTGCAAATGCATAGGGACTCGGCCCGCAGCTTTCATTAACAGGTGCAGACAATGAAGACAAGATGAACAGACTGTGGGAGGAGCTTTAACATGATTGACAGGCATATTCTCTCATACAGACACAGGGCACATACACAAACCTATATACACACATATACATGGAATGACCTACACACATGGCATATACACAGTGTATGGCATGTACACAGAGTATGTGTATGTTTATATACACAGTGTATGTGACACATACTTTGCTCCTTTTTTCCCTCTCTCACTCTGCTTTTCTGCCCAGCAACAGCCACACCCTCTAATACTGACAGCTGATTGGCTAACACTCTCCAACTGCTTTGGCCACGCCCCCTTCCCTCCATATATAGGGCACAACTGCGCTGTGTCTGGCTCCAGCACAGGAGCTGCTTTGACTGAAACTTTGATGAAAATGCCATATTATGGAGTATAATTTGCTCATTTTTAGATATGAGGGTTATAACGTGTTATGGCATGGGACGAAATCCACGCGTAAAGTCGAGGTCCCGATCCAATGCTGCTTGCAGCTTTAATTATTATTATTATTATTACTATTATTATTATTACTATGTATCATCATCCACTGATACACTGTAAAAATCGAAATCTTACAAAGTATATTTTTCTCATTTCTATTCTAAATATCTCGTCACACTTAAAACCAGACGGAATCACCTACAGAGGAACTTTTCAGTGAGACATAAAGAACTGATTTTTAGACGATAGACCTGGAAAATCTTACCAAGATAATTTTCACTAGTTCCATTAGCAGGTTTTTTTTGTTTTGTTTTTTAAACTTTTAGTATTAAAAAAATCTGCCAATGGAACAAGTGAGAATTATCTTGGTCAGATTTCTTGAAGTAAGATTTTCCGGATCTATTGTCTTAAAAAAAATATCTCACTGAAAAGTTCCTCTTTAAGTTATTTTTTTTCTTATTGTTATATTAAAGTGTTAAGATATTTTTGCCTAGAAATGAGAAAAATGGTCTTGGTAATATTTATATTTTTGCACATTTCCTGTGCTGTGTCCAAACATCAGCATTAATCCACTAAATGACTGAATCAACTAAGTCACATATGAAACACTCTAAAAATGTGCACAAAACAGGATTTACCAACTCAGCATGTTATTGTAAGTGTTCCCCACCGCAGACGACTTCTGCTCTGCTTAGCACTTTTACTCAGCGCTTTGACGTTTTACTTTGTTTCTGTTCAGTCTAACTGTACTTTATGTTCAGGATTCTGTCTGCATCAGTTAAAAAAGGGTTGTGCCAGAAAACTTTACCTTTATTTATTTATTTATTTATATTTGCGCTTTGAGCGTTTTTCCATTGGTTGTTCTCGACAGACTTAGACTTAGACTTAGACTTCCTTTATTGTCATTGCACAAGAATACACACAACAGTGGGATTTTTGGAAACGAGACGTCGTTGCTTGGCTTCCGGAGCACACATACTAAATAAATAAGTAAAAAAAGCATCTAAGGAACAGAGTAAACAGAATGAATAGTGCAAAAAACAGAGTAAGTAGTGCAAATATAAAAAAATTTTTAGCAGCTGGGGGTGTGGGGGGGGGGGGCGTCATAACAATAATAAAATATCACCCCATGAGATTTCACTGCTGGAAGACGAACCTTTCCATGTCTGGATGTCACGCTGCATTTCTCTGCTGTTTTCTGTTTCTAAAATGGCTTCAACTTAAACTGCAAAACATACACAAAAATAGAGGGAATGTCCCTGTGCTCATGTGTCCCCATAATATTGGGGCAATTACTTTCTAATGAACCAAACAGAATTTAAATCTGAGGGACGAGAAGTGATTTTTAGTGCCAGACTGGAAAAATAAACAAAGTTGTAAACAAGTTGTTTACAATTTAAAATTTCGACAAACAAAGCGATAGGGTTTGTGGCTAATGCTTAGATCTATATCTAATGAAACAACTGTTGATAATTGACGGAGGAGAAGAGACTACGACGACAGACGGATGAAGATGCGTTGGCTAAAGCTCATCACAACTTTGTCCACATGAGCTAAAAAAAACCACACATTATTAATATCATTAAAATTTGACTGCAAATGTAGTTTTACATAAAGTTTTTCGTCTATATCTGATAAAGTTGATCCAAAACATACCGTTGGATTAATTTTCAGTTAAAACATTTTTAAATATTTTCTCTGAGAATTTATTATTATTGTTATTATTATTATTATTATTATTATTATTATTATTATTATTATTATTATTATTATTATTTGTTTTTTGTTTTTTTTTTACTTTTGTCTAAACTTGAAATGTACCCACACTCATTAAATGGTCCACATATGGGCCTTTTCAGAACCGAACTAACATGAGTTTGCCCCCCCTGGGTTTGGATGCAGACACAGATGAATTGTTGGTTGTTTTGTTAGTGCAGACGTATTTTACTGTTTCCTCTGTTAGAGTCCTCCAAACCATGTGATCCCCCGTCCAGAGGAGATTTACATCTACAGCCCCTTGGGGACGGCCTTCAAAGTGACGGGCAGTGACGCGTCCTCCAAAAACCCCAGCATCATCACCATGTAAGAACTGTTCACGTCAGTCACAATAACCTGACATACACCTGTTCTCTACACTTCACTCATATCTGCTGCTCTGTCTCCTCACAGATTTGTCATATGGAACACCATGATGGGCACGTCCATCCTCAGTATACCATGGGGTATAAAACAGGTGACACCCCCTCCCTCAATGTTATTCACAACCAGATTTGAATGCACTTCAGTTATTCCGAAATACAGAGCACTGTTTCCCACAGATCAAGTGGCATTGTGTGCCCCCCCCAGCTATTATTATTATTATTATTATTATTATTATTATTATTATTATTATTATTATTATTACTATTTTTATTATTATTATTATTATTATTATTATTATTATTATTATTATTATTATTATTATTATTATTATTACGCTAACACCACATCTCATGTCACCAGTTGAGGGATTCAGAAACACCAGTAACTTATCTGTAGTTGTTATTAAAATGACTCACTCTGTTACTGTCATGGTCCAGTATCTGCTGGTCTGAAGTTTTATCTCTTGGGTCTGTCATTTCTAAGTGTGCTATTAGCACAGTGCTAGGCTAGTGCTATTAGCACAGTGCTAGGCTACTTATCTCTTCACAGAGGCTTTAGTAAACACCAAGTCGCTTTTACATGTAAATGTATTTAACACATGTACCTTATGGAAGCATCTGGTACTTCCTGTGAACTGTAACCATACGGTCCACCTTTTCTCCTTGTCACTGTCTGCGCACCACTGCGGGTGTGTGTTTCCATTTAACACTGGAGATTAAATTAATTAAACAACAGCTGCATGTGGGGAAGCCAAATTCACTTTAGAGTTCAGTCTGTTTACTACTGTTAATGTTCCATACCTAGAGTGACCTTTGGTACCCATCTCTCTCTCACTCACTTGTGCGTGAGCGACAATGACAGAATCACGCTGGGGGGCGCAATCTATTTATGATGCTTCATTTTGTGGTGCTGTGCCACAGATGACTCTATGTATCGAAACAGAGTGTTTGTGCGACAGGCTGAAGGTGAACAGTGTTTGTCGTATCTGTCTTGTCAGGCTGGTTTTACTCTGGGGATCCTCATCCTCATCTTCACTGGGCTGCTGATGCTCTACTGCTGTTACATTGTCCTCAAATCACCAAAGGGAATACGTAAGTTTTACTCTTCTCATCAGCTCCTGCAAGAAATTTGTGGAAAATGACTTATTTCAACTGTAGTAATCATTACATCAAAGATGTTTCATTTGTCAAAAATAAAAACGATGGAATGATCTTAGTGATCAATTAAAATAAATAAATACTCTGTCAAAGTGTAAAAAAAATCTTTAAAATGTAAAATTATTTATACTTTTCAATTGTGACTAATTGATTCATTAGTCTCATTAATTGAGGAATTTCTTTAATTGACAAAAAAAAATTAATTTACATATCACATAAAGTAATAATAAAAGTTTGACGTTTTTGATATAATGTACAGGGTGGTGTTAAAAAAAAACAACAACCTTTTTTTGGTTACAAATTATTTTAATGTCATTGAATGTCCTAGCCTAGCAGTGCTGCCGGAGGAAGTTAGGAATGACTAAACAAAATGGTGGATTATTATATATTATATATTATTATATTAATGCTTCTGTAAAAAGAATTTAAAGATTGATGACGTTTTCTCACATTCTTCACTCATGTTTGATAAAAGGAAATCTACACCTGTTGTTTTTCTTCTTCTATGGTTGTTTCTCTCTGACTCATTGTAGCGTCACTTTGTTAGGCCCGCCCTCTGACTCTATACTTCACCGTGATTGGTCGGTCAGTTTCAGGGAAATCTAGACAAAAGTTACATTGAGCGAAAGTAGACTACTACGATAGAACATTAGATTTACTGATGCTAGGAGGAGCTAGTGTGGCTAGACTACTACGATAGAACATTAGATTTACTGATGCTAGGAGGAGCTAGTGTGGCTAGACTACTACGATAGAACATTAGATTTACTGATGCTAGGAGGAGCTAGTGTGGCTAGACTACTACGATAGAACATTAGATTTACTGATGCTAGGAGGAGCTAGTGTGGCTAGACTACTACGATAGAACATTAGATTTACTGATGCTAGGAGGAGCTAGTGTGGCTAGGCTACTACGATAGAACATTAGATTTACTGATGCTAGGAGGAGCTAGTGTGGCTAGGCTGCTACGATAGAACATTAGATTTACTGATGCTAGCAGGAGCTAGTGTGGCTAGGCTACTACGATAGAACATTAGATTTACTGATGCTAGGAGGGTGTCTAGGCTATAAATGTACAGCTTTTTATTATTATTATTTTTAATATGGACAAACAACATAATGTTCATTCACATTCATTACAGACTCATATTTTGCTAAACCCAATTATATAAGTATTAACTATAAACTAACTATAATTTTCAAGGGGTGATTCGATTTTGAACTCCACTCCCAATGAAGTGAAGTGGTAGCAGGGGCGTAGCACCAAATTCTGGGCCCTGTACACGTTCAATGTCAGTGGGTCCCCATGCAAATGCACAAGGTGCAAAATAAAAAAAGGGGGTATCTATTTAAAATAAATAAAGCATAAATAGGGTTTTAAGCTACAATCACATTATATTGATAAGTGGTTCTTTAATTCACCTGCTGAATTAATGCTAAGTATCTGTCAGTTGATGTTATCAATATATATAAATGGACTGCACTTATATAGCGCTTTTTTCACCTTCATGGTGCTCAAAGCACTTTACATTAGCCTCTCATTCACCCATTCACACACACCATTTTTTTCTTTACTTTTTTTTCTTTCTTTCTTTATTTTTTTGTATATAAATAAAAATGTTTTGCAGACAGGGAAGGAGAAAAAGAAAGGAAGTATATATATGTGTATGTGTGTGTGTATATGTGTGTTTATGTACATGTATATATGTGTAAGAAACATTTAAACATTGTGTTTATGTTCAGTGGTAAGGATGCTGAATTAGGGGGTAGGAGTAGATAAGCATTGTGCTTCATCCTATTCCTTTTGGAGTTTTGTAAAATGCATAATGATAATAACAAATGCACTTTTTTTTCTTTTCTTTATTTAGATTTTTTTTTTTTGCAGTATGATCATTATTATCTTGTTTTGTCTTTTAAATTGAGTTCAAATAAAGACTATCAATCAATCAATCAAAACACTCATACACCAGTAGACGGCTGTAATGACACCAATTAATTGGAGGGCCCAATTCATTTGAAATAAACATCACACAAAAATAAATAATGACACCCCAGAGTGGTAGTAATGGGATGCAGCCTAAGCATCATCTTCATCCTATTTTATTGCAAAGCTCAGTTTAAGAGCAACACTGATGACTGCAGCACATTTGAGTTGTGACAGATTTAGAAGAGGTGTGAAACACTTGAGCTTTAGGCTTTTTGGAATAAACCCACAAAGGTTGTTGCTTCCATGCTTTCCTATTTCTCTAATATATTTAATGTGATCTGGCTCAGACATGGATTTCTACATATGCAGTTTTTATTTCTGGCTCCCTTCCAGTCTGACTTTATTTTATTATCTAAGTGAATAAAATGCTTTTCCCTGTGAGGAAGTATTCCTGTAGATGTCATGTGCATTCTGGGTATTTCTGATTATCCTGTTAATAGCACTATGCTGCTGATTGACAGTTGGTGGCAGTAATGCACCAAGGAACTCTCCACCTGGTGCCAACAGAGGAAACCAAAGGAGGAAACGGCACAGTTTCATGTCCATAGACCAGGGGTGCCGAAACCTTTTATAGAGAGTGCAGATTACTGGGGACCAGTGGTCCCTTCTGACATTTTTCAAACAGTTTAAAAAAATAATAATAATATATATATATATATATTTCACATAAATGCACTGTTCTATAACAGTTTTATCTTCCATATTACAATATATTTTTTAAAATGGCAATTTAACCAAATCTAAGACACTCAGGTGTGAACAAATTAAGAAAAAATAGTTCTGTCTTTCTTTTCCTTCTGGAATCAGTGACCTAGAAAAAACCGTGGAGGATCTGGAGGTGATAAACATCTGAACCCAATGTTCATGTTAAGCATAACTTATCAAGAATCTTTATTGCCAATATATGAGGCACAACGAAAATTAGTCTAGCAGCTCTTGGCAATGAGACACACAAAAAAACATATATAATTCAAAAAAATGTATTATATAAAATAAAATGACACAAGTATCCTAGTGCAAACTTATATTTTAAAACTTCAAAGTCTTCCTGAGGGAAGAGGCACAAACAGTTTAGAACCTGGGTGGGTGGGGTCTGCAGCCACGCAGCCCTTATATTCATATTTTACTTACTAATGCTAAGTCTGTTCACATTTAAGATTAAAACATATGACTTTTGCTTTTGTCTTTTACAAAATCATTTCAAATGTAATATTTTGTGTTACATGTACAAATACATCACACCAGGTACAGACAACCATCATGGAAACTTCATAGGTTGCCATGGTGATTAAGTGAATAATTAATTAAAGCTGCAGACTGTATAAATTCTGACCGTGGGCCATAATTGGCCCCCGGGCCAGACTTTGGGCTTTGTTGTCATAGACTGGCATCATCACTGTTCTTTTTCTGGTGTGTTCTTTCAGCCTACATGGACACGTCCGACTGGGAATTCCCTGATGTCTGTCGATACTATTTTGGAAAGTTTGGCCAGTGGTCTAGCCTGGTCTTCTCTATGGTGTCGTTAATTGGAGCCATGGTGGTTTACTGGGTACTCATGTCCAACTTCCTTTACAACACGGGACAGTTCATTTACAGTAAGTCACAAGAAACAGAAGTGTTTACAAAGGTTGTGTAAATGAAAGAAGAACTGGTTAATGAGTCTGTTCTGATATAAAGTGTGTGCAGTTACTCTAGTGCCACGGTTCTCAAACTGGGATCCGCGGACCCCTAGGGGGACGTGGCGCATGTCCAGGGGGTATGCGAAATTATTCACATTTTTTTTTTTTTTTTGTTTTGCTGTTTTATTTTGAAATGCGGAAGTTTTATTTTGTAGCGAGCGGGCGGAAGTAACAGCGCTGTTTGACGCCAGCTTGACTAAATTGAGACGGAGCGAGTCACAGGCTATTTTTAGCCACCCTGCAGCGAACATGGATCGATTTTTGTGTCCGCCAAGTTCCTCAAGAAGTGGTAAAAGAAATGACAATGAAAATGACAATGACAAAAACAAACGCCCTAACCCTAAAAAGAGAAAGTACATTGATAGTTATATTGAGTTTGACAAGATCATCCCTCTCATTAAGTGTCTGTCTGTCTGTCTGTCTGTCTGTCTGTCTGTCTGTCACACACACACACACACACACACACACGGTTTTGTGTGTCTTTTGTTCCGTTTATTATTTTAAAATTATTTAAAATGTTTGTTTCTGAAGTGCTCATTTATATTATAATACCTGAAAATGTGGCTGGTTTGCACAAAAGCACTATTAAAAAAGGTTATCATTGTTTCATAATAATCATTGTTGAAGTGGTTTTTTATCATTTTCAGTATCGCGAGGATGAGGGGGGACATGGAAAAATTTCACCCCTCCAAGGGGGACCTGGGCCAAAAAAGTTTGAGAACCCCTGGTCTAGTGAAAATATGTGGTTTACAGTTCTGTGTGCCGTCTAGTGCTAAGTATGAAATATAAAGTCTCTCAGTGAAGATGTTAAAAGGTACCTGCGCTTATACTTAAAGGAATTATCTGGAGTAAAATGTATTTCAGCTCAATTTTTAGTGATGATTGGAAGTACATATACAAACACATACATATACTCGACATTAAATTCACACCATTTGGACGAACGATTGATTTCCCGTTTTGAGCCAAACGATGTTAACATGGAAGTGATTAGTGTATGTTTTTTTTCACCAACACAAAATGCTAATTATTATTAGCTCATTAATCATCAGGGGATGAGCTATTGCTGTTGTTTGTCATCGTCGTCCACAGTTCACTAGATTCACTTCTCCTCCCACATCTCTTCACATTTCCATTCTGATTCATTCATTAGATGGATCGAAACATTGGCCACAAAACTTAGCACTTCGTCAAAATTGCCTTTGTAAACAATTTGTTTACAGCTTTGTTTATTTTTCCAGTCTGGCACTAAACTTGCTTCAATTCTTCATGGATTTAAATTGTGATTGATTCACTGAGTTCAATTTCAGTCTAGAAAGTAATTGTCCCAATATTAGTTTCCACCAACAGCCTCCTGCGTATCATTAACATCTTTAACCACAGTAACATGTTATTACCCCGTTACCTACCCACGTAGGGCGGCTGTGGTTCAGTTGGTAGAGTGGGTCGCCCAATGACCGAGAGGTTGGCGGTTCGCGTCCCAGCTCTGGCTGTCCACATGTCGAAGTGTCCATGGGCTGAACCCTGACTTAGGCCCCCAGTAGGACTGGGACCTTAGAAACCTACTGGTGTATGAGTGTGTGTGTGTGTGTGTGTGTGTGTGTGTGTGAATGGGTGAATGAGAGGCTAATGTAAAGCGCTTTGAACACCATGAAGGTGGAAAAGAACTATATAAGTGTAGTGTAGTCCATTTACCATTTACTTTTGTTCACTCAGATGTTACCCCAGAAGAGCTTTGGGGGCTTCCTATACCATTCACACGGTTTTTGGCACTTGTTGATAAAAACACACAGTGGGATTGATTTTATGATCTATTGATTGACTCCCTTTTGTTGATAGGACATCACAGCTGTGAGGACCTGATGAGCACAGGGACATTGGCCCCATTTTTTTCAGACTAACTAAAGTTCTAAACAACATCACACTTCAGTGGTAGTAAGTAGAGGGTCCCTAAAGACAAACCCAAGTGTCCTGAGGTCTTCATGTCCTCAGATAGTGTGTCCACAGTTACTGGTCTACAGCCAGTACCTTTCCTGATGCAGGAGATGTCTTTAGGAGGACGTCTGTAATAGTTGATTGCTGAGTGCAGAGTAAATGAACTGTACTTATACAGAGCGTTTTAGACACCAGTTGGTGCCCAAAGTGCTTTACAATTCCTCACATTCACCCATTCACACACCAGCAGATGACTGCTGCCAATACGCAGGCGCTGCCTGACCCTACTGGGAGCAACTTAGGGGTCAGTGTCTTGCCCAAGGACACTTCGACATGGATGCAACCCGCCGACCCTTAGATCATTGGGCGACCCGCTCTACCAACTGAGCCACAGCCGTCCTACTTTCCAGAGCATGAGTTAGACACTCTGGAAATTCACAATTTTGTTGCATCCCTTTTTAAAAACATAGTCCAGTATTTCATTATAAATGTAAATGCAGCTGTATGCAACAGCAAAGCTTAGACTACTAACAGGATGTTGGTTTAAAAAATAATGAAACGAAATCATCAATTTCCAGAGCGTGTAACTGCACTCGGAAATCGACTATTTCAGTCTTCCTCCTAAAGACGTCTTATGAATATAAAGGTCCATGTGTGTAGGTCAGTAACTGTGGACACACTATCTGAGGACATGAAGACCTGAGGACACTTTGTCTTTAGGGACCCTCTACTTCCTACCACTGAAGTGTGATGTTGTTTAAACTTTATTAGAGTTAGTCTGAAAATAGAGTTTGGTGTCGGTGATAAACACATGTTCTAATCACTTCTATGTTAACACAGTTTGGATCAAAATGGAAAAATGTTAAATTTCTCAGTGTTCATCTGAATGATGTGATTTTAATGTCAACTATATGTATGTACTAACGATCGTTAAAAAATTAACTAAAGTGAATTTTACTCCAGATAATCCCTTTAACAAAGTAATAATCAACTGTTTATGACAAGGATTGTTTTTTTTTTTGCAGACCATGCTCATAATATCAACGTGTCTGACTCAGAGTACGGCACCAATGGCTCAGACAAAGGTAAGGTGCATAAAACGATTTTTTTTTAAATGAGCACAATATGATGAGAAGTGAATAGTTTCAGACTGTATTGGTATATTGGTATATTGTATACTAATACTTTGTATAATTAAGTAAGCATATGTAAGTCAATTATAGTTAGGTCTAATAGCGGTTGGTTAAGATAAACCTCTTTGAGTTTCCTCATTGTCTTTTCATTATTTTAATATCACAATCATAGTTTACAATCAGTTCCAGTATTACAAAAATATCTCAGCATAATATTACTTTTAAGATTACATAGTTGAATCAGTACTTCTACTTTTACCAGAGTATTTTTCACACCAGTAGCTGTACTTGTACTTTGACCACCTTTGTTCTTACCTTATCTCTGCTTACTTTACCTGCTCACAGTCTGTTCTTACCTGCAAACAAAGGCAGTTTTTTTTATTGTGAAATTCCACATCACATTAATGTTTTTTTTTGGGTTTGTGTACCAGTCATCTGCCCGTTCGCCACTGACCAATCTACAAACCACACCCACCCTACTCTGGACTTCAGTAGCAGTGGAAATGGAACCATTGACTTGAGATCCTTTGAATACTGGTGGAGTAAGAACAACACCATCCCCCTTTACCTCATCGTCCTGCTGCTGCCACTGCTCTGCTTCCGCTCAGCCTCCTTCTTTGCGAGATTCACATTTCTGGGTAAGAGACGTTGAAGTTCCACTGATATGAAAAGTGTGTGAGACATTTACACCAGCAACGTTAAGTACATAAATGAAGAAACCTTTATTTCCATCAAACTGTTTTGATTAATTTCCATATTAATTTAGATAATCTGGTATTTCTAGATATTTAATGCTACATTACATGAGGAAAACACAGTGTAATGATGAGTTGATATCTCAAACATTTTCCTTATTCAAAGGGACACTCCACCCCCAGGTCCCCACAGTCCCCAGAGTTGAATAAGTGTGTGGAAGCGTTTTCCTGGTGACTCAGTCATTGTCCGAATATATCTGCACTGACCACAGCTTGGTTTTGCTGTAGTCAGTATAAATTATATATTTCTAATATATATTAATGAAATTTCATAGTTACAGGTGAAACAAATATTTAATTCCAACATTATTTTTCATCACATTTTAGAAAATGGCTAATGGCTATTCTCACCTATTCTTGAATTAGAGCCAATAATGTGATTTTGACCTTTCTGCTGAATGCGCCGTTGACCTTTGACTTTTTGAAATATTGATCATTTCATTATATGTATATATGTGTCAGTGTGTGTAATATTATGATAATATATCCAGTATTGATTAAGTTGTAGCGTGATATGTCACAGGTTAATTTTGCGTCATGTCACCTTTGACCTCCAGAGATCTCAAAAACTATTGGTCGTAGGTGATAACACCAATTATGAGAATTGTAGAAATATTCATTCCGCATTGTTTGGCGTTAGTCTGAAAGTTCTATGACCCTCCATTCTTGAGTTATAACTAATAATGTGTATTGACCTTTTAATTAATTGTGACCTTGACCTTTGACCTTTACTCAAATGGATCATTGTGTCTGATGCAAATTAGCTATATGTATATGCACATGTAATTTAATGATAATATCTCAAGTATTCATTGAGTTATAGCATGATATGTCTCTGCGCACACACACACACACACACACACACACACACACACACTGATTACTATTATCTCCCTCAATCAATTAGGTAGATGATTAAAAACGCCAACAGCAGCAGATGTTTTTCAGGTATGAACTCAATACCTGTGTTTGTGAGGCCACAGGTGGGCACAGGTGGGCGACCCCTGCCTTCACCAGCTATGACCCAAACATATGCAGAGTATATGTACCGGGTGCAGTACGTGGAGCAGAGTCCTGCACGTTTCTGATTTTGACATACCGCAACCGCCCATACCCGTCATGTTCAAACTCGTATCTGACCCGTTTTCTGACAAAAAAAAAAAAAAAAATCCGCACCCGAACCGACCCGCTGTAAATGAACCCGATATCCGACCCGAACCCGGAAGAAAATGTCAGATAGCCAAACTTAAATACAAACATTTATTGCCACGAATATACTGAACAGTGACATAGCCAAGACAGAGCCAAATAAAAATGTTATTAACCTTTTAGCCTATGAACCGGAAATTAGACCCGCGATCACCCACGTCCGAACCAAACCGAACCCGTATCCGACACAGCAGAACATTTTTGACCCGTTTTGTGAAAATCTGCGGTTCACCCACGGGTCACCCACGGGTACCCGAACCCGTCCAGGACTCTGACGTGGAGCGTAAGGCCAAGTCTGGCAGCGGGTGGGTGAGTGCCGCCTTCACCACCCAGGGACCAAACACAAATCAGTGATACCTGTTTAAACCACAGCATAAAAGTACAACAGCTCTATTTCCAGTATTGTGTTCCATTAAATCAAAAACTGGGGGAGGCCACAGCCATTTTGTACCATCTCGTGTCATCGTCTGAACCTGCTTTATCCTCACTGGGGTCACTGGGGTCACTGAGGGTCTAATCCAGCTATAATGGGTGAAGGTGGGGTACACCCTGTATGAGTCTCCAGTTCATGTCAGGGCTGAACATGTATAGACAAACAATCACTGTCACATTCACACCTATGGGTGATTTAGATTAACCAGTTAACTAGTTAACCTATCAGTGCATGTGTTTGGATTTTATATCAGTTTCTGAAAAAAAATTTAATAATCAGTGTTGGTGAAGTAACCAACACAAAACCAGTAGAGGTGAGACTGCAGCCTTGATGGTAAATATAATATGAAAAGCAAACATAACAAAGTGTAACGGCAGCTTCCACCAGAGGAAACATGAAAAGGGCGACCACTGTTGGCACAGATGGAACAGATGCTGGACCAGCAGAAACACATAGGGACTTAAATGACACGAGTTGGGACGCTACCCTTCACCAACAAGAGCCAAGTCTGGTTAAATACCTTTTGTTCTATTATCCTCCAATGAAGAGGAACCTGTCACACCCCCTGGAGGGTGAATGTTCGCTGCTCCAACCATCACTGCGTCACTTTCCAAACAGCAATGGCTCATGTCATGCTAATCAAACTGCACGTGAGAAGGAAGAAGGGACAGAGCCTCAGATGACGAGGGTTCATATTACCTCTAGGGTCATCCAGGGTCACAGGTGTGACTCATTTGGTATTAATATTCAAACTGCGCATGCACAAAGGGATCATTCAGTGCTTTCAGTACTGCCCTCTGGTGGTCAGTAGGGATGAAATACAACCTCATGTCTAAATATAATCCCATTAGTATCATTGTGGATCATGAATGCTTTATGTCCTGGTTATGTTTTTTTCTCTGTGTCGACCTTTTTCATATTGTTCCATATTTTCTTATGATTCAGGAACCATATCTGTGATCTACCTCATCACCCTGGTCACATATAAAGCCATTCGCCTCGGTTTCCACCTGGAGTTCCACTGGTTCGACTCTACCCAGATATACGTTCCAGGTAAAAGTCAATAAAATATTTGAAATAAAATTGTGCCCCTTGAGCATGTTTCTGATTTAGACTTTTATAATTGTTTGTAATATTTGTCTTAAACTTGTCTGGTTCAAAAGTTAGGAAACAAAAAGTAGTGGGATGTCCATCAAGTAGTGAATCAACTGCACTTCTGTAGTTCTGTTCCATCTTCATGGTCCTCACATTCACCCAAACCCAAACCCTAATTCAGGGTTCAGTGTCTTGCTCAAGGACACTTCGACATATGAACAACCAGAGCCAGGATGCGAACCACCAACCCTTCAGTCAAGGGACGACCCACTCTGCCAACTGAACCAGAGCCCCCCCCCTAAAGAGCAGTAGAAGACTGTCACATCCTTGGCCAAGACACTTCACTCTTCTTGGTGGTGGTTAAAAGTGATATAGAAATCTAATTTATTATTAAGAAGAAGAAGGAATAAAAACAAAACCTAAAACTGCATGTAGAGGCTAAGCCCCGCCCTTCTACTTCCGGTCCTTGGGTGCTTAGCTCACAAAAAATGTGAATGGGAATGAATGGAGCGAGTCCAGCTAAATTCTGATTCAGTTTGACCAGTGCTCTGACATTCACATATGATAGTGATTAATAATAAATATTAATGTGTCATAGACAGAGCAGCTGTTTATGATGACGTTTTATTTGGGCTTAGTAAGAGACTACAGTGAGTGGAGGATGTGACGTCACATGTTCTCCAGGTGTGTAGTTTAAATTATTAACAGGTTTTACTCACTAATGAATCAGCCGTTCATTAACAGAAGCAGCTGAAACACATCAATAATTATCATTTATTATGAGCTACAATATGTGTGTGATTCAGGTCATATGACAAACCAGATACCATTTAACAGTTTACTTACCATTGAATACCATTCATTAATTTTCTGATCTCAGGCTTAGGGTTGTCAAAAAAATCGATTTTAGATACTAAATCGATATTGACCCTTGGTATCTAATTAGATACTAAGTTGCTGGAAAATCGATTTTTGTTTTTATGGCGCGTCGCCGCTTTTTTGTAGCGGGGAACGTTAAGAATTGTAAACAGGCATCAACGCGGTCAGCTCTGGCACAGCCGTAATGCCGGCGTGTAAGTTAAAGTCTCTTTTTTTCTCCAGCTGCCTCTGACAGCACACGGGATGACGCCAGTGCGACCACAGACCTATACACTATTTCTATAGGTCTGTGATTGGACCATCCGATGCAACTTTGCTTTTAAAGGCCTCGATATAGTCGAACGTTTATGCGCGCGGGCGGCAGCCAGGCGGTAGCGCATAGTATCACGTTACCACCACGGAGGCCACCGTGAGCATGTCAGCCTATCATTTTTGACGTGCGCGCTGCTAGTCCCGCAAGGGGTCCGCGGTGGTCACATGATGCAATACGCTGCCGCCCGCGCACATAATCGCTCGACCATAAAGAGTCTTGCAGTTAGCACTGCAGAAGGGCTTGAACAAAAAGATAGACCTACCTTAATTTACCAAGAGATAGACATGCATTTATTCTGCACCCGCACTCACTACCTTTTTTTTAGCAGTCCATGGAGGACATTTTAAAAGGAATCCCTCACATCTCCAGTATCAAAATTAGTATCGAGTATCAAGTATTATCCTTAGTATCGGTATCGAGTTGGAAATTTTAGTATTGTGACAACCCTACTCAGGCCCCATGAGCCTCCTGGAAAGGGCGGAGCCTTAAGCTCCCCATAGGTACCCAAGTCAGGTGGACAATGAAAGGTTTGTCTAAACAGTAAAGTCTTGTATTAAATTCCTTCCTCTATGACTGTGTGTTTCCTCAGAGTTCAGACTGCTTTTCCCTCAGCTGACCGGCGTCCTCACTCTGGCGTTTTTCATCCATAACTGCATCATCACGTTAATGAAGAACAACAAGCACCAAGAAAACAATGTGAGCCTGGTTCCTCCTGCAGAGCCTGTTGACACCGTCCAGTGTTAAAAGGGATTATCCAGAGTAAAAATAAGTTTAGCTAATTTTTTAGCTGATTGGGAGACATGTTCTAATCACTTCCATTTTAACACAGTTTGGATCAAAACGACAAAATCTAAATTTCTCAATGTTCATCTGAATGGTGTGATTTTAATGTCAACTATATGTATGTACTAACAATCATCTAAAATGAACTAAACTGATTTTTACTTAGGATAATCCCTTTAATGTTCACTCACTCACTCACTCACTCACTCACTCACTCACATGTGAATGTGTTTTCAGGTGCGTGACCTGTCTGTGGCCTACCTGCTCGTAGGTCTCACCTACTTATACGTGGGAGTGTTGATTTTCGCTGCATTCCCGTCACCTCTTCTCTCCAAAGAGTGCATCGAACCGGTAACAAACATGTCACTGTTGTGTTTGAAAGTACTTGTAATTCTAGTTCCGTGATGTGATTTATTTAATTATTTTTTTTATATTAACTCTGACAGGTTAGATTTTAAGACAAAGCTACTTACAGAGAGGGGATATGTTTAGAAAAATCAGTTTATGTCAAAAAAGAAAATTGGCAACTCTGTTATCGTCAACTCTGTTGCATGTGCCAAACATTTTAATAACAGAGTTTGACAATGACTAATATGTCACTTGTTTTCAATCACTTTTAACCAGTGTGCGAATTACCCCGCCATGTTTGGGGGGGTACTGCTCCTTCACTTCTTCTATGACCATCATGGTCCACTACCGTATAAATGTCCAGCATGATCGCAAAAACACATACAAGGTCTGAACATCACACAATTTAATAAGCAGTAGGGGTGGGAGAAAGAATCGATTCACATATGTATCAGGATTTTTTTGTTTTACGGTTTGTTTGTTAAAAAAAATCGAATTTTGGTTTAAAAAAATTTATTTATTTTTTGTTAAAAAGATCTATTTTTCCCATATTTAAATGATTAGTTTTAAGCTGGGTGGGGAAAAAAATGACAGCTTGTAAAGACCGTAGACGACTGTATGAGTCACACATATGACAGCTAGCTTAAGAACCCTAAGTCAGGGTTCAGTGTCTTGCCCAAGGACACTTCGAAATGTGGACAGCCAGAGCTGGGACGCGAACCGCCAACCTCTCGGTCATTGGGCGACCCAATCTACCAACTGACCCACTCTACCAACTGAGCCACAGCCGCTAAACAGGTTTAGAAATAGCAACATTAAAATGTTATTATCTTACTATAATTTTTTCACCCCCCCCCCCCAATTAAAAAAAGTGATATTTCTGTGTCTTTGGGGGTACTGGGTCTTCAATGAGGGGTGTAGTACCCCCTGTAATTCGACCTATACTTCTAACCACTTAGATTTAGTTTATAGATATATTGAGGGTTCTTGGTATTTTTTTTCTGTAAAGGTAAGATTTGTGATGTCGCCATAACAGAGTTGACAGAATGTACTCTTAGATCACTGATTTTCTGTTAAAATATAAAATTTTTTACACGTTTAAGCTTATATCAATAAATACTGGAAGTGTAAAATTTAAAATATTCTCTCTGAGAATTGAAAACTTTTATTTATTTATTTTTACTTTTGTCTTAACTCGAAATGTACCTGCAATTCTGAAATGTGCCACATACACAGGGCCATCATGAATAAAAAGTGAAACATTTATCATGAATATATTTATCCCAGCTGTAAAATACTGTTGTGTTGGAAAACAAATGGAAAATTACCCTTAAAAGTGCTTGAAATTGACCTTGAAAAATGTATTTGTACCTTGTATACAGTGTTATTATGACCTTCTCAGATGCATCTGTCTGTCTGTCCGTCTGTAGATCTCCTTTACATACAAAAGTGTAATGTGACTGGAAAGGTTTAAAGAAGGGAAGCCTGCTTTGTGTTCAGTCGCTTCATCTCCAGTGTGTGTAGTAGACGAGTGTCATGTGTGTCATTGTGGACTGAAAGTGTCATTTAAAAACACAGCTCTTTCCCCTCTGTGCTTTCCTACTCATTAACAGAAGCTACTTTCATTTAGTTTCTACGACAGCTGTCAATATGTCAAGGTTCAAGAGGTCATGAGGCGTTAGGAACCATAAAAGGGTCAGCGCTCCCTGTGCTTTCTGCCTCTAAACTGTCAAACGCCAAATGAACTGGTACCAGCCAAATGAACTGGTACCAGCCAAATGAACTGGTACCAGCCAAATGAACTGGTACCAGCCAAATGAACTGGTACCAGCCAAATAACTGGTACCAGCCAAATGAACTGGTACCAGTAGGATTCATGTTAGTGTGAAAACTGCACATGTTCTGTTGTGTTTGTAGAAAACACGTGTGCAGGTCAATGTTTTGTGCACGTGTAGCATGAGTAAAGCATGTGCAGGTGTCGTTCTCTGCCCTCACTGTGTGGTACATGTACAGGGTGTCTACAAAGTTTACCATTTAATACAGGGGTCTCAAAACATGTGGCCCGGGGGCCAAATGCGGGCCGCCAAAAATTCCAATGCGGCCCCTGGGATGAATTTTCAAAGGTGAATAATTCCACAGTCAAGGCCGTGGAAGTGATTTTAGTTCAGGTTCCACATACAGACCAATATACAGTCAAATAACAGAAAAACCTACAAAGAATAATAATATTCCATATTTTCTTCTGGCTTTAATGCGAAATAGATTTGACATTATGTCGATAATGACATCTTCAAATTTTTTAAATCTTTGTTTTAGTTTAAATAAAATAACATGGAAATGTGGAAATATTAACATTTACAAACTGAGTGATGAGTTGAAACAGTGAAGATTGAGGTTTTTTTTTAAAAAAAAAAGCATTGACAGGCAAGTTAATTGAGGAGTAAAATTTAAAATGATTGATATTTGATGCCACTATGATGAATAATTTAAAGTAAAATATTGTTCCGGAAGGAAGCGGGGGGGCAGGTCCATCCATCAGACAGGTGAGGGTGGGGTCAGAGATCAGCACAGGACACAGGTGACTCACTGCAGGTCCTGTTGTCTATGGCTCCTTATGCAGATACTCCTGAGAGAGTTGGAAAGAGGGACACTGGGTGAATAGTCATGAACAAACTTGGTATGTAAGATAGAGTTCAGAAAGTACAAATACAGTCAAGAGGGAGAGAGACAGAGACAGAGACAGATGATAGGACTCAGTGACTGTACTTCCCCCAGCATTCTAGCTCCTAATGCAGCTTAGACTGAACTGTGACTTCAGTCTGTTTTTATCAGATCGTATCATGATCTAAACAGACTTATGTTTAGATCATGAATGTAACAAATGACATACAGACTGTTAAGAGAACACATAGTACACGATACCTAAACAATGTAATTCAAGATACATTTTCAAGCACTTGCTACACAGTTAAAGAAAAGAAAGAAGAAAAAAAAAAGACATCACAACAGGCTTGTCTTTAAGTGTTTGTATCTGTAGGTGTTGATGAGCCACATCATCATCAGACAGGGGTTCAAGTTCTGTTTCTTCTTTGAGATCACATATTGTGGCTCTAACATGGTTCACACTTGTACTGGTTTCTGCAGTCGCCTTATTTCCATGTTTTCATTTCCAGTCTGCCTTCTTCTCTGTCGGCAGAACTTCTTGGATAACTTCCCCAGCAGTGATGTGATGGTGTTTGTGGCTCGGACCTGCCTCTTGTTCCAGATGATCACAGTATACCCACTGCTGGGATACCTGGTCCGGGTCCAGATGATGGGACAGATTTTTGGCAATCACTACCCCAGGTACCACTGCACCCAATTAACCATGTCATGTTCTCATTGGTTGGAAGCTCCAAAGATGAGTTCATGATACAGTCAGTCTCAGTCTAATAATTTATTCAGGTTTCATGGAAAATACAAAAGCCAGTCGTAGCAAGTATTTTAGTTAATTCTAGGATTATTGCAGTGTCACTGATAAACACGTGTGAGTGGGCTATGATCAGAAGACCAGGTACAGCGGCTGGAGGGCAGGGTGAGTAAATAAAGACAAAACGTGTAATTCAATTTCCAAGTGAAAATATATTGAAATTATGTACAGGTGATGAAAAAAAAAACAACAAAAAAAATAAACAAAATATTTACACGCTGCAGCAGAAATACAACAATGTGCACAGGTTATTGTCAAATAACGGGGCAGATCGCCTCAACCCAAGAGGTCTTTTTTCCTCTTCCCCAACCCGAATGTTCATGGGCTCACGCACAAGTGCCGAGTGTCCTTTGTTTTATGAAGTTTTGTTGAAGAAATGGCTTAGCGCACAATTATCCAGGAATGAGTGAGATAGTGTCTATGCTCTGCGTGAGCAGGTGGGAGAGGGAGGGATAGTCTACAGAGCCTCCTACCAGACCGCTGATCGAGAAGTTGACTAAGGTTTCCTTAGACTCCTGGGCTTGTTTGGCTCGCCATCCAGTGGGTTGTTGGTCCAGAGCAGGGCACCTGGCCAGTTCAGTCAGTAAGGGAAAGCACAGATACACACAGGGTTCCAGGTTTAGGGGCACGGTCTGATTCTACAGCTGTAGCTCCTGGACTTCTCTCCCACACAAGTCAGGAGTGAGAAGCCAAGGCAGCTCTTATAGTGTGGACTGACTGGGGATTGGATAATGAGTGTCATGTGCTGTGTTGTGTTCAGGTGCAAATAATAACCTGGGAAAATTTACTTCTGGCCAGAGTTTGGCCATTTTAACCCTTGTTACACAGTACTGGTCTCTGTGGACTAGAACCCCACAGGGATCAAGCCCAAAAAAGCCTTGAATCGGTAGGTTTCAGTCATGTGACTATGATGACGTCACGATATCAGCTGGAGGGCAGGAAGTAACCATGGAGACTGTGGCTGTGGAGGAAAGCATTGAAGACAGTGTTTATTGTACAGTTTTAGATCCAGTGTCCAAACACAGATACATACAGTTAGTTAAAAATGTATTGGACGGGACCCGTACCTTATGAAAATGAATGAGTTTTGGACAGAACCCAAACATTTTCCAACAATCTGTGCTATGGATATTACTAACTACCTGGTCCTGCAGACATCCTACTACACCAGCAGCAGATGAAAGACTAGAAAAGTCCAGAGCCATAGAACTTTATTGTCAGTGTGTGGGTCCATAACCTCGGTACCAAAAGGCTCAGTGATAATTATGGTTTGGTCTTCACCAGGGTGAGTGGTTTTTTTTTTGTTTTTTTTTATAAAGATGTGACGTCAAAATGTATTGCATGTTTGTTGATTAGTCGCTGTTAGCCGCTAGCAGTAGCGACTAATGTCAACAAACATGCAACGCATCTTGGTGTGGCCTGGTCAAGGGTCTTCATCTACAGTCCCAGAGAGCCACTATCCTGCATGTTTTAAATGTTTCCCTGTTCCAACACACCTGAGGCTCATTCTCTGTCTTCTGCACAGCTGGATCATAGGCTGATCATTTGAATCAGTTCTGTTGGAAGAAGGAAACATCTAAAACATGCAGGACAGCGGCTCTCAGACTAGAGTTGCAGACCGCTGGGTTAGATAAACCAGATGACAACAGTGTAAATGAACATTTAACCACAACCTAATGACATGTAGCACATCCACAAAAAGTTTGCTTTGGAACAAACCTCTGATGAAGTGGTCACTGCAGACATGGGCATTAGCGTTAGCATTAGCATTAGCAGACTCCCGACCGCAAACGCAGATTTAAAATCCACTTTTTACGGCATTTTTCTGTGAGCGTTTTCCATTTTTCACTTTTGTGAATGATAATCTTTGGTACTCTAAATAAAATTGCTTTTCCTCCTCCCTGTTAGAATGATTGGCGCAGCCATAAACTACACACTGAAGGAAAACTGACTCGGCTTTGTCAAGCTCCGTCACTTCCTGCCCTCCATCTGAAAATTGCGCGTTGACTATATAGCAGTGCTTCTCAAATCCGGTCCTCGTGGCCCAGTGTCCTGCATGGTTTACATGTCTCCCCCTTTTTTTACTTTTTTTTTTTTTTTTTAAATATAAACACATTTTTTTTTAAATGTATTCAAAACATTTAAATGAAAACAAATAAAAAAATTTTTTAAAAACGTTTAAATAAAATATTGAAAAAAATTTAAATTATTATTTTTGAAAAATTTAAATGAACAAATATATATAAAAATAAAACTTTATTTAAAAGAATATATTTAATTAAAAAAATTTAAAGAATACATTTAATTGAAAAAAAAAGTCTCTCTTCCTCACACCTGGAAGCCATTACATCATGATCAGGCTTCTGAAGAACTGATCAATAATTGAACTAGGTCTGATAGTAGAGGGAAATAACTACAACATGCAGAACACTGGGCCACGAGGACTGGATTTGAGAACCACTGCTGTCTCAATCGACAATATTTTCTTGGGTGACTCCACCCCCAGCAGATGGGTTGGACTTCACAACATCAACCTCAGGCCACGCCCCCTAAGTGATGTAAAATCCAAATATGTGTCTCTGTGTCGGTTCCCATGTGAACAAGGTACAAAAGTATTTATTGGTCCTCATGATCATCATCGTCATCGTCGTCGTCATCGTCGTCGTCATCGTCGTCCTCATCATTGTCATCATCGGTGTCATCATCATCATCATCGTCATCACCATCACCACACATGCTGGGCTGTCTGTCCTCACAACAGCTCTCAGTGCAGCCGTATTTCAATAGATCTATAAGTAGAATGATAAAATAATTTAACAATATATAGACCACTATAAACAATGTAATCCATGGGGGTTTTCATGGTCAGTCTGTCTGTCATCATTTTCTTTCATGTGAATAAGTGGGAAATGTTAAATAGTTTTTTCCGGTAACCCTCTGTTTCACTCAGCTTTGTGCTCAAGTGGTGTCTTTTCTTGTCACGTCCATGGCTCGTCCGTGTCGCAGTTTTGCTGTCGTGTGGTTTCAGCTGTTAGAGTAGTTATGTTTTCCCGTTTATCTTATTGACTGACTCAAGGAACCATTTACCGAAAATGTTTGACTGCCCTGCTGTCAATGGGAGGCGGGTCAATAACACTAACGTAACATCAGTAAGAACTACCAGAGTTTTTTCTTTTCTTGGGGACATGTATTTATCTTGTATTTTTTGTATAATTATGTTGTTGTTCCCATCAATATAAAGTAAAATCTGACAGTGGTGGCTCGTCAATACAGGGTCGACATGAGGTGGAAGTAACGAAGTAGAAGTACTTCTGTTACTGTACTTCAGTATAGTTTTTCGGTATCTGTACTTTACTGGAGTATTTATTTTTTTGGAAACTTTTTACTTTTACTCCCTAAATTTTTATCTAAATATGTGTACTTTATACTCTCTCTATGTGTGTGTGTGTATATATATAAATTCAGATTCAACTTTATTGTCATTGCACATGTCACAAGTACAGAGCAACGAAATGCAGTTAGCATCCAACCAGAAGTACATACATATATATATATATATATATATATATACACGTGTGTGTGTGTGTGTGTGTGTGCATGTATGTGATGGTGAGTATTTTAATAGTAAATGTGTGTACGAAGTGAAACAGGTTAATTATTTTTGTATTTTGTCTTTTCAGTTTCTTCCACGTCTTGTATCTGAATATAATTATTGTTGGAGCTGGAGTCTTAATGGCCAAGTTCTATCCCAATATTGGATCAATTATACGGTAAATATACTTTTACAGTGTGATACTAATTAGGAAAGTCATGTAAATATGAACATGTCATAATCATAACCCCAACTAACGTCTTTGATATTTTAGACTGACAACCTTTGACACTTTTGACCCTTATTATGCATAAAGAAGATTTGAAAGTGTTTTATTATCATCACTTGACAGTCACAAATCTTGTCCCCCCCAAAAAAAATGAATTAACAAGATTCAAGATTATGGATGGATTTACCATCATTCATAGAAAACAACAGAGAAACCAGACACTCACAAAAAGTTTGTCCACTACACGTCACCAGGATATTGGCGTCACCCATGTGGGGTTAAGCCCCTCCCCCATTGTAGCCAATCTGAAGTTGCATTACCATTAGCATCTACAAGAGAAGATGGCGCCACAGTAGCTGTAGACTGTTTGAGACTTTTTCTGAGTGTCTGGTTTCTCTGTTGTTTTCTATGAATGATGGTAAATCCATCAGTGGAGGAGACACCACGCAGCAAACACAGCATGTGTTGGTAACTCTGGGTGACCCATCACCACGGTAACTCTGGGTGAGCCATCACCACGGTAACTCTGGGTGAGCCATCACCATGGTAACTCTGGGTGAGCCATCACCATGGTAACTCTGGGTGACCTATCACCATGGTAACTCTGGGTGTCCCATCACCACGGTAACTCTGGGTGACCCATCAGATTCCAAAAGGACAAAAGTAGAAAAGTGGATGACACCTTTTAAACCTTGTGGTTTCCTCGTGCAGATGTTCTTCTAACTCTTTATGTGCTAATGTTCTTCATGTGTCCCTGCAGGTTTTCTGGTGCCACATGTGGTCTGGCTTTAGTCTTCATCTTTCCTGCCTTGGTCCACATGATCTCTTTGAAACGGCAGGGGGTGCTGTCCTGGCCCTCAGCCATCTTCCACAGTTTCTTGATTGTGCTGGGATTGGCCAACCTGGTGGCTCAGTTCTTCATGTAGAAAAGATGAAAGGGTTAAACATGACACAGTCGCAGTAGTAGAACTGTGAGGCTGTCGTTTGTCAAGGTTCAATCATGTACCTGGAAAACCACAGCAATCCATTTTACCCTAATTATGGTTTTACATTCATGGTGCCATCTAGCTCCTGGTATTACAGTCATTTGTTCCATAAAGTTAATTTCCAACATAATAAAGTTGGTTTTACACGCCCATGCTGATTATGGACGTGTCCTCACATGCTGTTTGGAGACACTTTCTTTCAGTGCGTCTTTTACAAGCAGTAAGTCGGGGCGGCCATTATGGAATAAAAGACAACCGTAGTGAAAGGTGGGGCTTTGTTGTTTAAAGCTGACATTAAACATTGAACAATATTCCTGGGATTTATTAGAGTTTTACCTCAGGCAAAAAGTGGTGGTGCAATAAAACCAGTTATTCACCTGGATTTACTAGAAAAATGGGTTGTATTTCACTCCATCACCAGCAGGGGGAGCTGGCTGTAAACACGCTATAGTACTGACATGACTCACCAGTAGGAGTCACTGCTGCATAAACATGATTATTGATACACATAGGGGTGGGGGATATGGAAAAAAACCCTTTTTTTAATGTCAGGTATCGATATGTATCATGATATTAATCAAACCAAAATATACATTTTCTGTTATTCATAAGTAGGGCTAAATGACTTTAAGAAAAAAAATTGAGTTGTGATTTTTCTAGTAACTATTGCAATTCCGATGTCATTCAAGATTTTTTTCAAATCAAGTTTCAGTGACCCCGCAACATGCTAACATCAGAGAAACATATATAATACAGTTCAAACAATAAATGTCATATCTTCTCGTGATTTACTGACAGAGGTGGTCAAAGTATTCACATTCTGTACTTCAGTAGAAGTACAGCTACTAGTGTGGTGGAAAAAAATACTCTGATAAAAGTAGAAGTACTGATTCAACGCCTTTACTGAAGTAAAAGCCAAAAAAGTACAACTCACTTGTAATGAAGTAAAGAGTAAAACTACCTTCTTTTTTCATGGATGAAATACTTATTTAACCAGGAAATGAATCTAACTCTGCACTCGGGAATCGACTATTATGGACTTGTTCCTAAAGACGTGTTCTGCATGTGGAAAGGTCTATGTGTGTAGATCAGTAACTGTGGACACACTATCTGAGGACATGAAGACCTCAGGACATGTGGGTTTGTCTTTAGGGACCCTCTACTGAAGTGTGATGTTTAGAACTTTATAAGAGTTAGTCTAAAAATCGCATTTTGTCTCAGCGAAAAAGACATGCCCTAATCACTTCCATGCTAACTCTCACTGTGTGTCCGTTATCCTTGGAAATTCGCAAAATGTAAATAGCACTATAAGAAAACTAGTAATGGAAACACCTGAATTTGAGGAAACAGCCAAATATCGATAAAAGGTTTTTACACTTTTATGAGGTGGTTTTTCGATATTCCAATACATCGCAAAAGAGCAATGTAAACACTTTTTCCACAGTTATACGTCCCAGGGTGTGATGGCAACTATATGTTTGCTAGATGGGGTTTTGAGCCCCCAACCAAGCCTCCAAGGCAGCTGTGCTTGGAAGGCACTCCCCGCCCCCCAGCGGCTCTAGCCAATCACTTAATCTATGTACGAACATTTCACACCAGTCTGAATGTTTGATCAAAACACAAAAGAGCAGGTTGACACCATGAAAACCAAAAGTGTGGGAACACTTAAAACAATCAGCGATAGCGATGTGAAGTGTTCACTCTGTGATACGACGCTGATCCACCATCATCATCCCCCTTAACATCCCCTTGACTGCCATTGCCCAGGCTGGGCCCACAGTCACATTACCGGGTTTCCCCCGACCCGATGAGGCAGCACGATCCAGACGGTCAGTCTCCCTCAGTGTCCGATGACGAGGACCGGCACGTCCTTCTGGGCCAGTCCCCATTCTTTTCTTTAACTCCACCCTGTTCTCCTCTAACTCCACCCTCTTCTCCCTCTAACTCCACCCTCTTCTCCCTCTAACTCCACCTTGTTCTCCCTCTAACTCCAACCTCTTCTCCTCTAACTCCACCCTCTTCTCCCTCTAACTCCACCCTCTTCTCCCTCTAACTCCACCCTCTTCTCCTCTAACTCCACCCTCTTCTCCCTCTAACTCCACCCTCTTCTCCCTCTAACTCCACCCTGTTCTCCCTCTAACTCCACCCTCTTCTCCCTCTAACTCCACCCTGTTCTCCCTCTAACTCCACCCTCTTCTCCCTCTAACTCCACCCTCTTCTCCCTCTAACTCCACCCTCTTCTCCCTCTAACTCCACCCTGTTCTCCCTCTAACTCCACCCTCTTCTCCCTCTAACTCCACCCTGTTCTCCCTCTAACTCCACCCTCTTCTCCCTCTAACTCCACCCTGTTCTCCCTCTAACTCCACCCTCTTCTCCCTCTAACTCCACTCTCTTCTCCCTCTAACTCCTCTCTCTTCTCCCTCTAACTCCACCCTGTTCTCCCTCTAACTCCACCCTGTTCTCCCTCTAACTCCACCCTCTCTCCCCAGGAAGGGTCAGCCGGGTACTCTGGTCCCCATGACCGGAGCTCGGCCCAGCTTAGACCTGACGGCCAAGGGGAGGTTGAGGGGAGATACTGCTGGCCCGGAGTACCTGGATCTGGTGGGTGGGTTTTGGATCGCCTCCCCAACCCCCCCACCCCCCTGCGGTCCTGAAGTGCTATATTGATGTAAATATAATAGTCACACCCACATCAGAAAGAAAATTGAAAATCAACAATGCTTAACAACTAAAGAGTATAGAAATAATACCAATGAAACAAAAGACAAAAAATATGTTTGTTTTTTGCTATTGGTAATCAGTAAGGTTTTTTGTTCCCCACGATATTTAGCAGAATAATTTCCTTTGACATCAAATGTTTTCTTTACCTGTGACGATTTAAAATGAGCGTTAACCTAACATCACTACACTTGCAGTGACTGGTGTTGAAGCACCGCGGTACAGACGACTCACATTTGCAGAGTCCTCCTCTGGGAAAAATACAACAATCTACTTCGAGTGCTGTGATTGGCTAGAGCTGCTGGGGGGCGGGGAGTGCCTTCCAGACACAGCTGCCTTGGAGGCTTGGGCTCAAACCCCGAGTCAAGCTGTATGTACTCTCTATGATCTAAAAATTGAGCTAAAATACATTTTACTCCCTTTTAATCCCTTTAAGGCATGTGGAAGAAGTTTCATACTGAAAAACAAATCCTAGATATTAAAACTGGACCCATAACAGGAGAGTTAATATTACCATAATTACAGTTGGATCTGGTTTAATGACTGCTTCCCCTACTGGTGACATATGAGTATTTTATATATATATATATATATATATATATATATAAAAAAATGTTCCTCTCGCCCCACGTGGGCGGTGTCTCCTTCAGGCTCGGGTCCTCTACCAGAGGCCTGGGAGCCTGAGGGTTCTGCGCAGGATCTTAGCTGTTCCTAGCAATGCGCTCTTTTGTACAGAGATCTCTGATGTTGTTCCTGGTATCTGCTGGAGCCATTCTCCCAGCTTGGGGGTCACTGCCCCTAATGCTCCGATCACTACTGGTACCACTGTTGCCTTCACACTCCACATTTTCTCTAACTCCTCTTTCAGCCCTTGGTATTTCTCAAGCTTCTCATGTTCTTTCTTTCTGATGTTACTATCACTGGGGACTGCTACATCTATCACCACCACTGTCTTCTCATGTTTATCCACCACCACTATGTCAGGCTGATTGGCCATCACCATCTTGTCAGTCTGGATCTGGAAGTCCCACAGGATCTTGGCCTGTTTGTTCTCTGTCACCTTTGGGGGGTTCTCCCATCTTGACCCTGGGACCTCCAGTCCATACTCTTTACAGATGTTCCTGTACAGTATGCCCGCTACCTGGTTATGCCTCTCCATGTATGCCTTGCCTGCCAGCATCTTACACCCTGCTGTGATGTGCTGGACTGTTTCAGGGGCTTCTCTACACAGCCTACACCTTGGGTCCTGTCTGATGTGGTAGACCCCGGCCTCTATTGCTCTGGTGTTCAGGGCTTGTTCTTGTGCAGCCATGAGTAGCGCCTCTGTGCTGTCCTTTAGTCCAGCCTTTTCCAGCCACTGGTATGTTTTTTCCATATCAGCCACTTCCTCAATTTGTCGATGGTACACGCCATGCAAGGGTTTGTCCCTCCATGATAGCCCCTCTGGTTCCTCGACCTTACTGGGCTTTTGTTGCCTGAGGCATTCACTTAGCAGTTGGTCATTGGGGGCCATTTTCTTGATGTATTCCTGCAGGTTCGCCGTTTCCTCCTGGACAGTAGTTCTGACACTTACTAGTCCTCGGCCCCCTTCCTTTCGCTTAGTGTACAGCCTCAGGACACTGGACTTGGGGTGGAACCCTCCATGCATGGTAAGGAGTTTCCTTGTCTTGATATCAGTGGCTTGTATCTCTTCCAGTGGCCAGGATATTATCCCAGCTGGGTATCTGATTACTGGCAGGGCATAGGTGTTAATGGCCTGGATCTTATTTTTGCCGTTCAGCTGGCTTTTCAGGACCTGTCTTACCCTCTGTAGGTATTTGGCTGTGGCTGACTTCCGAGCTGCCTCCTCATGATTACCATTTGTCTGCGGGATCCCTAGGTATTTGTAACTTTCCTGCACATCTGTGATATTCCCTTCAGGTAGGTCAACCCCTTCAGTTGTGATCACCTTTCCTCTTCTAGATATCATCCGCCCACATTTATCTAGTCCGAATGACATCCCAATGTCTTTGCTGTAGAGCCGGGTGAGGTGAATTAGGGAATCAATGTCACGCTCATTCTTGGCATACAGCTTGATGTCATCCATGTAGAGGAGGTGGTTGATGGATGTTCCACTTCGGAACTGGTATCCGAAGCCACTCTTTGAGATGATCTGGCTGAGGGGGTTTAGGCCTATGCAGAACAGCAGGGGGGACAGAGCATCTCCTTGGTAAATGCCGCATCTGATGTTCACCTGTGCAATTGGCTTTGAGTTGGCCTCCAGAGTTGTCTTCCACAGCCTCATTGAGTTCTGGATGAACTCTCTTAGTGTCCTGTTGATGTTATACAGTTTTAAGCATTCCAGTATCCATGTATGTGGCATTGAGTCATAGGCTTTCTTGTAATCAATCCAGGCAGTGCACAGGTTGGTGTTCCTCGTCTTGCAATCTCGGGCAATTGCCCTGTCAACCAGTAGCTGGTGTTTGGCTCCCCTGGTGTTGTTGCCTATTCCTTTCTGTGCTCTGCTCATGTATTGCTCCATGTGCCTACTCATCTTAGTCGCTATGATGCCTGATAGTAGCTTCCATGTGGTGCTGAGGCAGGTTATAGGCCGGTAGTTAGATGGTATTGTTCCCTTCTGGGGGTCCTTCATTATGAGGACTGTCCGGCCCTGGGTTAGCCACTCTGGGTGGTTTCCCGATATCAGCAGCTGGTTCATCTGTGCTGCTAGGCGTTCATGGAGTGCTGTCAGTTTCTTAAGCCAGTAGGTATGAATCATGTCGGGCCCTGGTGCTGTCCAGCTCTTCATTTTGGACACTCTGGTTTGGATGTCTGCTAGTGTGATGACTACTGGGTCTTGTTCTGGGAGTTGGCTGTGCTCTGCCTGTAAGTCTGTCAGCCATTGGGCATTGGTGTTATGTGTTGCCTCCTTCTCCCAGATGCTCTTCCAGTATTGCTCAGTTTCAGCCCTAGGTGGGTCTGTTGTCACCTTGCCCCCCTGCCATTGAGAGTAGACCTTAGCTGGGTTGGTGGAGAACACCTGGTTTATTCTCCTGGCCTCTACCTCTCTTGTGTATCTCTTTAGGCGGGTAGCTAGTGCTGTGAGCCTTTGCTTAGCAGTCTCCAGTGCCTCAGCTGTGGACAGTTTGTTGTATTTCTTGGGCAGTTCTTTCCTCAGATTCACACCTCTGCTTAGTTCTGTTAAAACACTGACTTCTCTCCGTGCTGCCATGATCTTTGCCTCTAGCCTTCTCCTCCATGGGGCAACCTTCTGGCTGCTCTGGCTGTTCATCTTGTAGCCAAGCATCTCAAGGATTACGGTTGCTGCTGCATACATCAGCTGATTGGTCTCAGTGATGGTAGTGGTAGGGACAGTTTGCAGTGCAGTGTTCAGGTCCTCCAGTAGAGACTGGTCTGGTACTTTGTTCTTTAGCCTTGGCAAGCAGGTAGTTGTGTTCCCCCAGGATTTCATGATTCTCTTTCTCAGGTCAGCTGCCCTTGTGTTTAGTCTTTCTGGGGCTTGGTACCCAATCTCGATCAAGCTGACCTGTCGTCCTGGCTCCCCCTTGCCGTAGCATCTTTGTACCGTGGATGAGGTACAACGCTGTACCTCATCGATCTCTAGCTGTGATAGCAACCTCTTATTGCGGATATTCGAACACTGAGCTAGGAGCTGTTTCTTAGTCAGTGTGGATGTGGGGTTTCGAAGCAACCATTTCTCCCACATCCTCTGCATGTACCCTCTCTCACTGGGGTTACTCCCGTAGTAACACTCCATCAGTACCATGTTCTCTGCCCTGCTCCATGAATGTCTTGTTCCAGTAGCCAATTTAACATCAGGGTGTCCTGGTTCCTCAACCCCTAACGCGGACCTTGTTGTCCCGGGCGCCGTCCGAGCCGGTATGACTCTATTTATTGTATCGCTCATCGTGAGGTATAGGCATGTATAGCGTAAAGTGCCTTGCCTAAGGGCACACCAGTCGCATATATATATATATATATATATATATATATATATATATATATATATATATATATATATATATTACAGCCTTTCTTTTTTAAGTAAATCCAGATTTATTTGTTTCATCCACAGTAACATTGTACACTGTTTTGTGTCCACCTTAAGTTTTTATTTTATATTGAATGTTTTCATGTCATATACAGAATCACAATCATTCACTCTACAGTCCTTACAGAACTTATGTATTGTTTCCTACTGTGCATCCAAAGCTTTTTTACTGGATTTGTGACCATAGAGCACAGGGAATTATTATCTAACATTCTGATGATATAAACCAGGGCTCACTAACACCCTGGTCCTTAAGGGCTCATATCCTGCGTCTCTCCTCCAACGCACATGATTCTAATGATAAACCTGTCATTAAGTTCTGCAGAAGCCTGATAATGACCGTCAGGTGTGGTGGAAGAGGGAAACATCTGAAGCAGAGGTCACAAACATGTGGCCCGGGGGCCCAATGCGGCCCCTGGGATGAATGTTCAAAGGTCAATAATTCCACAAAGTGATTTTTCCACATACAGACCAATATTATCTACAGCCAAATAACATAAAAACCTACAAAAAAATAATAAATCCATATTTTCTTGTGGGTTTGATGTGAAAAACATTTAACATTATGTTGATAATGACAACTTCAAATTTTTATCTTTGTTTTAGCTTAAAAAAATAACTCTTTAAGTTTACAAACTATAACGTAAGAATGACGTATGAACATGAAATGTCTAAAGAAAATTCTGTACAATTTTAACCATTTTTTACTTCTTCGTGTAAAAATTAAACATTGAAGTAAAACATTGTTAAAATTGCATTTATTTTTCTAAGTAAATTATGAATAACTATTATAAATTTTCCTTTCCTTTGACTTTTTTCTGGTTATTTCCATCTTTTTTTGTTTATATAGTCTGTAAAAGAAAATACTTTCATTATTAAATGGGGGTGTTTAGCACGAAGTCCAAGACAAAACTTTGCAATTATTATTTACATGGTATTCTGTTAGTTTACTGGAAATCAAATCAGGCTGAATGTGGCCGTGGAAAGAACATGAGTTTAAGAACCCTGCAGAGTACTGACCCTCTAGGACCAGGATTAGTGACCCATGATGAAAACCATTTATTGTATGCACCTTTGACATAGTATTGATTTATTTGTTTGTGTTTCCATGATGGATTTTTCTAGATCTTGTTTTACTAATTATAGGATAGACAAAGGGAATATGTTTGGCAAAATAAAGCTGCTAAAGAGAACTGTCCTTTGGTGTTTTAATTGAACCACCCTCTTCATACACCAGGTAACATAAGCTTTCAAACTCTGGCTTCTGTTTTTCTTTCATTATTTGTGTAGTACAGTTTTTAAACTACTTTCAAAAGGGATCTCAATTGAGTCTCAAAAGTATCAAGTGTAATACCACCAGTGACCACTAGAGCCTGTCTGACATTCAAATTTCAATTCAATTTATGTTCAAGTAAAACATAATAAACATGATCCGGATCACCTCCAAAATCGAAACACTTGCTGCTTTTGTCATAATTTCTGTTGGCAGAGGTTTTATAAAACATTCCATTTTCCTGACAGTCATTTATTTTAGTCTAGCTGTGGTTAAGAAATTGTAGTAACAAGATAGTCTGTGGATCAATCAATGTACAAATAATTAAAATACTAAGGCTAATAACATATTTTCGCATTAGCCTGTTAGGTAATGTTAGCACTACAGCAATTGAATACATAGCTTTACGTGACATCACCGCATCGCCTAGTAACGTGCGCTGCCATTTTAAAAGGTGAAAACAACAGAGTAACAAAACTAGACAGATAGTTCTGTTACAATGGCCTAAGACTATTTTGATAAACTTCTGTCCTCCCTAAAAGACCGGTATGAATGGAAATTAGCAGGGATCAGACTGAACAGGTGTCCATATAAATTACCGGCAGGTTCTTGGTGAAATGACCCCATGACGTAGCCTAATATCAAGTGGCCAAGAATCTATGACTATCTCGTTAAAAGTCCTGGCATATATACACGAGAAAAAAAATTAACTTATAAGAGCCTGGAAGCATATGTTTTGTTTGAGGTAGGATGCAAAAATGTATTTGAAATACATCTGCCCCTCACTCACCCAGCCTCCAAAACACTCCACTACTTTAGTTTGTCTGTATTTTTAATGTTTTAGTTCATTAGCCTTTCTTTTATCATGTTTATTATTTTGTTTATTAGGGCAGGCTCTCTGGTCTTTTCTCATTTTATCATCTCTAGGAGCCTATGTTTATGTAAGCCTATCTAATTTATATTTAGAAATTTTTTATTTTATTTGTTAGTTTTTTCAGTCAGGATGGGTTAATAAAAATATAAAATACATAATATAAAATATAAATGGGATTCATAAATTAAAATCAAATAAAGATGGAAAACCCTTAAGAAAATAGTTTTGCCATTTATTTTAAGTTATGCCGAGCAGGTAACTTTTTAGCTGGCGTTAGAAAAAATAAGAGCCTACAAAAAAAGTACTAAAATGCCTCTATCTCAAATTCATGAAAAAATTTATATTTTTAGGCACGAAAATAGTCGTATAGGTAGACCTACCACTGACAACATGTTCCGAGCAAACAAGGATCCAGTGATTCTGGACTCCAGGTGTTTGCCATCATCTGGGAATATTCTTCTCGGCGCCATGCTGCACATTTTTCACCCTTTTTTCGACATAAAAAAAGAAAGCTTCTCTTCCATCCAAGCACGGTTATTGGCACCCGAAGGTTGCACAAAATTTGGGCATTTTAAACTATGTTTTAAGCGTGTAGGACGGTGCGGTGCAGTTCACGCAGTAGTTGCTATGCTGTTATTATCCCCTCTCAAAATGGCGGCACGTTACTAGGTTAAGTGACGTGACACAAAGCTGTGTTACATATAGATGTTCTGCATGTGACGTCGCGTCTTCTCGTGCCTTAGAGCTGTGCGGCGGAAGTCAAATATGCAGTAAACATGGTGACCACCTGCTGTGCCGTGGGTTGTACAAACAGACAACAAGCCACGCGTGACCTTTTACCGGATCCCGAAAAATAAAGAAAGAAGGCTGAGGTGGATCAAGCCATTAACCACACAGACTAACATCTGTCCAAGTACTCGCGGTTATACAGTGAACATTTTCTACACGGTAAGTTTGTATTAACACTTTATTTAGATTCACTTTGGTTTGTGGTGTCATTTATAAACGCTAGCTCATGCTGTAACATTAGGAGTAAAAGGCTAACGTCACAACTTTCTATCAAGTAAGGTGGAAGTTAGCATACTGTAGCATTTAGCAGCTAACGGTTTTGTAGATCACATCAGAGGCTAATTTAGCTTCTGCTATATGCACTGTAAATGTAAGTAGATCTATGAAGACAAACACGGAATTTATAAATGCTATTAGTAAAATAACAAAGACACAGACTATGAAATTAAGATTGTTTAAGATAAAACTAACAGTTGCATTCTGTCTCTCCAACTAGATAACTTTGTGTCTTGTCATTAGTCACCAAAATCATTATTTATAACGTTGCACATATGTTATAATCCATAAAGATTACCATTAAGTTAAATTTGAATATTTATTTTCACTGATGCCATAGAAAACAGAATCAAACGCACTCAACACTAGCACCTTGTACATAATAAACAGGACACATTAAATCTAGCCATACTAGTAGAAAATTCAACATAACATTGATGGAGCATTGGATATTTTCACAATGACTTTAAAATCAGGGGATATTCCATGAACGCAGTGGTCACGTGGTTTTGTGACGTCGACGCAGAACATCAATAGTCATATGGTCTGTGTTTTATTTGTTAAGTTGACATTTGTGATATTAAATTATTTAGTGTCATTGAATATGACAGTAACGTTTACATGAAGTTTATTGGAGTGTGTTTAGGAACTAAATATCTGTTAATGTTAGCTAACTATTACAATGCTAACGGTGTCAACATGCAACGGCCAATATATTCCTATAAAATAATTTAATAATTTACTGATCTTATGTAAGGTGTTTGTGAAAACCCATATGCTCACTTTTGCTTTTCTTTTGTTTCTCTGCAGCTGTAATGGTGTAGGGTGTTCGATATTAACTTAGAACTGTTCATATATATATATATATATATATATGAACATATATATGAACAGTTCTAAGTTAATATTAAGTATAGTATATATATATATATATATATATATATATATATATATATATATATATGAACATATATGTGAACAGTTCTAAGTTAATATTAAGTATAGTATATATATATATATATATATATATATATATATATATATATATATATATATATATATATTAAAAAACGTTTTATTTGCTATTCACTTGAGTTGACAGACATTATTTGTTGGTTCATATATATATATATATATATATATATATATATATATATATATATATATATATATATATATATATATATGAACAGTTCTAAGTTAATATCTAACACCCTACACCATTACAGCTGCAGAGAAACAAAAACAAAAACGTTTTATTATAGTATTATATATATATATATATAAAATACTTAAAAAACACTTTATTTGCTATTAACTTGAGTTGACAGAAAGACATTATTTGTTGGTTCATCACAAAATCTGTGATATTTGTGTTCTACAGTATTTTGCCTACTGACCATTTTATTTTTTCTGATATCTTTAATGCAGCCATTAATAAATCCCTGACTCATTCTTTACATATGTAATAGTAGGCAACAGTCCCATTCATTTTTGGCACTTCTCCCCCTTCCCCTTTATCCATGTAAAAAGCATAAAATCCATGCACATGTAGTGGTTTTTCTTGAGGTAAGTGATTTCTTCTAAACAAAGCAGTGCTTAAAAAGGTGAAAATGCTGAGAAGACAATCAATATGCAGGTCCCTAATTCAGGGGCCTGACAGGAAGTCCTCTCTCACAGATACCATTACTGGTATTAATTCTGTCTGAGGATTGGAAAGGGTCACAGTAGTGTCAGTGTTCAGTGTGGCGGTGACCTGACCTTTGTGCCTGTCTTCATCTTGTTTAAGTCTTTGGACTGTCCTGCGAGCCTATTAGTGTGGTGGGGATGGGGGCTGGGAACTTAATACTTTTATTGGTGGTCTGGGGGCTTTCTGTCAATCTCATATGACCAGAGGAGTGTGGGTTTTGTAGTCTGTATCCCATTTATGCATAAATATATGATGTTGTGATGTCAAATGTAGAAAAGTAGATTTAACTGCACATATTTATGTATATATATATATATAATATATATGTATGTTATATATATATATATATATATATATATAACATACATACGGCAAGGAATGGATCATTAGTTTCAGTTTCAGTGCACATTATTATGATGAGCTATAGCTTGTAGATGTCCACAGTCGTAACAGATTTTGCACCTAAACTAGTCACCATATGGCATCGTCTCATCACATGATCAAACAGACACTTTTACACTGGCCAACACAAACATGAATATTACCCTGCAGTCACTGCTGCAACCAAAATACTAAATGAAATGTGTAACTTTTGTTGTTGTTGAATAGTTATAACGGCATTAGCAGTGTTAATAAATGGAACATAACTGTCATGTTTAAGTTTGATGGAGGTTGTTTTTGTGACTACACATTTGTCTTCCAGGTTCAGGGGAAGAGTTAGAGTTATGTGAACGCGCAGGAGAAGACAAGACACATAACAATGAGTTTGATTTTACAAAAATAAACAGTTTTTTCCTGGGATTTGCAACAGGATATGACCTCTGCTCTGCTGTGTTTGGGGCCACAGTCTTTGTTATTCCACCATATCTGTTTCCAGGTTTGTCCTTTTATTTTATATCTTACATGTGTTTTCTTTTTTTTTTATTATATGAAGTCATTCACACATTCACAAGTGATTTCCAAAGGACACTAGTGTGATATCAACACTAGTGCTTTAAGGCTCTGCCCCCCCCCCCCCCCCCCCCACACACACACACACACACACACACACACACACACACACACACCACCACCTGGTGCTCTTAGGTGTGTGTTTATACGTAGTCCTGTCAACAGCTCTGCCTTTTGAAATGTTGCAAAATATTATTAAGAACATCGTATATGAAGATCAGAAACATAGATCTATGTTCATGTAGATTCTATTAATATTTTAGACTATATTCATTCCAATTAATTCATATGTATTCAATATGATAGCAAGTTATACAAATATATTATTATAACTGTTAAACTTAAGCAATTGTTGTATTTAATCTATCTATCTATCTATCTATCTATCTATCTATCTATCTATCTATCTATCTATCTATCTATCTATCTATCTATCTATCTATCTATCTATCTATCTATCTATCTATCTATCTATCTATCTATCTATCTATCTATCTATCTATCTATCTATCTATCTATCTATCTATCTATCTATCTATCTATCTATCTATCTATCTATCTATCTATCTATCTATCTATCTATCTATCTATCTATCTATCTATCTATCTATCTATCTATCTATCTATCTATCTATCTATCTATCTATCTATCTATCTATCTATCTATCTATCTATCTATCTATCTATCTATCTATCTATCTATCTATCTATCTATCTATCTATCTATCTATCTATCTATCTATCTATCTATCTATCTATCTATCTATCTATCTATCTATCTATCTATCTATCTATCTATCTATCTATCTATCTATCTATCTATCTATCTATCTATCTATCTATCTATCTATCTATCTATCTATCTATCTATCTATCTATCTATCTATCTATCTATCTATCTATCTATCTATCTATCTATCTATCTATCTATCTATCTATCTATCTATCTATCTATCTATCTATCTATCTATCTATCTATCTATCTATCTATCTATCTATCTATCTATCTGTGTTATTACACTAATAACTTCAGAGCAGTAGAGCACAATGGCTGCAGTCTCTTGGGATGGATCATATGTCTGCTTCCTTGGCTCCTTCCCCTTGACAAAAAACACACCCTATAGTATCAGCATAATCAATGGGGAGTGGTGCTGGAGGGGTGGCTAAAGCACTCGCCCGCCTGTGATTCGCTGACATGCGCTCTAATTGGATCAAGTAGGAACTTGCTTAGCTGGATGCTTTGTGCTTGGATTGGGAGCAGACTGTGAGGAGAGTGAGCAGGGACGCACTCGTCCAGACCAGACAGGAAGAAGGGAGGCAGAGGGAGGAGGCCCACAGGCTGCCCTCCTGCACACCACTTTTGACAGGAAAGGACTGAAAGAGGAGGGGTAAGAGTAGAAAAAGGGGAGTATCCCATCTTCTCTGCTGCTGCTGCTGCTGCAACCCTCCCCTCCCCTCACCTCCCCTCCCCTCACCTCACCTCCAACCCCATCTCTTCCTCTCTCTCTACTTGATTCTCTTTCTCTCTCTTTCTCCTTACTCATCTGTTTCTGTGGCTGCGCTCAGAGAGGAAGGGCACCTGCCTCTCCCTGATGATTCAGCCTTTCAGCTCGCTTGGAGCTCCAGCAGACAAGACAGCATGTCCCTCCTGCCACTGCAGTGCCTGGCCGTCCTGTCCTCTGCACTACAGCTACTGCAGCTGCAGCCGGCCCAACACGTCCACAACGCCTCTTCCGTCCAAGTGCCCAGGTGAGTTCGTCAGTCGCCGTCACTTCACCCGTAGTAGACTGCGTAAAAAATACAAGTCCAGTACCTAATTTTCTGCTTTTTTTTCTTTTGTTTTGTTTTTTTTTCGCCTGCAGCAATTTTGACATTTCTATTTATAGGCGAGTGAGTGCTTTTCTGGTAAGAAAGCATGAGTAAGGAGCTCCTTTTCCCCATGCGCACAAGGCTGTCTACATATCTCCTAGACTGTTAACAAGGTTAGACACTCTCTGAAGAGCATTTTAACATCAATCTGCAGCCTCATGATGGAAAACACACTTGAGGAAACTAGTGGCGGACAGCCGCTGTGTGACGCTCTGAGTTAATAGTTAAAGGTGTTTGCAAGAGCCTTCATCCAGGAGTTTGGGAAGGATGACTGAGGGAATGGAGGACATCTCTGCAGGGCCAGCTCCCCCTCCTGGATCCCCCGCTGGCTCCACTGTTGATACTGGACAAGTCCCCGAGGAGAAACCAGAGGAGACAGAGGCAGCTGGTGAGAGTAGGGAGGAGGGCGAAGAAGAGGGAACTGCAGAAGAGGGAGGCGGTGGCGGTGGTGATGATGGGGAACATTCCGGGGCTTTGGGAATTGTGGCCTTGCCCGGGACCTGCTGCGTGTGCGTAGAGATGGAACAGATTAACAATTGCCTGCACTCTGAGAAAATCTGCATTTTGCCCATCCTGGCCTGTCTGCTTAGCTTAGCCCTCTGCACAGCCGGCCTTAAATGGGTCTTTGTGGATAAGATCTTTGAGTATGAACCGCCCACACACTTAGATCCTAAACGAATTGGACAGGACCCGATTATTATATCGGTTGACCCCACGCTGGGACTGACTGTGTCACTTCCTCATTCATCGTCTCCATCTACCGTCTCCATGACCACCGCTATCACCGTTACCCCGGGTCAGCCTGAGGTTTTAGTGGAGGACAAATCAACAAGGGGGCCTTTCGTGCCTCCCAAAGTGACTCAAAGTGACTCCTCTGTTACCATGAAATACAACGCTTTCAAACCCACCAACCCAAAGCAGACCCCCCAGACAACGCAGGAATTAAACAACAATGTCATCCCAACAATTTGTAAGTACCCAGCACTTCTCATTCCCTTTAACACGTGTCCAATGATGATGGACTAGAGTCCTTCGTAACCTTGAACTGCTTCAGTGTTTTAAAGGGAAACTACCAATAGCTGCATTAAAAGGATTGGATTTTTTTTAACCCTCTGTGGGACGGCGTCATTTATGAATGACGCTTTAAAAATTGTTTTAAAAAATAACAAAAACATTTAACCAATCATATTGTAATATACATTTGAAAGAATTTAACAAATTGCCCTGGTTTTGATTTTTGTGGGGGTTGATCCACATTTCATTTGTTTTCGTCCATTCAACCTTATGTTCATCAACTTTTCAGAATTCACAAAAAACATGAATATTTTTTTTATGATTTTACAATCATTCTGAAATAAAATGTTCTAAGTGTTTTTCAGTCAAATATGTTCATGGATTATGAAGACATTGTTCTTTTATCAATAGATTTTTTTACATTAAGCATTTATGAAAAAATATAAAAATATATAGGCTACCTTAATGGGACAAAGTCATTTATAAATGACGCTTCCCCAAAATAAAGGTCAAAGGTCAATTTTGCAAAGTAAGCATAGACAATTTAATTTAGAGCTTAATACACTTACAATCAAAGGTCATTCATTTTTTTTTAACTGAATTTACTTAATAAGTCCCACAGAGGGTTAATTGATTTTGTAACTGCTCTGTTCCAACGATTGTGCCAGGAAGTGTCAGCTTTCAGGACTTCGCCTGAAACCTACACGTTGTGACTTGCAGAGTTGTTGCATAGAGGCCTCTGACTAAGCCACTGAAATATTCCCACATAGAAAGGCATGTAAGGATACAACAAACAAACCCCACATAAGCTAACGCACAGCAGAGTCCTGCACGGGTTCGGGTGACCCGTGGGTGACCCACAGATTTTCACAAAACGGGTGAAAAATGTTGTGCTGTGTCGGATACGGGTTCGGGTCAGGTCGGACGTGGGTGATCGCGGGTCTAATTTGCGGTTCATAGGCTAAAAACTGTTCTTTAGTTTGGACTTGTATAGCTGCCTCCTGTCGGCTTCCTTCTTGATGCGTTTTTCAAGTGTGTGTGTGTGTGAGCTCACGTATAAAAATAGTTTTTGAATTTATTATTTGTCTGCTCCTGTTTAACAATACTTTTATTTGTCTCTGCCTTGGCTATGTCACTGTTCAGTATATTCGTGGTAATACATTTTGTATTTAAGTTTGACATTTTCTTTCGGGTTCGGGTCGGATATCGGGTTCATTTATAGCGGGGCGGTTCGGGTGCGGATTTGTAATTTTTTTTTCGTCGGAAAACGGGTCGGATACGGGTTTGAACATGACGGGTACGGGCGGTTGCGGTATGCCAAAATCAGAACCGTGCAGGACTCTGACGCACAGTTACTCATATTCCTCTTTAAGTATTAATGGTCACCTGGCACAACGCATTTAGGCACACTTCAGTAAATAGATGTTATGGTGTTAGGGTTGGTAGGCCACATACAATATGGACGAGTCCTAAAATGTGACCAAGCTGGTGCACACTTCCAGTCATAAGAAAAAGTGGAAATCAATAAATGATGCATGACTCAAACTGAAACTCCTGCCTGTGGTACAGGGAGACTTCCTGTTCACTGCCTGTGCTCCATTTCAAGGTCAGAGCATGCTGGAGGCTAATTGATGCCCTCCATCCCTCAGCCGCAGGGAAAAACAACCCACTAATACTGTCTGTCTGCCAGCGGATCACCACTATGATGTCTCTGCTGTAGTCACATCAGTGTGTGATTTACATCTTTGTAAATGGGTTAGCTAATCTAAGGTGGCGCTGAACGGGTCAGTTTCCTGAATGTACAGCAATAGCACTACCTCCAACTTCCTGTATCATGTTGTTGCATGTCCCAGTGGACATAACTGAGTGAGAAACCAGTAAGGGAACATGTCCTTGTAGTGACACCTAGTCATAATCTACTAACGTTGTGTTTACTTATTGTAGGATATTTGTGCATCTATTAAGGAGAAACTACCACAGCTTGAAATCATAGCCCGTTCAGGAGTGTTCCATAGTTTAAAACCTATAAAGGAATGACATTGCCTTCGACTGATTGATTTCCTTCTCAAAACTAGTATTCAGAGAATGCCTAATCTCGCCCCCAGTTTCTATGAAAACCCGTTCTTGAATTAGAGCCAATAATGTGATTTTGATCTTTCTTCTAAATGTAACCTTTGACCTTTTGTAATGTTGATAATTTCATTATATGTATATATGCGTCAGTGTGTGTAATATTATGATCATATATCCAGTATTGATTAACTTATAGTGTGATATGTCTATGTTTGACACACACACACACACAGTGTTACAAAAGTACATTTTGTAACATGTCACCTTTGACCTCCAGAGATCTCAAAAACTATTGGTCGTAGGTGATAACACCAACTATGAGAATTGTATAAATCTTCAGTCTGCATCGTTTGGTACCAAATCTGAAATGTCTGTGACCCTCTGTTCTTGAGTTATAACCGATAAAGGTAATTTTGAAGTTTTAGTTAATTGTGACCTTGACCTTTGACCTTTACTCAAACGGATCATTGCATCTGATGCACATTAGGTATATGTATATGCCCATGTCATTTCATGGTGATATGAACAGCAGCGGTGCTCAATCCTGGTCCTCGAGAGCTACTATCCTGCATGTTTTAGATGTAGCCTTCTTCCAACACACTTTTTTAAATTTATTCTACACAACAAATACACCGACAAATACACAGACACAGTATACAAAAAAAAAAAAAAGGTGGAATGAGCAAGTTGAGGAACCAGGCCCGTGACCACTCATACAGGCCCCTCCATGCTCATCTCAATTGAGAGGGGTCCAGGCTGCTGTGTGTTCAGCCCTATTACCCAGACCCCCCTCCATGGACCAGACCCCGACAGACCCGTACAAGGAACCTGGATCCCTAAGCTACCTCCACAATTCAACAAACAAACACACAAATAACAAATGCATACCTTATACAATCAGCAATGTCATATTGATATTATACATTAGCTCCATGCCTGGAGGACCCTGGTTCGAATCCCGTACCAGACCTTTCTGTGTGGAGTTTGCATGTCCTCCCCGTGTCCGTGTGGGTTTTCGCCGGGCACTCCGGTTTCCTCCCACCATCCAAACACATGCACTGATAGGTTAATTGGTTAATCTAAAATTGTCCATAGGTGTGAATGTGAGAGTGATTGTTTGTCTATATATGTTCAGCCCTGAGATGAACTGGCGTCTCATACAGGGTGTACCCCGCCTTCACCCATTGTAGCTGGATTAGGCCCCAGTGACCCCCGTGACCCTAGTGAGGATAAAGCGGGTTCAGATAATGAATGAATGAATGAGCTCCATGCCAGAAAGAAACCAAAAATTAATTAATTAATTAATTTTTCTATGTCTTTGTCCCAAGTTTTTTTGTAATGGCTAATCTTCACCAGTGATCTGATTCCGTCCATCTTTTATTTTTAATCTTGGTCAGTAAGTAATGGTGTTTAAGGAACATGATAAATGATTCTAAGGTAATATTCTTTTCTTTTTTGAATATGAAAAATTTGCCAAGAAGCACAATGGTACTTAATAGAATATTTTGTACTTCCTGAAAACCCCAAATTATACTAGTTGGTGATAATATTAAATTAAGTCCTTGCACAGATCGCCAAACTACCAACACACTTGATTCAAAAGATAAACCTCTCATCTACAGAAGCCTGATAATGACTGACAGACCTGATACCATAACATAAATTAAATATGATGCACGATACCCTTTTTAAAAGAATGTTTATACATTGTATGAAATAAGTAGTCTTTGGCATTTTGTGTGGCACTAGCTTCATGCTGGAAACCAATGATTTGTTGACCTTGACTTAATCCACTTCTAAGCTAACATATGTCCCAGTCCTCTATATCCATGATAAGAGGCTGAGCACCATTTTCTTTGACGAAAAAAAGAACAACCTTGTAGATAGTTAACCGCATGGTCACAGTTGGCAGCTAATTAACAGCAGCATTAGCGTTAGCTTGGTGAGCTACAGCCCCTCCTCAACTCCACATTATCATTTAAATATGGACACGTCAGCAAATGTCAAAGTCATGGGTTCAAGGTGGTCATTTAAACCAATGGCTGACCTCCATTTATGCCCATGTTTGGAACAAAGGCCTGCTCTTTCTAACACTAAATCCTGAAGAGATCTCACTTCGACTGCACTCTACGAATACAACATGAGAAAAGAGAGATGCATAATTAATTTTTATGACTTACTCAAGTGAAAGGCAGAATTTGATCCTTTTTGCTGCTTGTCAGACTTTTTAACGCAGTCGATTCAGAGAGAAGCAGGAGTGGAGAACCTCTGGTGTCCCCCCTCAACCCCCCTGCACTCAAATAATTACCCCCTTTGAACACAGCACTTACTTTTTAATTTAGTAGTTATTTATTTAGTGATATTTTGCTTGGTACATTTTAACTTTAACTGTTTCATATGTTTTTATGGCTGCAGCATAATTTCCTTCAGGATCAATTATCTGTCTCTGTCTGTCTGTCTGTCTGTCTGTCTGTCTGTCTGTCTTCTCCTGTATTATGAGAAAAGTGAGTTAGCCAACTCTTTTGCAAATTGAACAATGGTAGTTAATTAGCCTAGCCGCGCTATCCCTATTCATTCCATGTATGGGTCTAGTGGTGCTTCATAGTCAGAGGAGGCGGGGCTAAAAGGTTGTCTTTCAAATCCTCTGTATGCAATAGGACGGTACTACAACCAATTACTGTAATTTTTAGGATGACGTAGTTAGAGCGCCTGAAAGTTGACGGAGGAGTCTGGAGAAAGTTAGGAATGACTAAACAAAATGGTGGATTATGGAGCTGAACGACTGTTGTCGCTTCTGTAAAAAGAATTTAAAGATTGTTGACGTTTTCTCACATTCTTCACTCATCTGTGATAAAAGGAAATCTACACCTGTTGTTCTTCTTCTTCTATGGTTGTTTGTGGTTGTTTCTTTCCAAATTGTTGCAGATCTATTGTTGCTTTGTTAGGCCCGCCCTCTGACTCTATACTTCACTGTGATTGGTCGACCAGTTTCAGGGAATTCTAACCATAAGTTACATTGAGGATAACTAGACCGTCTACGGTAGAACTTTAGATTTGCTCCCACTAAGGGCGTGTAGCGCAGGTAGGCTACGAGTTAATGACAAGGTGTCAGAACAAACAGACCCAAATGCACGACTCAAAATATGAAAACATTGTTGAGCTGTTGATGCCAGGTGGAACGAGTCACTGTTAGAGATGGCAACTAGGGAACAGGGCAGAGCGAAGGTCAGGGCACAGGCAAAGGTCATACACAAAACATTCAGCCATTACCATTAAGCAGAGGGGGTTTAGTAGAAGTAAGGTGAGCATGTGGTCAGGGTCTAGACAATGGTCCAGAAACATAAGGACAACAAAAGCACAAAGACAAAGTCAACTTTTTACTTTACTGTACTTTATACTCTTTATATTTATATAAATATTTGTACTTTATACTCTTTATATTTATATAAATATTTGTACTTTATACTCTTTATATTTATATAAATATTTGTACTTTATACTCTTTATATTTGTATAAATATATGTACTTTATACTCTTTACATTTATATAAATATATGTACTTTATACTCTTTACATTTATATAAATATATGTACTTTATACTCTACATTCTCAGAATAGACTCATTAATTTTTCTAACTAAACATGAGTCACTTCAGAGGGAAAAGGAGAGAAACTGACTTATTTTATATTTCTAAGTTTTTATCTCACTGTGCATTTTTTATCTCACAATGCTAATGACTTTTTTTTCTCTCAATTATGAATTTTATTTTATGATTTTTTTTATTTTTTAATTTTTACCCACACAAATACCCAATAACTACAGTATCATGACTCAATCACACACATCATCTACACACTAACTGACTTTTAAAGGTTTTTACTTTTGGATATTTTTGAGTTTTCCTGGTTAAATAATTATTATTTCATCCATAGCAAAAAAAATGTAGTTTTACTTTTTGACATTTTAGAAGTTGTACTCTTTTTTTACTTCAGTAAAGCAGTTGAATCCGTACTTCTACTTTTACCGGAGTATTTTTTTTTTTTCAGACCAGTAGCTGTACTTCTACTTCAGTACAGAATACTTAGAGTACTTTGAGGAGTTTTCAGTTTCATCTGATCAGTTTTTAGTTGTTTTGAGGGTTAGGGTTAGTGGCAGATATACTCTGAAAAACCACAAAAGACGTCTGTGGTGAGGTTTAGTAACTTCCTCTGCAAGAACCTGTCAGTATCGTTTCACTTTTCCTCCATAATCTGAACCTTTTAGCGCAGACTGACGGACACTGTGAAGGTACGTCGTCTAATCCTCCAGTCGTAGACTTTTTGAAGCAGCTGCTTTGAACGATGAAGCCTGATTCACACAGAGAACAAAATGAATGATGCAAGTGGAACGTTTGAATATTGCATGATCGTGTGCTGTCTGCTGTCCAGGATTTATGGAGCTATAAGAGATATTAAAAAAATCCAAACACTTAATAACTGTGGATTGGTTATGTTATTAAAGCGGGAGCACTTTACAATAAGGACACATTAATAATGTTAGTTAATGCAATAATAAGTAAAGTAACAGTTGACTAATATGGCTTTCATGTATAAAATATCAACATAAATTAATACCATTAACGTGTATTAAAAGCAAATATTTCAGTAAAAATGCATGAAGGAATTATGTCAATAAAACATTAATTAATATTTAGTTCACATGTTAATTGTGCCTTCATTATTGGACAGGAATCCTAATTACAATTTTAAAAAATTGCAGGAAATATTTAAGTATGAATTAATGTGTAAATTAATAATGCGGCAGTTAATACAACACACTAGTTAATTGTTAATTATCATCCATTACTAATGTTAATGTACTTTTTTTTTTAAAGTTAAATCATTATTTTTAGACCTTTTTTGATAAATTACTTGTTATTCTTGTTATATCGAAGTCATCTGGATAAAAATAGTGAAAACAAAATACAATGTAAGACTTAAAATAGAAAAAGTTTTTTTAATGCAGTGCATTTGGCAGATGACACAACATATATTAGGAATTATTTTATTAATTTAATTTCATTTATCATTCAGTGGGTTCCCCAAAAACCAAAATTCAACTTCCATGTCTAAAATATAACCAACACACTGGACTATCAGAACATTATTCATATATATTATTGTTTTTAGGGCTCTAGACTTAACTTTTTAGCTCATCTGTACGAAGTTCCGATGAATTACCACCGTCACGCTTCGTTTGTCGTCATCCGCAATTCACTAAAATCACTTCTCCCTCAATTCTCAATAGATTTCAGTTCTGATTGATTCATTTGATAGATCTAAGCATTAGGCACAAAACTTATCACTTTGTTTGTCGATATGTGCCTTTCTTTTTCCAGTCTGGCACTAAAATCTCTCAATTCAGATTTTATGATCTATTGAATGACTCCCTTTTGTTGATAGGAACACATCCCAGCTGTGAGCGACACTGGAACTACCTTTTTACGTCCACCCAAATATTTCAACTCCATTGTATTTTAACGCTGCAGTTTTACATGGTGACGTTTTCTTTTTCTTTTTTTGAAATCATTGTCCATACAGAGAATATTGATTTGTAAGTGATTAATCAATAATGTTGTTAACATACACTTCTTTATTAGGAGCACAGCTCTACAAGAAAGATTCAAAGTTACTGGAAAGTTCTGTTGCTTAAAGTGTTTCACTGAACTGAAATTTACACTGAAAACATGTCAAGATATATTTAACAACATTCTAAATTAAAAGTGCTAAAGGCTCTAAACTGAACATCTGAACATATCTTTGGATTATCCTCCATTACAGTCACATGACCCTCAGATTCAGCATTAGTGTGTGTGATGGGGGTCTGTGCTGTAAGCCCACGGTTCTCAAACTGGGGTCCGTGGACCCCTAGGGGGACGTGGCGCATGTCCAGGGGGTACGCAAAATTATTCACGGTTTTGGGGGGTTTTTTTGTTTGTTTTTTTTTGCTGTTTTATTTTGAAATGCCGAAGTTTTATTTTGTAGCGAGCGGGCGGAAGTAACAGCGCTGTTTGACGCCAGCTTGACTAAATTGAGACGGAGCGAGTCACAGGCTATTTTTAGCCACCCTGCAGCGAACATGGATCGATTTTTGTGTCCGCCAAGTTCCTCAAGAAGTGGTAAAAGAAATGACAATGAAAATGACAATGACAAAAACAAACGCCCTAACCCTAAAAAGAGAAAGTACAACAAGATCATCCCTCTCATTAAGTCTCTGTCTGTCTGTCTGTCTGTCTGTCTGTCTGTCTGTCTGTTTGTCTGTCACACACACACATGGTTTTGTGTGTCTTTTGTTCCGTTTATTATTTTAAAATTATTTAAAATTGTTGTTTCTGAAGTGTTCATTTATATTATAATACCTGAAAATGTGGCTGGTTTGCACAAAAGCACTATTAAAAAAGGTTATCATTGTTTCATAATAATCATTGTTGAAGTGGTTTTTTATCATTTTCAGTATCGCGAGGATGAGGGGGGACATGGAAAAATTTCACCCCTCCAAGGGGGACCTGGGCCAAAAAAGTTTGAGAACCCCTGCTGTAAACGACTGCTGCAGAGGATAGCCGTTAGCATATAGCCATTAGCATATAGCCCATACAAGTGTGTGTGTTGACAACTAATTAGAATGTTATTAGAACGTACTCAGTAACGTGCGCACGATTATGTCCAACCCAAACCACGCCCATCTGCGTGAACTGACATGCAAATAGTGAGTCCCGGCTTTTAATGATCACCCCGAAACTTGTACAATTACAGTGTAACCAAGGGCTGGTTACACTGGTGCCACCTCAAATTTTTTTAGTCGTACTTTTGAGAAATTGGGTCACATGTTATTTATGATGTTAGTTCTAACACTCCCTGTATGAGAGGGCTTAAAACCCCAGGAGCATGAGAAGCTGCTGCACGCCGCCATTTTGGAAAAAAAATGTTAATTATAACAGGCATTAAACTGAACAAGGAACGGAAGAAAACAACAGTAGTCGTTTCCCAGTAACGGTGCAGATTCACCTCAGTTTTTGGGTGTTTCTGGCAGAGCTGGGGCTCCATCTTTTCTTAGATAAAAGTAGAAGAGTCTCTGAGGGGAAAGGGAACGAAACCACTGCATTCATTAATAATACACATGCTCCTTCCATGGATCGCTTCTGCAAGCTGCTGTTAGAATTTTTTAGAAAATCTGCCTTTACATTCCAGCTCTGACCAAACACAGAAGGAATGTAGGAGCAGGAGTGTTTTCAGGACACTATAGTGCAGGGGGGGGTGAGGGGGGGGGGTCAAAGTCATTTTCTTTCCAGGGTCACATTCAGCCTGATTTGATCCAATGGGCCGGACCAGTAAAATGAAAACATAATAACCTATGAATAATGACAACTGCACATTTTTGTTATTGTTTTAATGCAATTTCATAAAGAAAATAAGGGTAATTTTAATAGAATAGTAATAACATGTAAATAATACTTCCAAACTTGTGTTTTTGATTTAGTACAAAACACCCCCATTAAATTATGAAATTGAAATTTTCTTTGACAAACTACACAAAAATATGGAAATAACCAGAAAAAAACCCCTCATATTTCCCAGGAAAAATCAATGCGATTTTAACAGTGTTTTGTTTCAACATATCATTTTTATACAAAGAAGCAAAAATGGTTAAAATTGTAGTAGTTTCATATTGTTCATACTTGTTCATGTTTTTCACATTTTATTATTACATTATAATTTGTAAATATCAATATTTCCATATGTTCATGTTATATTTTTTTAGAAGAATTTGAAGTTGTCATTATCAGCATAATGTCAAATATTTTTCACATCAAACCCAGAAGAAAATATTAATGTATTATTTTTGTAGGTTTTTCTGATATTTGACTCTAGATAATATTCGACTGTATGTGGAACCTGAACTAAATCAGTTTTTGGAATTATTAACCTTTGAAAATTCATCCCAGGGGCCACATTGTAGCCTTTGGTGGCCCACATTTGGCCCCCGGGCCGCATGTTTGAGACCCCTGCTGTAGGTCATTCTGTTGAAAACATGAAAAGCCTTCGGTCACTCGTGTTATTACAGGATGAAGCATAATAATAGTTGGTTAGAGGAGACGCATCAGTCACTGCCTCTGTTTACTCATGTCTACATTACTGAGACGTCAGTGATGATTATCAGCTGTTTTTATCCTCATCATCTTTTTATTTATTTTTTGCTGTCATTGTCAGAGGTGGTCAAAGTACTCACATTCTGTACTTAAGTAGAAGTACAGCTACTTGTGTGAGAAAATACTCGAGTAAAAGTACACATACTGATTCAACTGCCTTACTGAAGTACAACTTCTGAATGGTAACAAAGTAAAAAGTAAAACTGCATTTTTTTTGCGATGGATGAAGTAATACCTATTTAAGTAGAAAAAATATCCAAAAACAAAGCCTTTACATGTGAGTTAGTGTAGATGATGTGTTTTATTGAGTCATGGTACTGAGTTTAATGGGTATAGACAGAACATTTAGGAACTATATATATATATATATATATATATATATATATATATATATATATATATATATATATATATATATATATATATATATATATATATATATATATATATATATATATATATGTTTGTGTGTGTATATATAATGTGCCATTTTTATGTGGAATAGTGATCTTTTTACGGATAATAGTGATCTCTTTACGGGTAATAGTGATCTCTTTATGGATAATAGTGATCTCTTTATGTGCAACAGTGTTTTTTTAAATGTGTAATAATAATCTCTCTCTTTGTGTGTGATCTGTGATGATGGTCTAGTGTTTTTTTCTGCTACTGTTCCAAAAGCATTGTCCTTGAAAACAGGATGAATTAAAGTATCTATCCTAGTTTCACTCTTTAAGACCCAGAAGGATGAGGGTGTGTCTCACCGCAGATCAATAGGATGTCATATTCAGACACAGTCACACTGTGTCAAACTGTGCAAGTGTGATCAAGATGATCCCCCTGAGGATGAACAAAAGAATGAATACCAACACCATCTATAGTTTCATTAAACTGGTCTGCAAGTACAATGCTTCTGAAATAAAAACTAATAAAAGGTTATCATGTGAAGTCTTTACCTGCACTCAGAGACATTTGAATTATTGTCTTTGACACAAGATCAGGAACAGTATAGACCCACATGCAAGACTCACAGACCAGGGTTCACTTTTAACAACTTTATTCTAATAATAATAAAGGGCAGTGACTGGGGTACAAGGCAGAATGGTGGTCAGGGTACTGAGCAGGGTCAGAACCAGCAAAACAGACTTAGTATTAAGGGGGTTACCAGAGAACAGGATTAGGTCAAACCAAGTTTTCAGAATCCGTGGAGGTACCTATGGGTCTCAGACAGGCTCGTGGTCAGGTCCAGAATCCAGATCCAGGAACAAACAAAGAGTGACATGTACCTCAACAGGCAACAGATTAAAACCAGAGGCCAGAAAAAGATCCAACACTAGAAAAGTCAAGACAAGATACAGACCGCTCATTTGATGTACGGGGACAGACAAATTCACAAAACAGGAGGAGTTTAAAGACGGAACTGAACAGGTGAGGCACATTAGGGTTTATTCATGGGCTGAAGGAAAGTGGGTGAAGGGTGAACACAAACCCACGTCAAAGTAAAATCCCAGATACTCACAATGACAGAAATAACAGGAAGACAGAAAACCACAAAACAAGACACACCAATGTCCAGAATGTAAGACCTTAGACCAACTAATATCGAAGTTTTCAAAGCCACGTGTATGTAGACCTTAGCTGGACTGTAATCGAGTTGAACTGGAGGTTAAGAAGTAAGACTAACCACGTCAGAGAATTGAGCTCCTGCAGCTGACGTCACAGACTGGTCACATGACAAGAGAAAAGTGGACGTATCTATCTTGGCAGTAATTGTCAGCACTGGTAGCAGAGACGGCACAAAAATACAAACTTGCAGCTAAGTTCAGGCATATGTAGTTACAACACAAATAATGGTGCGAGTCAGTGACACAGCTGACGAACGATCAGCTGATACGAAAGGTGCCGCAGTTATTATTTCACTCATTGCTGGTTAAACTGGTTGGTGGGTGTGTTGTTGTTGTTGTTGACATAGTCGCTCTCACCACCGACATGAGAAGCTTCAACAAATTGGTGTGAGCTTTTTTTTTCTTTTCCTACATGGAAACAAACTCCAGGAGCCCTTGTATCCATGGTTACCAAGCGGTGTTGTCTGTACTGCTGTCAGATGTCGCTAGCACAGCTAATAAACAAACATGCTAATGAGACACTTCCTATTAAATTGGGATCATTTAACACTTACCCTTCCAGTGATGATGCTGCTGTTTTTGGATTTAATATTCCACAACTGAATGTTTGAAACAAAGCCAGACTGGGTCCGTTTGTAGACCTCCAGGCTCTGGTAGACTCTCAGAGAGTTCCCTGAGTTAACTGAAGGGAAGCTGATGAGGTAGCTCTAGATGTTAGCATACCGCAAATCGGCTACGTCAGCTGAGATACTTTTGAAAATCACCCCAGGTGGCGTTCTACGGCTCTGTCTAATTTCTGCGTATGAATCTGAATTTCATACACCTGAAGTGAGTTATGCACTCGATGGTGTAAAGATGTTTACTGCCATAATGTTAACAGTGGCGCCGCGGTCGTCATGTTTACTGCCAACATGGCGTCCTGACAACTAAAAGTCATGTGACACCTGGAGCTCCATGTGGTTTTAATCAAACTTCTCCACACATGTAAGCACCACCCAACCTTAGTTTTACTACTGACTGACAGAATGTTATGTGTAACACTTGTTACTTTACCCTACAGTGTTGTGGCGCAATATTAGGGATCAGTGTTGTGCAGTTCGATAAATAAACGACTGACCGTTTTTACCATCGCGTGCCGTCGTCCACTCTTCACTTAATAAAGCGTTTGTATTAATAATAGAAAATTGTGTCTCATATTTAAATTTAAATTATTTACCAGGTTATTTTAATGTTTATCTCAAACAACCCGACCGCAACCCAAATATAATTAAAATATTTTTCAATGACCTGCAACCGCAGGTGACCGCTCACTTCGGGTCAGCCCGTGCATCAGTGTTCAGGACACTATGTGCAATATCAAACCCAGGGGTGTCAAACTCATTTTAATTCAGGGGCCACATTAAGCCTAAAATGGTAAGAAGTGGGCCGGACCAGTAAAATAATAGAAATAATAGGATGAAAACATATAAATAATGTAAACTCCAAAGTTTTCTTTATGTTTTTGAGCAAAAATAGTAAAATTCCATCATGAAAATGTTTACTTCTATGAATTGTACTTGAACATAACATGAACAAATATTAACAACTTGGAAATTCTTAAGAAAAATAAGTGCGATATTAACAATATTGCACTTTAGTTTATCATTTATATACATGCGCATCACAAGGTAAATATAACAGCGGATTTGCAAATACACACATTTAGTAACATTCACAATATTGGTCAAATTCCACATAAATTTCAGATTATTCACATTGTTTGTATCAGGCTAGTGTTTTTTTTATTTATATATTTGTTTGTTTCTTTATTTATTCCCTTTTTCTTAACACAAAAACAAAGAAGAAAATTTGCATTTTTTTCATAATTGTTTATTATGATTATGATTGATGTCAAATCATTTGAACTTCCTTACTTAATATCTTTTGTGTAATTTTTGCATTTCACAAACTCATCCCAGGAGCCATATTAGACCCATTAACGGGCCGATTTTGGCCCACGGGCCGCATGTTTGACACCTCACAGTCTTATACTGATAATTATTGTCTTCATATACAGTCTGTGGATCTTCTGACCAATCGATTTTCATTTTCAAATCAGAAAACAAAGCTGTTTTTCCTTTTTCTTTTTTTTTTTTTGACAGTAGAAAAAGGGAAAAATACAAATGAAGTCTTTTTCTGTTTTCATTAGTATTATTCATACATGGAAACAAACAACAAAAGTACTCTTCTTTTATTTGTCAAGCATTTTTGATTTTCCATTTTCTTTCTGGATGTGGGTGTGACTATTCTATTTACATGAAGACATTCACAGGTTGTCTCAGCCTCACCCCAGTTGACTTTTTATTTCATAATTTTCTTTTTTGTCTCACGATTTAGATTTTTTAAAAAAATATCATAATTAGGCTTTTTATATCTCCTGTTTATGAATTTTTAAATTTTTCCTACATGTTCTGTCCATACCCACTAAACTCAGTAACCATGACCTAATAAAACACAGGAACTCACTTTTAAAGGATTTATTTTTAGATATTTACATTTTTACATTTTCTGTTTTTTCCTGCTTTAATGAGTATTATTTCATCCATAGCAAAAAATGCAGTTTTACTTTTTACTTTATTACCATTGATACATTGTACTTTTTAAAAAAAAAAACTTTTACTTCAGTAAAAGAGTTGAATCAGTACTTCTACTTTTACCAGAGTATTTTTTCACACCAGTAGCTGTACTTCTACTTAATTACAGAATGCGAGTAATTTGACCACCTTTGATTACAATACAATCACTATTGAACATGTACTGAGAAAAATATTATTGAAAATTGATTAGTAATGCCTCACGCTACTGCGTTACAACAAAACGTAGCCTGTCACATTAATGCATTAGTTCTTTAACACTGGTCAACACAGACCTTACTGTACAAAGAGCCAGTGTTGGAATGGACTGAAGTACTTTAACTGTAGAGATGTACTTCTACTTTACTTGAATATTTCTATTTTTGCATTACTGTACATTAGGGTTGTCAAAAAAAAAAATCGATTTTAGATACTAAATCGATATTGACCCTTGGTATCTAATTAGATACTAAGTTGCTGGAAAATCGATTTTTGTTTTTATGGCGCGTCGCCGCTTTTTTGTAGCGGGTAACGTTAAGTATGGCAAGCCAAAGTGTTCACATAGCCGCGCGTTGTGTTTATCATATCACGCGTGCCAGAACGCGTTCTGGCATGCTATCACGCGTTACATTACGCGTTCTAGCACGCGTTCTGACACGCGTTCTGACACGCCACCACGCGTTCGGCAACGCGGTCTAGCACGCGCAATGGCACGCGTTTCGTAACGCGTGCTAGAACGCGCTCTGTAACGCGTTCTAGCACGCGTAATGGTGCGCGCAATGGCACGCGTTTTCACATGCGTCATGGAACGCGTGCTAGAACGCGTGCTATATGGTAATGATCTCCTCCCACTGATTTTATCCACCAATTAATTTGTAGTGCTTCCAGCCAATCACTGTTCAACACGAGTCCAATATAGCTGAGCACTGATCTTACCTTCACAAACGAAGTGCATTCACTCAATGTTTAATTTTTGCTAAATATTTTGACTTTTCCTTCATCAATATACTTTATTTAACTTGTTCAACTTTAGTGTCTATTCTTAAGGGTTTGTTTATTGTATTTTAATTCTTATTCTGTTGTGCTAATCTAACACATGAGCTGGCTGTAGGTTGCATGTTTTGCCACTAGATGGCGAAGTAAGACGATAGATGATAGTAATGTAGTTTAATCTTCAATGCAAGTAAAAGGTGCAAAACAATAGAAGATGAAATATGTCAGAATCATAATTCTTTATTTGTCCATCCACACGTGAAATGGACTCCCTTAAGACCGTGCAAAGATGCAAAAAGCAAAATAATATATACAACTATACAACTTACAAATATAATAATATACAAAATAAGAAAGACTATAATAAGAATAAGTAAAGTGTAAAGTATTAATAAGAATATAGAGAAAGATATGGATAAAATATACCCCGGAGGTAATATAAATATGAACATAGTTATGCATATTACTATATGCATGGTTAAACATTAAGTGTCAATTTCAAGAGTACAACAGAGAGCAAGGGAGACCACAGGTGTCAATGGTCCTGTCAATCACACCTATTACATGTTAAATTAAAAACTTTAAATCCTGAGTGTACGTCTGTGAATTATACTTGTCCTGAGAAAAACTGTAACTAAGTGTATGTGTGTAAATATTATTGTAAATAGATCTCTATTGCATATATTTTTCTCTTGTTTCACCTTCTTGATGACAAATATAACTATAATAATAAGGTTAAACGACAACATATTTTACATAATAGTAATGATGGACATGTCCACAGCACTGCTTCAGAAAACTATCACAACAGGGTCACATGATACAGACGAAATTATGTCATTGAGCCATGAGCAACCATGTATATCTTCTTATATATTTTTTCCCATAATTTCATCCTTCACCAAGTGTGTCATCTCAGCCAATGCAACCTCGATTGACATATAATCAAAATATGACAAATCAATTCACATTTTGCTTTATTTATTAATATAGTATGAAACGGCATCTCACTTTATTTTATCCCTTTTGCATGAAACCTGAAAATACAATAAACAAACCCTTAAGAATAGACACTAAAGTTGAACAAGTTAAATAAAGTAGATTGATGAAGGAAAAATCAAAATATTTAGCAAAAATTAAACCTTGAGTGAATGCACCTCGTTTGTGAAGGTAAGATCAGTGCTCAGTTATTCTGGACTCGTTGTGTTGAACAGTGATTGGCTGGAAGCACTACAAACTAATTGGCGGAGAAAATCAGTGGGAGGAGATCATTACCATATAGCACGCGTTCTAGCACGCGTTCCATGACGCATGCGAAAACGCGTGCCATTGCGCGCGCCATTACGCGTACTAGAACGCGTTACAGAGCGTGTTCTAGCACGCGTTACGGAACGCGTGCTAGAACGCGTGCCATTGCGCGTGCTAGACCGCGTTGCCGAACGCGTGGTGGCGTGTCAGAACGCGTGCTAGAACGCGTAATGTAACGCGTGATAGCGTGCCAGAACGCGTTCTGGCACGCGTGATATGATAAACACAACGCGCGGCTATGTGAACACTTTGGCTTGCCATAGTTAAGAATTGTAAACAGGCATCAACGCGGTCAGCTCTGGCACAGCTGTAATGCCGGCGTGTAAGTTAAAGTCTCTTTTTTTCTCCAGCTGCCTCTGACAGCACACGGGATGACGCCAGTGCGACCACAGACCTATACACTATTTCTATAGGTCTGTGATTGGACCATCCGATGTAACTTTGCTTTTAAAGGCCTCCATATAGTCGAACGTTTATGCGCGCGGGCGGCAGCCAGGCGGTAGCGCATACTATCATGTTACCACCACGGAGGCCACCGTGAGCATGTCAGCCTATCATTTTTGACGTGCGCGCTGCTAGTCCCGTATGGCAAGACAAAGTGTTCACATAGCCACGCGTTGTCTTTATTATATCACGCGTTACAGAACACGTTCTAGCACGCGCACTGGCGCGCTATCATGCGTTACAGGACGCACAATGGCACGCGTTCTAGAACGCGTTCTGTAACGCGTTCTGTAACGCGTGATATAATAAAGACAACGCGTGGCTATGTGAACACTTTGGCTTGCCATAGTCCCGCAAGGGGTCCACGGTGGTCTACGCGGTGGTCACATGATGCAATACGCTGCCGCCCGCGCACATAATAACTCGACCATAAAGAGTCTTACAGTTAGCACTGCAGAAGGGCTTGAGCAAAAAGATAGACCTACCTTAACTTACCAAGAGATAGACATGCATTTATTCTGCACCCGCACTCACTACCTTTTTTTATCAGTCCATGGAGGACATTTTAAAAGGAATCCCTCACATCTCCAGTATCGAAATTAGTATCGAGTATCGAGTATTATCCTTAGTATCGGTATCGAGTTGGAAATTTTAGTACCGTGACAACACTACTGTACATTTCTGCTTCACTACTTTAGTTCCAAATCCACATGTCATTTGACAGTTTAAGGTGATATTAAAGAAAACAAAACATGTACAACATTCATCCTTTAAAAAGTGTCCCCAAGAGGACGATGGCTCAAAATACTACATCTTTATACTATTAAACAGTATTACTGAGGAAGGTATAAGTGAGTTTTTAAAATGATCAATGGTCGCCTCTTAGAAAATCTATATCGACCGCCAGAGATTAAAAGCTCCTGCTCTGTAAAGAGAAATAGGGAAAAATGTGATGATTCCAGCAGTGTGATGGTAAGTACTGCGCTCAATATTAACAGGATGCTTAACCTTTTAACGTCCACCTTTGTCAAGAAAACAGGGGAATTATGAATGAAGACGTGTGTGGCCAAAGGGCGTTTTCGGGTTCTTTATATAATTCATGGAGCAAAACCACAAAAACTGCTTCAGTTCACGTGGAACTGTTTTAGTTGAACCCTTTAACCCGCTGTCTGTGCTGAGCATTTAATAATAATAATAATAATAATAATAATAATAATAATAATAATAATAATAATAATAATAATAATAATAATAATAATAATAATAATTAATAATAATAATTATTATTAATAATAATAATAATATAGTATAAAGTACATATATTTATATAAATATAAATAGTATAAAGTACATATATTTATATAAATATAAATAGTATAAAGTACATATATTTATGAACAAAAGTAGGGAGTAAAAGTAAAAAGTTTCCATAAAATTAAATACTCTAGTAAAGTACAGATACCTACAGACTATACTAAAGTACATGGTACTGATGTGGACTGCAGTGATTCCTCTAAGTCATGCTGTAGTAGTTTTCTGCTGGTGCAGTGCATCACGATTTGCCCTTGATGATACTTGAGAGAAAAGCCCATCATGCACTGCAGCAGAGCCATGCCTCTGTGAGTACAACAGCAGCCTGAAGAGCAGAGGAATGAAATGTTCTGCTGGCGTGGATCCAGCACCGTGTCACCGGTTCTGATCTGCATCCACGTTCTCACCTCAATATGGTACGAAGAGCACGGACGTGACTGCTGGGCTTCATGGTGACGCAAGTAAAAGTGCCATGTCACCCCTGAGTCGACACACCCCGTAACGCTGAGCAGACAGGAGATTAGGCTAATGTGGTGTCGGACCTGTGTATTTACTGGACAATGAAAGCATCAACATTAAAGAGAAGTACCAGTAAAATACAAACACTGTACAAGTACTTCATTACTGTACTTAAGTAGATTGTTTAGGTATCTGTACTTTACTGGAGTATTTATTTATCTGGAAATGTTTTACTTTGTACTTTATACTCTTTACATTTATATAAATATCTGTACTTTATACTCTTTACATTTATATAAATATATGTACTTTATACTCTTTACATTTATATAAATATCTGTACTTTATACTCTTTACATTTATATAAATATATGTACTTTATACTCTTTACATTTATATAAATATCTGTACTTTATACTCTTTACATTTATATAAATATATGTACTTTATACTCTACATTTATATAAATATTTGTACTTTATACTCTTTAATTCAATTCAATTCAATTTTATTTATAAAGACCTAAATCACAACAAAGTCATCTCAGAGGGCTTTACAAAAACATAATCAAGCTACAGAAATACATGAAAAAGTCCCAGGCATCCCCTGTCCTTAGACCCTCCTTCTCGGCAAGAAAAAACTTCAAAACCCAGTGGGAAAAAGAAGAAATCTTGAGGAGAACCACATTGAAGGAGAGATCCACTCCCATGGACGGACAGACTATAGATGAACGTCCATGTAAAAAGCAGGAAGGGGGGGCTGGTCCAGACAGGCAGGGGCGGTGGTCCGGGGTCACAGGTCAGCACAGGCGAGATACTCCAGATCCTGTCGTCCATGGCTCCCGTGCAGACACTGTCAGGAGAGCCACCACTCCCCCCAGGGGGGGAGGGGGGAAAGGGGACACCAGGTGACTAGTCATGAACAGACTTAGTATGAAAGATATGTTATGAAAATTACAGAAACAGGTGTGAGGAAGAGAAAGAGAAGGAAGAACTCAGTGTCTGTACTTCCCCCAGCATTCTAACTCCTAGGGCAGCCTAGACTGAACTGTGACTCATACATCATGTATACATGATATATGAGTCACATAATTTTTAACTAACCTGACCATAGGCTTTCTCAAACAGGAATGTTTTAAGCCTAATTTTAAATGTAGAGACCGTTTCGGCGTTTCTTTACATTTATAAAAATATATGTACTTTATACTCTTTACATTTATATAAATATTTGTACTTTATACTCTTTACATTTATATAAATATTTGTACTTTATACTCTTTACATTTATATAAATATCAGACCCCTGTTCTTTACTGTCATGAATGAAATGCCAGTCCTACTTTCTTAAAGGTGTAAATATCGTGCACACTAATCGATGTGGAAGTGGACTCTGCTAAATAATCACTTTTCATGTGTCATTCATTCCTGGCTCAGTAATCTGAGGTCTCAAATGTGCTGTGTAATGCAGAGATAACCTCCAGAAATACTGTCGACACTCACCCTTTCATAGCTCTTTATTTTATTTTACTGTAACAGTGGCTCATATATACCCTGTCATGTTGATTATTTGTTTTATTTTTATTTTGCATATTAATATTTAACCCATACAGACCCAGTGCTACTGCTGTTATTATTCTTCTATTTCATGATTTATCACCAATATTGTAATATTATCCAATGCATTCAGCATTTTTTTTCACTGAAAGTCATTTATTTTTCTATATTCAATGTATATATTTAGTGATATATAGATCACGGGTGTCAAACATAAGGCCCGAGGGCCAAATCTGGCCCACTGAAGAGTCCAGTCTGGCCCTATGGATGAATTTATGAAATGTAAAAATGACACTAATATATTAACATTTTAGTTGTGGTTCCACATTCAAACCAATTCACTCTCATAAAATAACCTATAAATACTCACAAGTCATTTTCTCTTTGTAAATGTTTTCATTTAGTTATACTAAAACAAAGTATACTTTTGCAAAAAATAAAATAAAATAAATCTGTAGAATCAGAACTAATAAGAACATCTTAATTCCCTTAAGAGAATTAAGTACAAGTTTACTAATCTACCTATTATTAAATGTTTTTGTGTATTTGTAAGCTATAATATACATATGTAAATGACAAAATAAACCCCAATAATGTTAAAATTATGCATTTATATGTTTGTTCATTCATTCCATTCACACTGTTTGTAGATGTAAACATTATCAAAATGTAAATTTAAGTTTTTTTTCTCTAAAACATGAACAACAGTTTAGGATTGATTAATTATTATTTATATATTGTTTTGTTTTTTATTTTACTGGTTCGGCCCAATTCTGATCAAAAAAACTTTAATGTATATAATGAGTTTGACACCTGTTATATAGATGTTTGTACAAAAGAAGGTTTTTTTTTTTAATCAGAAACAGAGAAAACTGAAGAAAGTGAGCTTTTCAGTGGAATCTATTATTAAAAAAAGGAAAGAAAAAAATGTTTTACCTACTTTCTTATCTGCTCATTTGTTTTTAGTTTTTTTGTTTTGTTTTTTGTATATGTGTCTATGTTTAGTACTTCAGTTATTGATTATTGGTATTGTTATTATTGTTATTATTGTTATTTTATTTATCATCATTTTTGTACTATGCACTATATTACTATAAGATGAATTTAGGTTATTGGGGAAGTGAAGAAGGGGTAGAATTAAATAAGCTTATGCTTCATCCTACTCCTTTTCGGACATGTCATTGTTAATATTATTATTGTTGTATTGATTATTGTTGCACTTTGCACATGTTCGAAATAAATCATTCAAATCAAAATCAAATCAAAACTGAACATAAACTGTGTGCGTCCACTGTCATTGATCCAAATCCATAGGTTTTATTAGTGAATCAATGTTATAGAAGATGATAGTGTTTCCATGGTAACTACAGAACCTCTGATCGTCCGAATGGCTCATATCTGATGACCATGAAAAGATGGAAAATTGTATTTTACACTAATTATTGACATTTATGGATAGGATTATTAGATCAACAGTTACTAAACAGTTTAAATCAGTGAACGTGGTGGTCGCTGATGGATGTTTGGATGTTTTCACTTCACAAATTGTCTTTAATTAGCATCTTTGCAGCTCTTTAAACTAATTATGGGTGTGTATTTTTTTTCCAGCTGCCACCAGCACCACCACTACAGTGAAGACTTCCAGTCATGTGACGCGCTGCAGCGACAGCCAGAAGAACTACTGTGTCAACGGAGGAGAATGTTTCACCCTGGAAATCATGCCTGGCAGCACCAAGTTCCTCTGCAGGTGGGACGATGTCACTGTGGTTATTTATGATACAGCAAATTATTTAAAAAAAATTTTTAAAAATAAGACTTGTAATAATATTAATGTTTCTTTCAGTAAAAGTTATAATTGTGGTGAATCACACGTTTCAAACAGTGCTAAACCACAAATGTTACACATTTTTCTTTTTTTAGTAAAATCCTAGTTCAGGGGTCCCAAACATGAGGCCCGGGGGCCCAATGCGGCCCGTCAAAAGGTCCAATGTGGCCCTGTGGGATGAATTTGTAAAGTGTAAAAGTTCCACAGTCAAGGTTGTGGAACTGATTTTAGTTCAGGTTCCACATACAGACCAATATTATCTACAGCTAAATAATAACACAATAACCTAGAAAATATAATAATGACTCCATATACACACACACACACACACACACACACACACACACATATTATTATTATTATTATTATTATTATTATTATTATTATTATTATTATTATTATTATTATTATTATTATATGTATGTGTGTGTGTGTGTGGGAAAAAATATAAATACATTATGCCTATAAATAATGACAACTTAAATTTTTTGCTTGAATTTTAGTTAAAAGTACCATTAAATTAGGAAAATGTTAATATTTACAAACTATATTGTAACACTAAAATATGAACAACTTGAAATGTGTAAAGAAAATGAAGCAGCGTTTAAAATATTTCTGTTTTTATGTGTTTAGTGTCTTTGTTGATCTGATCTATAATAAAACACATGGTCTAATGATAAACCCAGGTAGAATATTGGTAAAATGACATTTGTTTTTCTTAAGACATGTATGTTTTTTTTAGGATGTTCACATATTTTGTTGTTTGGATACTTGATAAAAGCACTTTTTTCACAATTGAATGATGGGGGGGGGTGCACTAAAACAAAGACAAAAACTTGTAGTTATTATTATTATTATTATTATTATTATTATTATTATTATTTTACTGGTCCCACTGGAGATCAGATCAGGCTGAATATGTCCCCTAAAAGAACATCAGTTTGAGACCCCAGTCCTGGTCCATTCTCCAAACTTAAAGTCTTGGTCTAGTTTAGTGATAGATCATCATGGCAGAGGAATGGTTTGGTGTATGTCCTGAAATAAGTCTTCCATTACTTCCACATGCTACATGTTGTAACCTGAGGAAAAAAGCAACAAACACCCAGGAATGATTCCATGTCCCTCCTGGCAAACCTTTTTCACCTCCCCTTAGGGGCCCACCCCACAGTTTGAACAACACTGGTGTAGACTGTTGTGTAAGGCAGTTTAAAAAAAGACATTTCATCACCAGTTAAGTACATACAAGTATCTTTTTTTACTTTATTTTTTACTTGTTTTACCGTTTTTAATTTTTACTTTTACGCACTTTAATACATGATAGAAATACTATATTCTTTAATTTGCACAGTCCCTCCATGATGTTCCACAACTGGTTCTCCCTCTAATACAGCCTTTAATCTCCAATGGGACAGACCAGTAAAATAAAAACATAATTCGCCTTATTCACCTGACGGCCATTTTTACACTTCTGGGATACGGAAGTTAAACATAAGTACACAGTTCTATACGATGTCAATGACTAGCTTCAGTGTACGTTTAGGTTGGCAACATGCCAGCAGTTTGGACCACCAGTCTGTCCGTCATGCCGGAGTTATGATATTGTTTGGTTTATTGTTTATTGTTGAAAAATGTGTGTGTAAGGACTGTAATATTCCCAGGGCTGTCTTGCTGAAAGGCTACAGTAACTGGGTTGAAGGCTACATAAAGTTTAAGTAGGCTAATGGCACTGCTAGCATACCATCAGTACTGACAGCCATCGACACGCTAACCACAAAAATTTAAAAAAATAATGTTGAAATATCGTATAGAATATAGTGTTATGGAATTACACATTAATATTTTCTTATTTCATCATTAGATGGCTATTTATCATTGATGCTAGTCTGGTAAGCTAAGCTTAATGTGTTAGCTAATGCATTTCAGTGGATATAATTATCCTTATCTTACTGTGAAATATGGACCAGGATCCTCTTTATGTTTTTGATCCATTCATCCTTATCTTTGGGGAAACAATGGTAGGTCTGTTCATGGTATAATTTTTCCTCTTTGTACATTTTGGGGCGCAGCAGTGAGGCACCATTGACGTCAGGAAAGTTTTGTGTGAACGTTCCAGGTGAATAAGGCCCATAACCTCTAAACAATGACAACTACACATTTGTCATTGTTGTAGTGTTAAAAACCACATGTTTACATTTCATAATTGAAATAAGGGCAATTTTAACAACATTCTGCCTCAGTTTATCATTAGTCCCACGGTTCTCAAACTGGGGTCCGCGGACCCCTAGGGGGACGTGGCGCATGTCCAGGGGGTACGCGAAATTATTCAGGGTTTTTTTTTTTTTCTTTTTTTGCTGTTTTATTTCGAAATGCGGAAGTTTTATTTTGTAGCGAGCGGGCGGAAGTAACAGCGCTGTTTGACGCCAGCTTGACTAAATTGAGACGGAGCGAGTCACAGGCTATTTTTAGCCACCCTGCAGCGAACATGGATCGATTTTTGTGTCCGCCAAGTTCCTCAAGAAGGTTTTGTGTGTCTTTTGTTCCGTTTATTATTTTAAAATTATTTAAAATTGTTGTTTCTGAAGTGTTCATTTATATTATAATACCTGAAAATGTGGCTGGTTTGCACAAAAGCACTATTAAAAAAGGTTATCATTGTTTCATAATAATCATTGTTGAAGTGGTTTTTTATCATTTTCAGTATCGCGAGGATGAGGGGGGACATGGAAAAATTTCACCCCTCCAAGGGGGACCTGGACCAAAAAAGTTTGAGAACCCCTGCATTAGTCCATGTGTTTTATTATGGATCAGTTCTACAAAGAAACTTAACTCTTAGTAACACAAGCATGAAATGGTTCAAATTGTGTCTAATTTTCTATCGACATTTCAGGTTGTTCACATTTGTTCAGGTTATTAAATCCCCGAAATACGGAGCATCGGGGATCTAATGGTTTTGTGAGCGCCGCCGCCGCCGTGTAAGGTCTTTAGTGTTAATGTGGTGCCAACGCTCTAGGACAGGTTCATGAACTGATTAGGTTTTGAAGGTCAAAACTTTCAAGATGGCCGACTTTTGTCTGGCCCATGACCTTTGACCAGGTGGACGGATTGCCAACCGAATTCGGTGTGCTAATGCTTTAGGACAGGCACATGCACACCCCAGGTGTTGGGCGCTGACAATTTCAAGATGGCTGCCTTTCGGGATGGTCGGATTTTGTGTGGCCTGTAACTTTTGACCAGGTGGACGGATCGCCACCGACTTCAGTGTACTCAAGCTGTAGGTCAGAGGTCAGGCACATGAACTCATCCTTTCATATTTTGTATTTAACATATAAGTTCATGAATGGGTGAATGGATGAATGGGAGTGATGGAAATGATGGGTGACTGGAAGCATTGTGTTTCGGGGATATATCTTTAGTAGTTCATATTTTATTCTTACAGGATAGTTTGTAAATGTAAATATTTTCAGAATTTAATATAATTTTTTGCATTAAAACAATGGTAAGAATTTGCAGTCGTAATCTTTTATTGGCCGAAAAAAAACTGCAAAGAAAATATGGAGTCATTTAATCGGTTATTCATTTTCATCCCATGGGCCGCATTAGAACCATTGATGGACCGCATTTGGCCCCTGGGCCACATGTTTGAGACCCCTGCTCTAATGGATTTTCAATGTGCCTTAAGTAAATCTTTAGAGCATCATGCAGATTAAATCAAATAAATGATGATGTGATGATGTGATGAAAGCTTTGACATAGAAGACAATGAAAGTGAGTGCAGGTCTGAAGACACACACACACACACACACACACACACACACACACACGCACGCGCACACACACACACACACACACACAGACGCACACACACACACACACACGCACGCGCACACACACACACACACACACACACACACACACACACACACACACACACACACACACACACACACACTGTGTAAGCTGATTTAAAATAAAAGCCCCCTCCAGGCAGAGGTGAAGGTGACACTCTTTGTCTTTGGCTCCTTTTCGGGAAGACAACTGCGTCCCCTTGGATATGAGCTAATGACTGCTTTTGTCCTAAATCATGATGGAAGGAGAAGACATAATATAAATCACCTCTGGGCTTCTACAAGGTCATCAGAAGTGCAAAGATAAAATCTGCTGTGAATGTCAGCGAGGGTGAGGGGGGGGGTACATGACAGTAGTTTGGAATCAAAGAGTCCTCAACACACTTAGTGTAGCAGCCGACCACCTTAAAATAGGGGGGGGGGTAGTTATCCCCACACTTTTGGCAGATGTTTTGTAAAGACGTGTTTTCAAAGGAAAAAACTGTTTAAACGACAGGAACAAACGAAGGCAAATGTGTGTTTTCATAAAATACCTGGGTTAGTGTAAACCAGTGGTTCTTATATCCAGTCCATGTGACCCAGTGTTCGACATGTTTGAATTTTTTCCCTCTTCGACACCTACTTCAATTATTGATTGGCTCTTCAGACGCCTGATCATGATGTAATGGCTTCCAGGTGTTTTTATTTTTTGTTTTTCCTTTTCTTTGTTATTAAATGTATTCTTAAATACATTTTTTAAATATTTAAAACTTCTTAAAAATTTTACATTTTTAAGATTTTTGTTAATTTAAATGTTTTTTTTTAAAAAAAGAGGGTGATTTTTAAAAAATATATATATTTAAATGTAATTTATGTATTTATTTTTAATTTAAAATTATTTTTAATTTTCTTTTTTTTTTTACTTTTTAAAATCGTTTTATTTTTTTTATTAATTATTCTTTTTTAATTATTGAATTTTACATGACAAGAAAAGGGAGATATGCAAAACGTGCAGGACACTGGGCCACAAACAAAACACAAGGATTATGTAACACCTGAACATAATCCATTAAACCTAATCCAAAAACTGACCGTATCCATTAAGTTTAGTTTTCTTAAACTTTTTTTTAATCATAATTATTATTTTTAATGTCATCTGAAAGTAAGTTCCATGATTTCACTCCTTTAACTGTAACACAAACACTCTTTAATGTCGTTAAAAGTTGAGTTTGTCTGTGATCACATGATACTTCTCTTTCTTCGAACAGTTTCTATATATTAACAGGAAGAAGATGATTTGTTGCTTTTGTTTATTATCTGAGTTGTTTTCAATTCAACAATGTCCATAAATTTTAATGCATTTAATTTTAATTTTATGTGGTATAATTGTGAACCCGAAACATCTAAAATATTACAGACATCATCTTCTGTAACATGTTCGGTTCAGTTACTTCAAAATGCATTTGCACTGACAGGAAGTTAACCCTTTGTTGGTCAGCTCAACCGTTTGGTAGAGGTAACTTTGAACCCTGATATCTAATCTAAATGTAAGTCCTTTGTCACCAAACTTCTTACGCAGTCTCCCCCTTTTGTTAGAAGCATGTAATGAACAAAAAAATATATATATATTTAGCTCATGCTAGTATACCACCAAGGAAGAAGATCATAACCATGACAACACCTCTGCTATGATCTTTTTTTTTTTTTTTGGGACACAAAATTGCAGGCAAGTTCAATTTATTTTTTTATTAAGGTTTATTTATGTAAAATAGACTCTCTAAAAGTTAACATCTTTCAGAAATACTTTGGTTCATTCGTTCGTCGTCTCCAGTTTTATCCAGGTGAAAATACTTTGGTATTCATGTCATAATTTTTTTTAAAACACGCTGAACCAAACGGTAGAGATGATAGTAAAGGGTCATGAAATGCTAATGCTAATGCTAATCACTAATGATACAAATACAAAGAGTTAATCCATGTAATTTCTACCAAGTCACAAATTATGTTGGTGAAGGATTAATGTTTGAGTTTTAATACTTTAGTTAAATTTAGGGTCAGTAAAAAAAAAATATCTATGTTTTATGTTATAATAGTCCCTGTGAGGTGGGAAAAGGCAAAAAAAAGATATATATTATTGTGATTTTTGTAGTGTGACCAACAAAGGGTTAAATGGACAGACACCTTGAGGGGTGTTTTCAGTAACTCCATAATATTCAGGTCCACAAATTGTGCAAATGAACCAAATTTTGTGCTTTTATGAAAAAGTGGACGGCGTTTTCCCAGATCAGCTGGACTGTAAGTGCTACTTCAGCTCCTTCCGTCTGCAGGATCATCATGCAGGTACTGGCCGTCCTCCAACAATGTCTGGCCATGTGGTTTGCAGAACCACCGGTGCAGCGTGTCTGTCTAGGGATAGAATGAAATATATTTACAGAACCTCATGTGGAGATGTGAAAAATAACAGTAGATTCTGTAATAGTGTTTAGAATTAGATGCTTAATAATGATGCAGTGGGAACCTATGGAACCCACATTATTATCGTATTTTCCAGATTATGAGACACACGTAAAAGCCTTTAATTTGATCAAAAAACAACAGTGTGTTTTATAATCCAGAGCACCTTATACAGTGGTACCTCTATTTATGAAATTGATTCGTGATTCGTGATTATGGTTGTTTTAATTGTCATCTTTGCTTTTGGTCCGTTTGGGTCAAACTTTCACCTTCAGTCTTTGTTGACGGACCAGGAATCACTTTATTTGGGTCCATGATGAATAATGACGTTGCAATGAGCACACTGGAAAAACTCACCAAACAGTAAACTTTATAATCCAGTGTACTATGTAATCCAGTGTACCATATAATCCAGTGTACCATATAATCCAGTGTACCATATAATCCAGTGTACCATATAATCCAGTGTACCATATAATCCAGTGTACCATATAATCCAGTGTACCATTTAATCCAGTGTACCATATAATCCAGTGTACCATATAATCCAGTGTACCATATAATCCAGTGTACCATATAATCCAGTGTACCATATAATGCAGTGCGCTTCACAGTGCGGAAAATACGGTACATTATTTTACTCAACAGGGGTGTCGACTGGACCCTGGTAGGTTTTGTGTCTTAAAAAGTAAAAACTAAACTGACTTTATATCTTTGTGTTGATCCAGTTCATGTCATGTGTGTTCCATGTCAGTGCTATTTATCTCTTTCCTTTTCTACTCATCAACCAGGTGCTTGGCCGGCTTCACTGGGCACCGATGTGAACGGGCTGTGCTTAAGAGAGTCTCAAACCAAAAACGTATGTGAACACTGTATTCAGTCCCACATGTCATTGCTGGTGTTTCACTCCTGTCATGTTTCTTACCCGAGAAATAGTGGGAAAATCCTTGTTTCCCTCTTGTTTTGTGATAATAAATCTGCTTGATAAGCTAGCAGGGCATGGTTCCTTCTGTTTCATCAGCTCAGTTGGAACCATCTGATGGATCTTAAGTCTTGAGTTCTCTACCCGTTGAGGAGAAGGCACTGAAATTTGCATGTACTTCGCATCTCATCACATCATTTCCTTTCAGTTCAGAGCAGAGATTTGCCTCCATTTCAGGCTTAAGTGGTGTGTGTCATGCAGAGGTAAAACATACCATCTGCCACCGCTCTCATTCTGCATCGCCTCCATCCTCTCAGGAACCAGAATATTATTGTAACTAATGTGCATCCTTGTAACAGAACCAGACTGACCATTGTTTGGTAAATCAGTGTCAGATGTGGTGCTTTTCCACCTCATGGTACCATCTCAACCAAACTCTACTGTAGTATCTGGTGTTCCACTGCAGATATAGACTGGTTTAAAACATGGAAATAAGGTTTGTGTGAGAACACAAGCTTTAAGGCAGAGGTGTCAAACTGTCCTGGAACTAAATGAAATGAAATGAAAACAAAGGTCTTTTTTTTCCCTCTCTCACTTCCACTGAATTGTGGTTCAATTATGAACCCATAATAAAGTCAGCATTAAAGAAAAGGGAAAGAAAAGAAAATACAAAAGGAAAGGAGAAAAAAAATAAATTCATGCTTCAATGATAAGATGAAATAAAGTCTCTTACAGTGAGACAATTCTGAGACGCAAAAAAAAAGAAAACAAGGCAGAGACAGTAGACCTCCACCACGGGTTGATATGTCGTCATATGACGTCAAAACATGATGTGATGGAGCCATAGGTGTTGACCCATCTGATGGCTGAAGGTTAGGGGTCAAAGGTCAGACTATGTGAATGAAAAGCACCTGAGATATTACCACTGACGTGTTTTAGCAGTTGACCTTTAGTGTGACCTTGACCTTTGACCTTCATTGCTCAAAATGTAATGGGTTCTTCCTTGACCCATTATCTATCATTCTTGAAAGTTTCATCAAAATCTGTTCAGAAGTTTTTGCATAATCCTGCTGACAGACAGACAGACTGACTGACTGACTGACAGACAGACTGACTGACTGACTGACAGACAGACTTTAATATCTCCTTGGCGGAAGTTAAAAATTAAAACAAAGCTCTAACTTACAAAAATTTAAGATACAAACAAAATCTGTGTATCATTCGTTCATTCATTTTTCAAAATAAAACCAGAAATAAGACGAAAAAACAACAAGTCGTTTCTTCATTGTTTCCAAAACCAAAATGATAAAACAGATAACGATGCGTTGTTTCAGTTTTTGTGTTTAAATAAATGATGGAAAAATGTATTACGGCAGTTTTCTGTTTAATCTAATTTTGACCTAAAGCAAATTATGTAAACCAGAAATGACCTTTGACCTGCAGATGTAAACCTACGTCCTATTTTGGGAAACTTAAGAGGGTCACCCTGAGACCTGCAGATATGACCACGGAGAACATATCTTATGTCATATTCAGGGATGTTCTTCTTTTGTTTAAAACAAAGACTGGAGGTAAATAAAACAGAAAGCAGCCGTTATCCACAAAAACACTTCACTATCTGTTTATTCATTTTGGTTTTGGAAACAAATAACGAACCTTGTCTTATTTTTTTGTTTTATTTTGAAAAACGAATGATGCACGGATTAAACAAATTATTTTCTGAAAATATCCTGAAGGAAAATAATTAACCATAAAATATATTAATGCTGTTGAGCAGCGGAACTGTTAAAAGGACAAACAGATGGACTAAAAGGTCGGCAGTATGCAAATAAATTGTTTGATATTGTAGAATTGACGAATAACAATGAATGTTTGTTAATATAAAGTATGAAAATTGGGGTGGGACTAAATAAAATGCCCTTTACCGAATACCATCAAACATGGTTTTTGGGTGGAAATCTAATTAGATTTTTGCCATTTCTGCTCTTATTTTCTCCTGTCTACCAGGTTAGCAGCTTTTTCTGTTTATTGTTATGCAACATATAATTATTATTTATATTAAATAATATTGTTTATATTGCAGTTTTGTTGTGAAGGGATGCGATTTGATCAATTTTACTTCCTCCCACTCCCTTTCCAATATATATGACATATTTGACTGCATCATTTATTTATTTATTCATTTATTCTCTGTTTTCTTCCTTATATATATATATATATATATATATATATATATATATATATATATATATATATATATATATATATATATATATATATATATATATATATATTTTATTTTATTTATTTTTTTTTAACAATCGAAATTAAAAAACAAACAAACCTCATTTTAGTTCATATGATCTGAAAAGGACCAGACCAGTAAAATAATAACAGTGAAATTAGTCAAATTACATCATGATAATTCTTGCATCTATAATTTTTACTTCAAAATGTGAATAACATCAACAACTTGACCCGTCTTCAGAAAAACAAGTGACATTTGAACCATTTTCTGCCTCAGTCTATCAGTTTGTCACTTGCACATGTGTAATTTTTGCACCATTAATATCTTTATTGTTATTCATCCTACGGGCCAGATTGCATTTGGTGGGCCGGATTTGGCCCATGGACCTTATGTTTGACACCTGTGCTTTAAGGCATTGTCAGTTTTGTTGTTGCTTTCTTACATCATTAATCATTTTAACCCATAAAGACCCAGTGCTACTTTGGTGACAGTTTTTCAGTGAACGTTTCTCTTTATTGTAGCTTTTCTTAAGTGATTTTCCACCATTTATTATAATATTATCTTTAGTGTTTTTACATTTTTCCAGTTAAAGTCTGGCTTTTTCCTATATTTCATTCACTAAACATGTCAATAAATGCTCAGAACAAAGTTAAGGGTTAAAAAATTGGGGAAAAAGTGGAACTCAAGGGCAACATATTTAAAGAAATAGAGATCCAGGATAAAGCCCTGAGGAATCCCCTAGCCTTCACATTTAACTGTTGTTATATCAGAACAATATAAACTGAAGGAAGTGACTTCCTTAGCAAAGATTTTTTTTAACTGAACATAAACCAACTGTTTCCATCCACTGTCATTAATCCAACTCCATGACTTTTACCGGTGAATGTGTTTCCATTACCCTTGGAAATTCGCAAAACGTAAATAGCGCTACACACAGGACGTGACGTACATGGTCACATGATCACTTCTCTCGGAGTGAAAATGGCGCGATACACATGGACAGAGGAGGAGACGGAGACTTTTCTGGAAATAATTCAGGAGAAAAACATAATTGTCATTTTAGAGACAGAAAACAGCAAAGAAATGCAGCGTGATATCGAACACATGGAAAGGTTCATCTTCCAGCAGTGAAAACACTCCAGCCTAAAACAACCGTCAATAGAAACATGTTCAAAACGCAAATGCAGTAGACTTTGTCGAAAATTTTTAGGAATATCACTATTGATTTGCGAAAAACTTTAATGGAAACGCAACTAATGTTGTAGAAGACAATGGTGTTTCCATGGTAACAACCTCTGAACATCCTAACAAGTCATATCTGATGACAACCTGTATTTTCCACAAATCATTTACATGGATCAACAGGTATTAAACTGTACTGGGGTTTTTTTTGGTTGACGGTGGATATTAGGGTCTTTAAGGGTTAATATTTTATAAGTGTGTAATTAAATGACCACAGGAGGTTATTGTCAACATTAAAGGTCATCATGACAAACAGGAACACGTCGACTCATGACATCATTGTTACAAACGTTTGTGTTTATTGTCTAGATCAAGAGGGAAGGTTTTTTGTGGAAGATGTAAGATGGACAAATTAAATTATGAATATTCAGGAATGGTAAAGTCATAAAAACCACGGTTACATTTCTTTAAAGCTTGACATTTGTGAAAAATAATGAAATTATTGCAGTGAACGTCAAGGCTAAGTTAACTTCTGTAGGAAAGACAGAGAGAGAGAGACATTTACTGCAGCAATACAAAAGCCAGTACAAACATCCATTTAAGTTTTAGCCACAGGAACACTCTGTGCAGAGTTAAATTAGATTTATTGGAATAATAACTACTGAAAATTGCTAAAGAATTCATGACATTACTGTGTTACAGCAAAACGTAATCCCTATAATTTCAAGATAAAACTAAAAATAAAACAATGAAACAACAAATTGTTTCTTCATTATTTGTTTTGGATAGTGATGTGTCTTTTCAGTTTTTTCTTCTTGTGTTTAAATACATTTTGGAAAAACGGATAACGACCATTTCTCGTTTTATCCAATTTTGGCCTAAAGCAAATTCAGGTCAAAAAAATTATTTTGACATCCAGTCTATCATACCTGGAATATGTTCCCCATGGTCATATCTTCAGGTCTCAGGGTGACCCTCTTAGTTTCCTGAATTAAAACATAGGTTTACATCTTTGTCACTGTGGGTCAAAGGTCATTTCCAGTTTATTCAATTTGCTTCAGGTCAAGATTTGATCAAATGTTAAATGGCCGTTATCTGTTTTTTTTCATTATTCACTTAAACACACTTTTTCAAATAAAGAAATTAGTTGTTTTATTTTTTATTTGAGTTTGAAAAATTAATGAACAAATGAAACACGGATTCAGTTCGGTTAGAAAAAGTAAACAAAACAAAACAAAACAAAAACAGGCACTAGTTACAGTCGGACACTTGTACCTGATGGAAGACCATACAAATGTGGGTGGAGTTGAGTTGAGCTGGTACCATGCTGTGTGGTGTTTTGGCCAAAACATGAGACCCTGGGAATCACTGCTGTCACTGCAGGACACAATAAACACTGTCCCACAGAGGAGTTCCTACAGGACAGTAGGAACCATGAGGGGGCCGATGTGACACTAGAATATAGAATGAGGAGGTCAGTGTTATTATAAACTAGAATATAGAATGAGGAGGTCAGTGTTATTATAAACTAGAATATAGAATGAGGAGGTCAGTGTTATTATAAACTAGAATATAGAATGAGGAGGTCAGTGTTATTATAAACTAGAATATAGAATGAGGAGGTCAGTGTTATTATAAACTAGAATATAGAATGAGGAGGTCACAATGTTTATGTTCCTTATTGTGGGAATGTTAATTATGGTCTAATCCAGCATCTAATGTCAAGAATGAAGGAGTTTACAGCAAGTTAGGAGACGAAGAATTCAACGGCAGGTGATATTATGTCCTATGTTAATGTCATAGCTTTAACCAAAACCCCTATTAACCAAAAATAGGCGCGGTCTTTGCTCTACCAATCACCAAACACCTATGTCATATAGTTCCTATAGAACTAACAAAGACCCTTCCTGACAGGAGGAACTAAAAAGGTTGTAGGAACTATGTAGTTCCTATTCTGTGGGGACATGGGTAAAAGGTTCCTCCAGTGGGAAAGTGTTTGATGATCATTCAGAGGCTACAATGCTTTTTTATGACTGCAATTAGGGCTGCACGATTATGGAAATAATTATAATCACAATTATTTGGATTAAAATTCTAATCCCAATTATTACGATTATTCAGCAACAATAAAAACTAAACTTTGTTGTACTATTTAAAAAAAGATTTCAGTGCAGAATGTATTTAATTTAACATGACAAATTGAAATATAACCACAAATGTACTAAGGGATAAACAAAATAATATATATTTCTATATTTATTTGGTGGCCCAGTGTGTCCACTACCTTTCATATTTTTACGAGATGCTTCTTGTCTTGCTGTGACCCATGGGAATGGACGATACTAAATAAGTACTTCTGTTTATACTGATTATACTGATTCAGTATCCTGGTTCAAATATATAATAAATGAAAATGAAATAAATTACGATTTTTTTTTTTTTTATTTTATTTATTTTATTTTTTTTACTCGTCATGGCCAAAATTTCAATTAAAATTCCATTAATTGTGCAGCTCTTAACTGTAATGCTGTGTGATTGGTCAGCCATTTGGATCTGCTTCAGAACACCTCTCATAGAAGCCGTCAGGTGTTAAGTCTTGTCCTGAGTGGACTATGTACATGCAAATTTCAGTCCGCTGTGAGGTCTGTTTGTCACTTAATGTCTCTGAATTGACATTTGGACTCATTTAAAGGGTCTTCTAATAAACCCAAATTGGACTCAAAGACAATGGCTTCAGACATATTGGTCTAACTGGGCCTTCCTGCCAACACCAGTGATGACTGTTGTGGGTCTTTCACAGCTCCTGTATCCACTAACTCCCTCTTTCTTTTCTCTTCTTCTGTATGTTCTTTGTTTCTACTCAGGTGTCCAAATGAATTTACTGGTGATCGATGCCAAAACTATGTAATGGCCAGCTTTTACAGTATGTCCAACCTTCTTTTTATTTCTATCTGATTAGAGCATGATGGGTTGAAACCTATTGTTGTGTGCACCTTTTCCTGTTGTTTTTTTTTCCCTTCTTGCATGTGGTCTTGAAGAAGTTTAATGAGTTTAATTTATATTTCATTTGACCAGGAAAGGATCAAATTTGGAAGAAAAAAAAAATGTAACTGAAAAAGAAGGAAAGAATTATAACTTATCAGTGTTTGGAGCCATATGCTTCAAACACACAAAAAACACTTTCAACCAAATTACATAGATTTGAAGGATGTTACACTGCTCTATTAGAACACACTTTAAACTAGTTAACTATAACCCAGCACTTGAATTAAATTGTGAATGATTTCTAAATGAATTCAAGTGGGTGTCATTATATGTAAAACTAAAGACAGATACATACGGTATATTATCATGTATTAGTTACAGTAGTAGTTGTGTAATCAGAGCTTCCACACCAGGGCTTTCACATTCATTTTGTTTCAAGGGCCACACACAGCCTGATTAGATTTTCAGTAAAATAATAGAATACATAGATACATACTTCATTCATCCTTTGTCAAGGAAATTGCTTTTCTTACAGACACACACACACACACACACACACACACAGACAGACACACAGACACACACACACACACACACACACACAGACACACACACACAGACACACACACACACACACAGACACACACACACAGACACACACACACAGACACACACACACACACACACACACAGACACACACACACAGACACACACACACACACACACAGACACACACACACAGACACAGACACACACACACATACAAAAAGAGACCATTATTAAAGTAAAATTCGGAATTAAAGCTATTTCCTTCGTGTTTACATGTACATATTAGTTCCAAATAAAGCCTTTACATTAGAAACAGGTTTATTCTGCTCTAGTTAATTAGGCTTTAAGAGCTGGGGGTACAGAGGGTTCTGATTGGACAGAACGGTCATGTGACGTCTTATCGTCTACTGGAAGAAAATGATTGCGTCCACTTCTAGTTTTGCTTTTGTTGCAACTATCAACATGTTAGAGTAGATACTACATGTTATATTTAATTCTTCCAATGTTCCAATCAAATACTTTACTTTGCCGTGACTCCAACACTTGCTTCGTGCAGACATCTGGGAAAATATTCTTACACTAATGTCGGCAGCGTGGAATATGTGCGTGCAGGGGTAACGATTTACTTTAATCACAACAAGACCAGGAACATGTTCAGAACGAAAGGAATAATGTTAAAGAGGAATTAACTGTTTGATTTGATTTGAATGATTTATTTCGAACATGTGCAAAGTGCAACAATAATCAATACAGCAATAATAATAATAATAACAATGACATGTCCGAAAAGGAGTAGGATGAAACATAAGTTTATTTAATTCTACCCCTTCTTCACTTCCCCAATAACCTAAATTCATCTTATAGTAATATAGTGCATAGTACAAAAATGATGATAAATAAAATAATAACAATAACAATAATAACAATACCAATAATCAATAACTGAAGTACTAAACATAGACATATATACAAAAAAACAAACAAAAAAAAACAACTAAAAACAAATGAGCAGATAGGAAAGTAGGTAACAAATAGAGTTTTTTGTTGTTTATTGTTTATTGTTTACATGGGACAATGATGATCGTATTTGGAATTAACGTCGGAAAATAAACCAGTGACTTCATTTGGAATTAAGTTGAATTCAGAATGAACCTTTTCAACAGGAATTAGGTGTTTACGTGGTCACCTTAAAGTGGAATTAACTTTTATTCAGAATTAAACAGGAATAAAAACTCCCATGTAAACCCTCCTACTGTTGCTCCCTAGGCTAGAGTTTTCCAAAGAGCCTTTAGAAATGAGCAGAAAACTGACATCAGCTCCAGGTGTAGATTTTATTTTTCCTTCAACACTTAAACTTGTTTCAACAGCAGCCTTCACGCTGCTTTACATTTGTTTCAGCAGTGGATGAGCGTCGCCCTAGGGGGTCATAAAACCCAAATTGCTCATAAATGAGGACCCCACTAACTCCTGTCATTGGTGAGAGAGTAAACAGGAAACTGGTCAGGCTCACGACAAAGAGCAATTATTTTCTACTTTCATTGAATTCCTGCTGTAACTTTTGTCTCATAGGGTCCGTTTACACCAGAACGATTGTGTCTAAATACAACAGCACATTTTATCACAGGTGTCTTTTTATTTACACGAAGCCGACACCGTCAGGGTGTGAATGCGCACAAATCTGAAGACTTCTTCCAGAGTTGGACGTATTGAAGACGCGCTGGGTTGCGTCTCTGTCTAAACCCACGGTTCTCAAATTGGGGTCCGCGGACCCCTAGGGGGTCATTTCATTTTGAAATGCGGAAGTTTTATTTTGTAGCGAGCAGGCGGAAGTAACAGCGCTGTTTGACGCCAGCTTGACTAAATTGAGACGGAGCGAGTCACAGGCTATTTTTAGCCACCCTGCAGCGAACATGGATCGATTTTTGTGTCCGCCAAGTTCCTCAAGAAGTGGTAAAAGAAATGACAATGAAAATGACAATGACAAAAACAAACGCCCTAACCCTAAAAAGAGAAAGTACATTGATAGTTATATTGAGTTTGACAAGATCATCCCTCTCATTAAGTCTCTGTCTGTCTGTCTGTCTGTCTGTCTGTCTGTCACACACACACACAGTTTTGTGTGTCTTTTGTTCCGTTTATTATTTTAAAATTATTTAAAATTGTTGTTTCTGAAGTGTTCATTTATATTATAATACCTGAAAATGTGGCTGGTTTGCACAAAAGCACTATTAAAAAAGGTTATCATTGTTTCATAATAATCATTGTTGAAGTGGTTTTTTATCATTTTCAGTATCGCGAGGATGAGGGGGGACATGGAAAAATTTCACCCCTCCAAGGGGGACCTGGGCCAAAAAAGTTTAACAACCCCTGACTTAAACAACAAGAAACACACTTGTTCACATTACCTGCGTCTTTACGTCACATATGTTCACGTCTCAAACACGTCGATGTTACATTCATACACTGAGCAGGTGAAGCAACGAACATGTGGGACAACGTCCGTACCACAGATCTTCCTGCTGCACTAGCATTAGCCTTAGCATTGGCATTAGCAGCTCTAGTAAATCAAAACCAGAAAAGGACATAGCCGGCCTGGCAGAACTATCCTATCATATTTCGTCCTACTGTTGCATCTTCGTATAAACAAGGATTTCCTCCTGAATACTATCGTCTAAAGACGAGACGACACTTCTGTTTTCATCGTCTCTGTATAAATGTAGCCTTAGATCAATTATGTTAGTTTGACTCCAGGAAAAAGCAGTAGTGTTTTTGGTCACTGTTATTCTGATAGACGACATGATGTGTTCGGTTGAATGACTATAAGCATTAGCACATTCAAATGTTTTTTTTTCTGCTAACCCTTTACAACCATAGAAAAATTAAACTTTAATGTGTGACTGAACAACATCAGCTACCTCCTGCTCAGTTGCCATGACAACAGTCTCCCTCCTCTTGCCATAAAACATCCGAGCAGCATTTCATAAAAATTAAACTAGACAGACAGACAGACAGACAGACAGATCGATAGACAGACAGACAGACAGACAGATAAATAGATAGATAGATAGATAGACAGACAGACAGACAGACAGATCGATAGACAGACAGACAGATAGACAGACAGCTAGATAGATAGATCGATAGACAGATAGATCAATAGACAGACAGACAGACAGACAGACAGATCGATAGACAGACAGACAGACAGATAAATAGATAGATAGATAGATAGACAGACAGACAGACAGACAGATCGATAGACAGACAGACAGATAGACAGACAGCTAGATAGATAGATCGATAGACAGATAGATCGATAGACAGACAGACAGACAGACAGATCGATAGACAGACAGACAGACAGACAGACAGATAAATAGATAGATAGACAGACAGACAGACAGACAGACAGATAGATAGATAGATAGATAGATAGACAGACAGACAGATAGAATAATTAATAAGCTATAACAGGAATAGGATTGTCTTTATTTTTATTTTATTTCTTCTTTATTTTAATCATTTAATGACAATTTAAAAACACTAATGCAAATAAATCCTAATCAAAAGAATGTAAACGAAATAAAAATGGTAACGTCTTAAGCCTTAAAATGTATGTGATTAAAAGGGAACAGGAAGAAGAATAAAGTTAATCTGTTCTTACCTCTTCAAACCTTCCCACACAAACACTGTCCCAGTTTATGAACAATAACACATGTACATTTACTTATTCATCCATATCCATATTAAAAGAACCAAAATGTAGAAAAATAAACAAAATGAACCAAAACTAATAAATCTTTACAAAATGACAAATAATGTGGAAAATTTTGGGGAAAAAATTACTAAAGAAGAAAATGAGTATTGACATTTGGTCACAGCAATTTAAAAAAAATGGTGAAATAAAATTTAAAAAAAAAAAAAAACCACCTCTTGCTTTTTGGCACCTTTTTTCATGCACAAAATAAAGTAAAACTGTTGATTTTTTTCTGAATATTTGAACAAAATCATCCATTCAGAATGCATCAGTGCTGACACTTAAAGAGTTAATAATCAGTTCCTCATCAGACTGATAATGATGTAATGACCTCCAGGTGGAATGGAAGAGGGAAACATCTAAAACATGCAGGACACCGGCCCTCGTGGACCGCAGTTTGACACCCCTGGGTTAACTGGTTAACTGGTTAATCTAAATCACCCATAGGTTTAATGTGACAGTGACTCATACAGGGTGGACCCCGCCTTCACCTGTTATAGTTGGATTAGGCCCCCAGTGACCCCTGTGACCCTAGTGACCCCTGTGACCCCAGTGACCCCTGTGACCCTAGTGAGGATAAAGTTTGTTCACATAAGCATTATGTGGCAAAAAAGTCAAAGTAAATGTGTCCTGTAATCAAAACCAAAGGTGGTGCAGTCAAATACTGCAGTGTATGTCAGTTGTTCCCCTCTCTATAGAATAGAATAGAATAGACTTTTTTATAGAATAGACTATCTCATATGACTAAGGACTCGTCCGCAGCAACATTTTCAAATGAATCCAACAAAGTTTGTTCTTGTTTCGGCCTCACGTCCATACGGGGCCTTAGGCCTTGGGACCCGTTCGCACAGAAACCCAACTTTTTGTACCAGATAGAAAAGATATAGTGTCCACACTGGGAACGGGTCAGTAAAATATCACATACACATTCCACCCCTCTGTAAGACAGTCCCAGCAGAAACACCAGAAGACATTTACCAGCTCATACCAGCACCACATGTAACCCCAGAAGTAAGGGTTTTTTTTTTCCTACTATGGCGACGCCAACTCAGCAGAGCAAAAGGCAGACTGAGGTTTTCGGGTCCGCCCCCACATGTGTATTTGTTTACTGAGTGATAGCGGTATGCTAACGTAGGCTAATGTACACAGAGTTATCAAGTCACACACTTTTATGTCTTAATATAAATTTCTCTGACGACGCTCTCACTATTGAACTGTGAGGAATCGAGCACGTTAATGTTTTGGATCACCCGCACGTTACGTTACAGCGACATAAACATGTCCAACTTTGATGTGTGTCCATACCCTGAGTCTGACCTGGACAATGAAAGACAAGATAAAAATCCGCCATTTTCCGCTGATATAAAGTCAACACAGCTTATGGATGATACTTTTAATAAAGCTTTGTCATCCTGAGACGGACACAGAAGTTATGCTTTCACAGACAACTTCATGTGCCTATTGTTAGTGCTAGCGACAGGCCGCTAACACAGTAGCTTAGCGTAAAAACAACATATGTGACCCACCACCAGTAAACCAGGCATAAGTGTGTGTAAATCCAAACAGAGTTATGTGTGTATCTTAGTAGAGTGGAAACTAAGGTTTAAGATGGTGAAAAAATGATGTTTCTATCACAAGTAGAACCAAAGTTATGGTCATTTTAATATCCACATTTGGACATATTTTACAATTTGCATATTTTTAGATATTGTCCGTTAAAGTTTTGGACTGTTTTGGGGTAGGAAGTCCTTAGCAACGCATAATAATTTGTATCCGATTGACACAAATTGTTGACAGATGTTAAAGGACACTCTGATGGACATGTCACAGAAGTTTTATATATTATAATAATAGGACAGAAGTGTGACGTATTATAATCATTTGGCTTACACCATTGGACAGAACATTCAATATAAGCTTTTACCTCGTACCAAACACTTGGGTGTTTACCCACGGAACGGAGATCATTTTGTTCGGCGAAAAGAGGTGGAAGTTGTTGAAAAAACAACAGCAAACTGTTTTGGGAGGCATCTTCTCTCCTCTTGTTCTTCAGGTTGGAAACGTAACTCCTGGTAAAGTTTGAATTATATATGTCGGGTGGACGTGTTTTTGGGGTCGGTTCCACGCTGTTGGATCATTCGTCCCAATTAGACGCTTCAACCTGACGTCAGGTTTGGTTCACATCTGGTGAACATATAGTGACAGGAAACCATGGTGCAGGATTACGACATAAACAACTAGAGCTCATGTTTTTGTAACTTTGCTCAACATGTGACGTTATAACATTATATCTTTGTAGGAAAACACGGATCTGCATAATAGGTCTCCTCCTAATTTTGAATTCATTCATTCATTATCTGAACCCGCTTTATCCACACTTGGGTCATGGGGGTCACTGGGGGCCTAATCCAGCTACAATGGGTGAAGGCGGGGTACACCCTGTATGAGACGCCAGTTCATCTCAGGGCTGAACATATATAGACAAACAATCACTCTCACATTCACACCTATGGACAATTTTAGATTAACCAATTAACCTATCAGTGCATGTGTTTGGATGGTGGGAGGAAACCAGAGTGCCCGGCGAAAACCCACGCGGACACGGGGAGGACATGCAAACTCCACACAGAAAGGTCTGGTACGGGATTCGAACCAGGGTCCTTCTTGCTGTGAGGCACGAGTGCTAACCACTGCACCACCGTGCTAACCACTGCACCACCGTGCTAACCACTGCACCACCGTGCTAACCACTGCACCACCGTGCTAACCACTGCACCACCGTGCTAACCTCTGCACCACCGTGCTAACCACTGCACCACCGTGCTAACCACTGCACCACCGTGCTAACCACTGCACCACCGTGCTAACCACTGCACCACCGTGCTAACCACTGCACCACCGTGCTAACCACTGCACCACCGTGCCGCCCTAATTTTGAATTTTTAGCTCATAATTTTGACTTTATCTTATGATTTTGACTCCGCTTAATGCACCTTATAATCCAGTGTGCCTTATATACTGTATGAAAAAACATCAAAAGAAACCATTTGGTGACAGTGCACCTTATATAGTGTGGAAAGTACTGGAATAGAAAGAGAATACACTGACAGCTGGATGTGTGTGTGTACAAATGCACAGGAAATGGAAGTAAATACACACTCATCTGTGACCTAATTGACTTTATTTGGAATGTAATGTTTTAGAAGCCAGTGCCGTGTATATGGGTGTGGACTCGTGCATGCGTGCATCTGTGTGGCCCAGTTTGTTGAGTGTTGCGTGCGTCCTTATCCCATTAACGGACTGTTCTTGGCATGGCAGACCACAAATGTTCACACATGGACAGTATGTGCATGTCACAGCATCACGTCCAGTCTACAGTCGTACTGCCTTTATAGGATGTTTACTTAATGTATGATATTGTTTTCACATTTTATTTTTTTTATCCCAGGGAATGTGGGATGAAAACTATACAATGAATTTAACATCTTTGTTGGTGTTATTATTATTAACATAGATATTGTTGCTCATAGAAATATTCTGAAACTCCAAAGTTCAACCTTCGTGTGTCATTGGACATTGTTATCGACCCCCTCATTGGTTGCCATAACAACAGTCTCCCTCTTCTTGCCATACACCAGCCAAGTGTCCCTTCTAAAAAGTAAACATAAAGTATAATACAATACAATTTATTGTCATTGTTTGTACAAACATGTAATAAAACAACTGTTTTAAGGTCATAAACTGACAAAATTATTCATGTTGACATTTGACAACTTTAACATTTCTATACTTCAACATACGTCTGACCCCATATTGACCCCCACAGGCCCAGATGGTTCACCCTTATAGACTTAAAGAATCATGAGATAAAAAGCAATGTGATTGAAAACTTTTTAATAGAGATGGTCAAAGTACTTACATTCTGTACTGAAGTAGAAGTACTGATTTAACTCCTTTACTGAACTAAAAGTACAACTTCTAAATTGTAATATAAAGGGAAAAGGAAAAAAATATATAGGGTATATAATAATAATAATAATAATAATAATAATAATAATAATAATAATAATAATAATAATAATAAATAAATAATGAAATAATAATATTTCTGGAAAAAACAGAAACATTTAAAAAGTGTCCAAAAATAAAGCCTTTAAAAGTAAGTTAATGTGTTTTATTGGGTCATGGTACTGAGTTTAGTGGATATAGACAAAAATTGGAGATTTAAAAATAAATAAATAAAAACATGATTATGACATTTAAAAAAAATCTAAATCTATCTAAATAATGAGATTTAAAAAGTCCAAATTATGACATAGTAAGTCAGAATGTATGATTTCTGACTTATTTTTCATACAGACTTTATTTATACCAAACATGGAAATGGTAAAAGAAAAAACGTACAATTCCATTTATCTATTAAAATTACTTTATCTCTAAAAACCCAGTTCTACTTTTGTTCCCAAATACATTTTCCTCTAGATTTAACTTCTCTTAAATTATGTATTACCAGTTTTATATCATCATCTGCTTTTTTTTCAGCTAAAATAAAGTACTTTCCTGTATTTAATTTCCTGATCATTCATGGAAGCTTATGTTAAAATTGATGATTATTAGATACATTTATATAAATATATGTACTTTATACTCTTTACATTTATATAAATATATGTACTTTATACTCTTTACATTTATATAAATATATGTACTTTATACTCTTTACATTTATATAAATATATGTACTTTATACTCTTTACATTTATATAAATATATGTACTTTATACTCTTTACATTTATATAAATATTTGTACTTTATACTCTTTACATTTATATAAATATTTGTACTTTATACTCTTTACATTTATATAAATATTTGTACTTTATACTCTTTACATTTATATAAATATTTGTACTTTATACTCTTTACATTTATATAAATATATGTACTTTATACTCTTTACATTTATATAAATATTTGTACTTTATACTCTTTACATTTATATAAATATCTGTACTTTATACTCTTTACAGTTATATAAATATTTGTACTTTATACTCTTTACATTTATATAAATATATGTACTTTATACTCTTTACATTTATATAAATATTTGTACTTTATACTCTTTACATTTATATAAATATTTGTACTTTATACTCTTTACAGTTATATAAATATTTGTACTTTATACTCTTTACATTTATATAAATATATGTACTTTATACTCTTTACATTTATATAAATATTTGTACTTTATACTCTTTACATTTATATAAATATCTGTACTTTATACTCTTTACAGTTATATAAATATTTGTACTTTATACTCTTTACATTTATATAAATATTTGTACTTTATACTCTTTACATTTATATAAATATCTGTACTTTATACTCTTTACATTTATATAAATATATGTACTTTATACTCTTTACATTTATATAAATATATGTACTTTATACTCTTTACATTTATATAAATATTTGTACTTTATACTCTTTACATTTATATAAATATTTGTACTTTATACTCTTTACATTTATATAAATATCTGTACTTTATACTCTTTACATTTATATAAATATTTGTACTTTATACTCTTTACATTTATATAAATATCTGTACTTTATACTCTTTACATTTATATAAATATTTGTACTTTATACTCTTTACATTTATATAAATATCTGTACTTTATACTCTTTACATTTATATAAATATCTGTACTTATTCTCTTTACATTCTTCACATTCTGTACTTCAGTAGAAGTATAGAATGTGAGTACTTTGACCACCTCTGTATACATGTATATAAATATTAAAAACATGAACTAACACTAAAGTCATTTGTTTTCTGCTTCATCTTATTAAAGTAAAACATTGTAGAGCAGTGTAACCAAATATCATTTCCATCCACTGTCATTGAATCAACTACACGACTTTTACAAGTGAATCAATGTTGTAGAAGATGATGGCGTTTCCATGGTAACTATGACGCCTTTGACCATCCAAAGGGGTCATATCTGTTGACCATGAAAAGACGACAAACTGTTTTACAACAAATTATTTACATGTAGTGAATGGGTTAGAGTTTCAGAAGTTCTTAAAGGTTTTATTTCGATCAGTAGATGATGTCACCAGGGTCTTTATGGGTTTATCAAACATCATATCATGGAAGCTTTTCCTTTGCTTTTGTTGCTTTGTAGCAGTGATGTTTATTGTCATGTTTATGTGTTGTCATAGTAACCTCCACCAGGTGATTTAAAGGGATTATCCGAAGTAAAAATAAGTTTAGTTCATATTTCAGATGGTTGTTAGTACATACATATAGTTAACATTAAAATCACATCATTCAGATGAACACTGACAAACTTAGATTTTGTCATTTTGATCCAAACTGTGTTAACATAGAAGTGATTAGAACATGAAGAGTTCATTTGCAAAAACAGATAACTCCATTTTTCTTTTTTTTTTGTTTTTTTTTTTTTTCAGAAAATTGCATTTTTTTACTCTACATTCCAGGTAATACTCATTGATTTGATATATTATTTATTCAATTTATTGGATATTACCAAATGAAATAAATAATATATCAAATAAATCAGTATTATCTGTGGAATGTAGAGTAAAAAAAATGACTTTCTGATTTTGTTGCATTCTTTTTAAAATATTATAAATGTAAATGTAGCTGTATGTAACAGTAAAGCTTAGACTACTAACAGGATGTTGTTTTTAAAAAAAGTATGCAACAAAATCGTCAATTTCCAGAGCGTCTAACTCTGTAATCGACTATTTCAGTCTTCCTCCTAAAGTCGTCTTCTGAATATAAAGGTCCATGTGTGTAGATCAGTAACTGTGGACACACTATCTGAGGACATGAAGACCTGAGGACACTTTGTCTTTAGGGACCCTCTACTTACTACCACTGAAGTGTGATGTTGTTTAAACTTTATTAGAGTTAGTGTGAAAATAGAGTTTAGTGTCAGTGATAAACACATGTTCTAATCACTTCTATTTTAACACAGTTTGGATCAAAACCACAAAATCTAAGTTTGTCAGTGTTCATCTGAATGATGTGATTTTAATGTTAACTATATGTATGTACTAACAACCATCTAAAAAATGTGCTTATTTTTACTCTGGATAATCCCTTTAATGTGAGGAGAAAAGTGTGTGGATATATAATTGTAATTCTTTCTGTTGTTGAGTCGTTTCTAACAGTGTGTAGACATGGTTATCATTCCTTTACCTTTACAAACTAGTACAGTACGACTCCTGCTGGTTCTTAAAGTTAACACTCCAGTACCTGTGTGATATCTAACATTTATTGTGTGTCAGAGGTGGTAACCTCACAAAACACAATAAGATACAAACATAATAAAAATGTTCTGCTTTTAATGTAATAATCCCACAAAAACTTTCCCACGAACGTAATAACAGTCACCTATGGAGTGATTTTTAGAGCAGAAAATAAATATTGTCAAATTAAACTGAGTCCATTTGGAATGTGTTTGATATTTGTCAGAATAGAAAATAGACATTTGTGGGAGTTGTTATGTTTGTGTGGTTTAAAAAGTGTGTCATCCTTTAGTTACGCACCAACATCTGACTGTAATGACAGTATTTGTTTTTTAAATATTAATGTAATAACATACATTTGAACTTGACTTTATCCTAAAATATAACTTTCTTTCTTTTGTCACCTTTGCACATGCCCAGAACATCTTGGGATTGAATTTATGGGTATGAATTCTTTATTTCTCTTGGTTTTAAAATGTGCGACTGTAAAGTGAAATCCTGAACCAAAGCTAGTTTTCTTTTACCTAATGAAGTTTTGTATACATACTTGAACATAACCTTAAATTGTTCTAGAGGGGACATTAATGTTTGTACATTAAAGGGATTATCTGGAGTTAAAATAAGTTTAGCTGATTTTTTAGATGATTAGATGACTTATTTTTACTCTGAATAAACCCTTTAACTTAATAAAAAAAAGTCCACCTTTATAACACCTGAGCGATAAACTGTGTTTTTATAAATAGCCAAGTAATGTAAAAAAAACATAGTTTTATGAAGAATTTAAAGTTCTATTATTATTATTATTGTTATTATTATTATTATTATTATTATTATTATTATTATTATTATTATTATTATTATTATTATTATTATTATACATTTTTGGCCACTAGCAAATATTATACACACATTTATTACATAATATCATCCATTATATAAACCTGCACCACCATATGTTGATATAAACTTCTACATATCGTATGTTTATGTTCCTTCAGTGTCATTGTTCTGTTTGTGTGTCTTCAGTATGTTTCTGTTCCTCCAGCCGTTGTTTTGGATAGTTTAACCTTTCACTGTATACTGGTCAGTCCACTGGACAGTTGTTCTACAGTTGTTCTAGTTGTTTTACAGTTGTTTTACAGTTGTTCTACAGTTGTTCTACAGTTGTTCTTCAGTTGTTCTCTTGTATATTCATTCATAAAATGAAAACTATAATCCGTCTCAAAGGGGCACAAGGTCGGGACAGAAGTAACAGAATCCAACATGGCACTTGTTGATGCGCTTCAGAATGATTTTCTACTAATTTAGTTTCATTTACTGGATTTTTAAAACAACCAAAAGTGAATAAATTATGTATTTTATCAATAAAATGTACATTTCTATAAATGTAAAGAGTATAAAGTACAAATATTTATTCAAAAATGTAGGAGTAAAAGTAAAAATCTTCCAGAAAACTAAATATTCAAATACAGATACTACAAAACTGTACTTGAGTACAGTAATGAAGTATTTTTACTCGTCTGTGTATGAACCTGATGTTATCGTCAGGACAGTCTGTTCTAAATATAAGGAGTCGTGTATTTATGGCTAAAGTAGGAAACATCCAACAGCAGAGAGTGTGTGTGAACAAAACTAATGAGCATCTGTAATCATGTGACTGAAGCCATAATGGGAGGGACATTTGTTTACATTATCTGGAGTAAAAATAACTATATATTAGTATAAATAACACTTTAGTTGACGGGTCAGTTCATAACACGTCCATAACAGCTTTCATAAACTGCACATAAAACAGTCATGACTGTTTGACACATTCATACCAAAACTTTTATGAATGTGGAAGACAGAACCACCACAGATTTTCAAAATAAAAGTCCAACAATCCAAAGCACTGCAGCGCGGGCCTTATTTGGCGACCTGTTTGTAGAGTGGGAGCGGGACATGTTCTCTGGAGTCCCGCAAAAAACAGGGAAAAGTGCCAATTTTATTTTATTTTTTTAAATCTGGGGAAGACATGTTGTCAATGATAGACTGGAACGGCCGGACACACAGGGGGCGGGACGGGGGCGGTGCTCAGGTTGTTTGATGTGATTTCAACACTTAAGTAGTTGAAAGAGGATGGGAACATTGTAAAATTTTACAATTTTGAAAGATGACAGCACTGTTGAAAGAAGCAGTGCTTTGGGATTGTTGGACTTTTATTGTGAAAATTGTCGTTCTTTTCTTCCACATTCATGAACGGTTTGGTATGAATGTGTCAAAAAGTCATGAATGTTTATGTGCAGCTGTTGTGAATGTGTGATGAACTGACCCGTCAAAGTGTTACCAAAATAAGTTAAGTTATTTTTTTTAGATGATTGTTAGTACATACGTAGAGTTAACGTTAAAATCAAACCATTCTGATGAACATTGACAAATGTTGTTGTTTTGATCCAAACTGTGTTAATATAGAAGTGATTAGAACATGTGTTTATCACTGACACCAAACTCTCTTCTAAAGTTCTAAACAACAGTGGTAGTAAGTAGAGGGTCCCTAAAGACAAACCCAAGTGTCCTCAGGTCTTCATGTCCTCAGTGTGTCCACAGTAGAGATTCGTGGAAGACAGATGTGACCCCCCACCAGTAAACCAGTCATAAGTGTGTGTAAATCCAAACAGAGTTATGTGTGTATCTTGGTAGAGTGGAAACTAAGGTTTAAGATGGTGAAAAAATGATGTTTCTATCACAAGTAGAACCAAAGTTATGGTCATTTTAATATCCACATTTGGACATATTTTACAATTTGCATATTTTTAGATATTGTCCGTTAAAGTTTTGGACTGTTTTGGGGTAGGAAGTCCTTAGCAACGCATAATAATTTGTATCCGATTGACACAAATTGTTGACAGATGTTAAAGGACACTCTGATGGACATGTCACAGAAGTTTTATATATTATAATAATAGGACAGAAGTGTGACGTATTATAATCATTTGGCTTACACCATTGGACAGAACATTCAATATAAGCTTTTACCTCGTACCAAACACTTGGGTGTTTACCCACGGAACGGAGATTGTTTTGTTCGGCGAAAAGAGGTGGAAGTCGTCTTTGTCTTTGCTCAGCAATACCTGAACTTTTGTCACCGCTTAAATAATTGACTCAATAAACACCTTTATTGATTGGATTTCAATGTAATGACCACAGGAAGTGAACATAGAGGTGTTAAGGTACCGTTTTTTGATAAGGTGTAAACACTAATAACAAATCACCTTCCAGCCTAAATTTGGCTGTAGCTCTGAACGGCTCAGCGCCACTTATGCCTGGTTTCGTGGTGGCGGGTCACATATATTTTCATCTGCAACCACTTCTTAAAATCTCTACCCTCCGTTATCCATTAGCATGAACCATTTTCCCCCCAGTTTTCAGAACCGAACCGGCCCGTCATGTGCCCATTAGTTTTTCGGTCTAATGAAGAGGCCTTGGTTCTTAGAACGATGTCTATCATCTTTTTCAAACAGTGTAGTTCAGTCGTAGTCTGACCAGAAAACTAACATTTAAAAATGTTAGCGGTACCAAACGTGTGTCCACCCACATGGTGAACAACAGCCGCAGGTAAAACCTTATGTTTTAAAATGTTTTTAATTTTATGGATGTTGTCATATTACATCTGGTCTGAGGACAATGGATGAAAAGCATCTTTTTATGTTAATACTGACACATTTACAGAAGCATTCATTAATGTGTTACTGTCGGTGTTAAATAAACAGGTTTTTATTGTTGTTTTTATCGACGCTGTTTGTCTTCCTTTTAATTTCACTGCAGTTTTTTTTATTATTGTGTTTTTTATTGATTGTTGTATTTTATTGTTCAGACAGCGTGGTTCCTCACTTTCTCTCATAAGTCACTGTAGATAAAAGCGTCTGTTAAATGTTAGAATATATCACATACATGTAAGGACAGAACAGGTCCACACATTTGACCTCGAGTGACGACAGAAGAAACCTGCTGGTGGTTCAGTCCATTTGTGGTTCAGTCCATTTGTGGTTCAGTCCAGTTGTGGTTCAGTCCAGTTGTGGTTCAGTCCAGTTGTGGTTTAGTCCATTTGTGGTTCAGTCCAGTTGTGGTTTAGTCCAGTTGTGGTTTAGTCCAGTTGTGGTTCAGTCCAGTTGTGGTTTAGTCCAGTTGTGGTTCAGTCCATTTGTGGTTCAGTCCATTTGTGGTTTAGTCCATTTGTGGTTTAGTCCAGTTGTGGTTCAGTCCATTTGTGCTTCAGTCCATTTGTGGTTTAGTCCATTTGTGGTTCAGTCCAGTTGTGGTTTAGTCCAGTTGTGGTTTAGTCCAGTTGTGGTTCAGTCCAGTTGTGGTTTAATCCAGTTGTGGTTCAGTCCAGTTGTGGTTTAGTCCAGTTGTGGTTCAGTCCATTTGTGGTTTAGTCCAGTTGTGGTTCAGTCCAGTTGTGGTTCAGTCCATTTGTGGTTCAGTCCATTTGTGGTTCAGTCCAGTTGTGGTTTAGTCCAGTTGTGGTTCAGTCCAGTTGTGGTTCAGTCCAGTTGTTAAACGTGCTGGTCTTCTTTTAACTCCAGAACCGTCTTCACATATTTGCAGATGACACCTCAGTTGTCTTGTCTTCATTCACTTCCATTCATCCTTCTGTTATTTTTTTCTCCGTCTTTCACTTCAGTTTTAAATTCTTTTCATTCTCAGTTAAACTAATCTCCACTCAGTGACCAGATCAACAGGTTATTGTCTGGTTACTAAGTATTTACTGTTGTTTTTTTTCGTTTGTTTACCTTTGGAATAATATGTCAAATGTTTTTTTCGTGCTTCAACCACAGCCCCCTCTAGTCCACAGTGACAGACTTACAGACATGGACCTGTGTGTTCTGAGGAGGAAACCTGAAAGAGTCGATTGCGACATGTTCTGGAAATTCACAACTTTCATTGGTTTGTTTTTTTTTAAAACAACATCCTGTCAGTATTTTAAGTTTTACTGTTTACTAGGGCTGGGCGATTTTCTCTTTTAAAAAAATCTCAGATTTTTTCCCAAAAAACTCGATTCACGATACGATTTTTTTCCCACGTGGGCTAAATGAAAATGAAAACACTAGAAACATGGTTTCTTTCGTCTTCTTTTTTCTTCTTTTTTTAATTAAATAACATGTAAAACAAAAATACTTCTACAAATAAGTGTAAATAATAAATCATTTGTGCAAAAGGTGCAACTGTAACCTGAGACTTTACCTACATGAACTGTAGTAAGTCCAGACATATCCACCACTGTTACAGGAAAAACTGTGCAAAAAAAATACTGTAAAAGATACATTTTGTTGGAAAAAAGAAAGCTTAAAATATTTTAACAACTAAAACAATATACATTAATACTCATATTATATGAAAAACATTGTAAAAAACGTAGTAGTGCAAAAGTAAGATAAAAATAAAACTAGTAACATTTTTACTTTGTAAGGACAAAATAAAACAAAACCTTATTATCAATCAAACTACTTCAATAAACCTGAACATGTTACCAATATTTTGGATATATGATGTTATTGTGTCTGTTATCGCTCCACATCGTGCTCCATGTTTATCATAAGGTGCAGAGTCCTGCACGGGTTCGGGTACCCGTGGGTGACCCGCAAATTTTCACGAAACGGGTGAAAAATGTTGTGCTGTGTTGGATATCGGGTTCATTTATAGCGGGTCGTTCGGGTGCGGATTTTTTTTTTTTTTCGTCGGAAAACGGGTCGGAGTTTAAACATGACGGGTACGGGCGGTTGCGGTATGTCAAAATCAGAACCGTGCAGGATCTGATAAGGTGTGCCGCGAGAAAAGCTTTCAGTCAGTGTTTGTTGAACATTTTGAAGAAGTACTGGCAGCGCTAGTCTCTGCTTTCGCTTCAGATGTGCAACTACAGAAAACAGCCTGGTTCATGGTTTTCTTTTTGCGAGGAAAAAAAGTGCGTGTGGAGGGGAATCGGATTGCATGATTTTCCTAAAATATGAATCGATTTTGTCATAAAACTCGATTTTAAATCTAAATCGATTTTTTTGCCCAGCTCTACTGTTTACATACAGCTTCATTTATAATGAAATACTGGACTATGTTTTTTAAAAAACAATGCAATGAAATCCTGAATTTCCAGAGCGCGTCGGCAATCGACAGTTTTGGGATTCGTCCTAAGAACACAGAGGTCCATGTCTGTAAGTGTGGACAAACTGAGGACATGAAGACCTGGTTGTCCATTCATCCTTAACCATTTACATCAATGGTCTCTACCTGCCCAAGGAAGACCGAAACACAACGACTCAAAACACAAAAAGAAAAACATGTTATGAATAAAAACAGTGACGTTCAGACAAGTTCCCTTCTGAAGGTTCCACTGCACATTTAAAACATTTAGAGACACAACGTTCTACAGTTTCAGCTCAGTCTGCAGTAGTGTTGTCACGATACTAAAATTTCCAACTCGATACTGATACTAAGGATAATACTCAATACTCGATACTAATTTTGATACTGGAGATGTGAGGGATTCCTTTTAAAATGTCCTCCATGGACTGTTAAAAAAAGGTAGTGAGTGCAGGTGCAGAATAAATGCATGTCTATCTCTTGATAAGTTAAGGTAGGTCTATCTTTTAGCTCAAGCCCTTCTGCAGTGCTAACTGCAAGCCTCTTTATGGTCGAGCATTATGTGCGCGGGCGGCAGCGTATTGCATCATGTGACCACCGCGGACCCCTTGCGGGACTAGCAGCGCGCACGTCAAAAATGATAGGCTGACATGCTCACGGTGGCCTCCGTGGTGGTAACGTGATACTATGCGCTACCGCCTGGCTGCCGCCCGCGCGCATAAACGTTCGACTATATGGAGGCCTTTAAAAGCAAAGTTACATCGGATGGTCCAATCACAGACCTATAGAAATAGTGTATAGGTCTGTGGTCGCACTGGCGTCATCCCGTGTGCTGTCAGAGGCAGCTGGAGAAAAAAAGAGACTTTAACTTACACGCCGGCATTACGGCTGTGCCAGAGCTGACCGCGTTGATGCCTGTTTACAATTATTAACGTTACCCGCTACAAAAAAGCGGCGACGCGCCATAAAAACAAAAATTGATTTTCCAGCAACTTAGTATCTAATTAGATACCAAGGGTCACTATCGATTTAGTATCTAAAATCGATATTTTTGACAACACTAGTCTGCAGGTTGTTCCAAACAAAAGGTTCAGGTTCTAACTGTGGGAAAAACAAACTGTAACTGGTTTATGTTTAGACCCTCTACTTACAAACACTGAAGTGTGATGTTGTTCTAAAGTTTACAAGAGTTACTTTCCTGTCAGTGATGAACACGTGTCCTACAGTCATCACTTCCATCTTAACACAGTTTAGATCAAAACAGAAAAATCT
>CM035794.1:77306872-77314372 GCA_020466265.1 Siphamia tubifer
GTAGACGCAATACTCACCGGTCAGGTTTTTTTTTGTTGTTGTTTTTTTTTCCTCTCCATGATTCTCCCTTTGATGGCGAGCTACCCCATTCCCTATCTGCTGCTGCGGTAGGACAACTTTTGTTATTCCGAACCTGGATCAAGGATTTAGTTTCGTTAATGGACACTAAACCAAGGGACTTTGAACTCGGAACCTCTTAAAAAGAGACATTGAAACCTCAGAAGTGTGAAACCGACCTGGTGTACTTTTGTTTTGAGTTGAACCCTTTGAATACTGTTTTGTTGTTATACTTGATATAAATAATATAGTATTGCAAATATTATATTAATTATACATACCTGTTTATTCATAAGCAATTAAGACATCGAATATTAATTAATCATTGTTGTATAATATCCTTATTATATAAATAGTATTAATAATATTTGATATCCCATTACTAAATAATAATAATATATAATATATACCTGGCTATTTATAAATGATTTAGACATCCAATATGACTTAAAAACTATTATATAATATTCCTATTATATTAATAATATTAATTATATTCGATTGTCCATTACTATTGGATACCTCTTTATTATTTTCCACAGTGTATTGTAATACCTGCCTGCCTGTAATACCTCATTATATTATTGTATTGTGTCATACCTTGTTATTATGCCATATCTTCTATATATACATACAATATACGTCACCGTAAAAAGAAATTGACCTTGGTTGTCCCATTATTCACACCACTCTGGCTCCAGTAGACGAACCTAGTCTGATTGAGTAACATCCAATTGCAGTCAGTGCCCTAGTCGCTAGAGGCGTTACAAGTGGCGAGCTAGCCAGGAGCCAAGGGGTGTGGCTAATTGGAAGCCTGACGTTTACATTTTTACACGTCAGCTATGGATTTTGTTGCGCAAGCAGGTGTGGACATTTCGCGCGCTGTTTTGGTCTCCGGTGTGACCAACACCAGTGCCGACAATGAAATCATTGATTACCTTAACACTTATGGTACACTCAAAACAACCTTACTTGTTAGCGATTCCAAAAGCACATTCTATAAAAACCTGATCGTGGAGTTTAAAGAATCTAGTGCGTTTAATGATTTAGAAGGGTTTCTCCCCTATACTTACACATCCCCCACCACTGCAAGCCGTGTGTACCGCATCACGTCACTCGCTAGTGAGTACGCGGCCACAGCTGGCAGTGGTACATCCCCGGATTATCTCCGCACCTTTAAAGAAATAGCAGAGAGCAGAGGAACACGCTTTGAAGATGTGTTGAAAGTTGTGATGGACCAAATCCGGGAACACTTGGATGGAAGCAGAGCAACTGAGGACACTGAAGATGGTAATGAAACCAAAGGAAAGGAAGAGGAGGACACAAAAACGGACGTTTCGATTGCAGCCAAGACCATGACTGTACAGGACATGTCCCTGCCGCCTCCTCGTTCACCCCGACCTCCTCCTGGTCTGTCCCACACTGGACAGCAGGAGCCAAGACGCCGTCACCCACTCAACCCGGAACCCAGGGTGACCCTGACGCATCAAGACCTGAGCCCCCCTGAAATACAGAGAGTAGTTGTGGAGCACGTGGTTCGGAATACTGGCCTTGGCGCATCGTCGTCACACCAACTGCGCTCTTTCTCTGGCCGTGTCCCGAAGCCTAGTGCGGAGGCAGACTTCGACTCATGGCGATCCCAAATTGACCTTCTGCTCGCTGACCCCAATCTATCTGCCTTATCTGTTACGAGACGGATTTTCGAGAGCTTGCTGACCCCTGCCGCCGATCTTGTTAAAGGATTGGGCCCTGACACTTTGCCCACTGTTCTGCTCCGTATTCTGGATTCCGCTTTCGGGACAGTGCAAGATGGCGAAGAGCTCTACGCCCAGTTCCTCAACATCCTGCAGAATCCAGGAGAGAGACCGTCCGCATACCTTCAGCGGTTACAGCTAAAGCTCAACATAGTGGTCAGGAGGGGAGGAATACAGGCTGCTGAGATGGACAGACACCTGCTGAGGCAATTTGTGCGTGGCTGCTGGGAAAACGTGCTCATCACCAAACTACAGCTCGAGCAACGTCGCGTGAACCCGCCACCGTTCTCAGAGCTCCTTTTGATGTTACGGACTGAGGAAGACAGGCAACAAGCAAAAGAGACACTGATGAAGAGACACATTGCTTCCAGCTCCTCAAAACCGAAGGCCACAATCCAAACACACAGCACTTGTTCCTGTGGGCATAAATCGCCCAGTGCCAGTGACGAGCTGAAGGAATTGAGGAAGCAGATGGAACAGCTCCAGCGACAAATGGCTGCCTTCATGTCTTCACATCAGCAGAGCCCAGCACCGTCCAAGCCAGCCCCACGTCAGCCCAGCAAGCCCAGCCAGCCTGCACCCAAGACGACAGCCAAACCAAAGCCTTGGTATTGTTTTCACTGTGGTGAAGATGGCCATGTCTCCTCTTCGTGCACTAATCCACCAAACCCTACTCTTGTTGAGCAGAAGAGAAAAGAACTCCGGAAAAAGCAGCAGGTCTGGAACACCAAGAACAATCCATCAAGTCTGTTAAACTAGAACCAGCTCCTGTGACGGGACACACTGGAGCTGCCACAACCGCCAGTCCCAGAGCGACAAGCAGCATATCATACCTACCAAAGGGTTTAATTGGGATGAAGAGCACCGGTCAGATTCAAATCAAGGGAACCACCTTCAGCTGTCTCCTCGATACCGGCTCCCAGGTCACAACCGTGCCACATTCAGTGTACAACCAGTACCTCTATGACCATGAGATTCAGCCTCTTGATGACCTGTTTGAAGTGGAAGGAGCCAATGGGCAGTCTGTACCGTACCTGGGGTACATCGAACTTACCGTGACATTCCCTCCTGACTTGCTTGGATCCACCGTCTCCATTGACACCCTGGCCCTTGTGGTCCCTGACCTTAAAGAGTCCCAATCCATGATCCTCGTAGGCACCAACACCCTTGACACAGCCTACAGAGAACACATTGAACACCAATCAGACCTGCCTTTCCAGCCTTCTGCCAACGGTTATCGGGCTGTGATGACGATCCTCCAACATCGCCACCAGCACAGCTTGGATGACCAGAGTGCCCCCCTGCTACTGAACCAGTCGTGCACCATCTCCGCTGGACAAACCACTGTCCTCGAGGGAACCCTGATCACCCATTCGTTGCGGGGAGAGAAGGCTGTGATCGTCGACCATCCCACTTCCCATGCACTACCTGGTGGACTCATTGTGAAAACGTGCCTCGCTGACCTGCCCAGACAACGGCCTTGCCAACTACCGGTCATCGTGGCCAATGAGTCAGACCATGCAGTTACGATCCCAGCACGCATCATCATCGCAGAAACAAGTCCTTTCACAACCATTCTCAACAAGCAGCACAGCGTCCATCCAGTTCAGTCTACAACCTCTCCTCCGCTCCAATACAATTTTGGAGACTCTCCACTCCCCGCTGAATGGAAAGAGCGAATCACCCACCAGCTCAACAGCATCCCGGAGGTCTTTGCCCGACATGACCTGGACTTTGGCAGGACGGACAAGGTGAGACACCGTATCCAGCTGTCTGATCCAACCCCGTGCAAACAGCGGCCCAGGCCCATCCACCCCCAGGATGTGGATGCTGTCAGGCAACACCTTCAGGAGCTGCTGGAGTCCGGAGTTATCCGTGAATCGGAGTCTCCATTTGCCTCCCCCATCGTGGTGGTCCGTAAGAAGAACGGGAGTGTACGACTATGCATCGATTACAGGAAACTAAACCTACAAACCATTAAAGACGCGTACCCGCTCCCCAAACTGGAGGACACTTTTTCTGCACTTTCCGGATCCAAATGGTTTTCGGTCCTTGATTTAAAGTCCGGATATTATCAAATTGAGATGGAGGAATCCGACAAGCCGAAGACCGCTTTCGTCTGCCCGCTGGGATTCTTTGAGTTTAATCGGATGCCGCAGGGGGTGACCAACGCCCCAAGCACCTTCCAGCGACTCATGGAGCGGTGCATGGGAGAACTACATCTGAGAGAGGTCCTTGTTTTCATCGACGACCTGATCATCTACGCACCAACTCTTGAAGAGCACGAAGCTCGCTTGATGAGAGTCCTACATCGACTCAAGGAATTCGGGCTGAAGCTATCCCTTGAAAAGTGCTCGTTTTTCCAGACGTCGGTCAAATACCTGGGACATGTGGTTTCAGAGGCCGGCATTGAAACAGACCCCGACAAAATAAAGACTCTGTCCTCGTGGCCTGTCCCCCAAAACCTCAAGGAGCTCAGGTCTTTTCTCGGGTTCGCCGGGTATTACCGGAGGTTCGTTCAGGGCTATTCCGCAATAGTTAAGCCACTCCACAACCTCACTGCCGGATATCCACCGTCCCAGAAGCACTTGAAAAGTAAGATCAAGCCTGATGCCTACCTGAACCCCAAGGAGTCATTTGGGGGTCGCTGGTCAACTGAGTGTCAAACCGCCTTCGAGAACATAATCACCGTACTTACCTCCGCCCCAGTTCTGGCATTCGCAGATACCCAAAAGCCGTATACACTCCACACGGATGCCAGTTCCACCGGCCTGGGTGCCATCCTCTATCAGGAGCATGACGGGCTGGATAGAGTTGTGGCATATGCCAGTCGAGGCCTCTCCAAGAGTGAAGCAAAGTACCCCGCCCATAAATTGGAGTTTCTTGCTCTCAAGTGGGCGGTCTGCGAAAAGTTTCATGATTACCTGTATGGTGCACAGTTCACGGTTCTTACTGACAGCAACCCTTTGACCTATCTGCTCACGTCCGCCAAACTGGATGCGACTAGCTACCGCTGGCTGTCTGCTTTGTCCACCTTTGACTTCAAAATTGTCTACAGAGCTGGCAAGCAAAATGCAGACGCGGATGGCTTGTCTCGCAGACCTCACGGGGAGCTGTCTGACGACCCTTCATCCAGAAAAGAACACGAACGAATACTCAAGTTTGCCCAGCAACACCTCGACCCTTCAACCATCTCCATCGATCAGCAGACCATCCAAGCCATCTCCGACCGCCACCTGTGCTGCAGCCCAACCAACTGTGAGTCCACAAGTGCACGTGTACTGTCCTTATCTGCGCAGGTGGGCAGTATTCCTGACAGCTTTGTGAATGACGACCAGTTTGCCTCCCCTGTGCTTCTTCAGTTCTCTCATTCAGAGATCGCCAGCAAGCAGCGTGCTGACCCGGTACTCCAACACGTCATCGCACAGCTGGAACGTGGTGAGTCGCCACCACCGACGCTGAGGGAGCAGCTCCCAGACCTGCCTCTACTACTCCGAGAAGTTAACAAGATGGAGCTCCGTAACACCCTTCTCGTGAGAAGACGCCAGGTTGGGAATGAGCAGTCATACCAACTCGTGCTGCCAGAGGAATTCCGGGCAGAGGTGCTGCACCAATTGCACAACCAGATGGGCCATATGGGGACAGAACGGACTCTGGATCTGGTCCGATCCCGATTCTATTGGCCCCGGATGGCTTTGGATGTGGCCAACATGATAAAAACCTGCGAGAGGTGTGTGCGCCGCAAGTCACTTCAAGAGCATGCCGCGCCTCTGGTCAATATTCAGACATCACGCCCCCTCGAGCTAGTCTGCATGGACTTCCTGTCCATTGAACCTGATGGAAGAACAAAAGACATTCTCGTCATGACCGACCACTTCACTAAATACGCAATCGCTGTGCCCACCCCCAATCAGAAAGCTACGACCGTCGCCCGTTGTCTCTGGGACCACTTCCTGGTCCATTATGGCATTCCGGAAAAGCTACACAGCGATCAGGGCCCGGACTTTGAATCTAAAATCATCCGTGAGCTATGTGAACTGGCCGGCATACACAAGATTCGCACCACACCGTACCATCCAAGAGGCAACCCAGTCGAACGTTTCAATAGAACACTCCTGGACATGCTGGGGACACTGACCAACCAACAGAAACAACACTGGAAAGAATATGTGAAACCACTCGTGCACGCCTATAACTGCACCAAGAACGACAGCACCGGATATTCTCCATATGAACTACTCTTCGGCCGCCAACCTAGACTTCCTGTGGACCTTGCTTTTGGCTTGCCACTCACTGATGCCAAACCGGAAACACACACACAGTACGTCCAAAAGCTCAAGTCACAATTGGAGGAAAGTTACAAACTGGCCAAGGAGAGTTCCCAGAAACTAATGGACCGGAATAAACTCCGCTTTGATCGCCACGTCTTACCATCAGCGTTGAATGTTGGAGACCGAGTTCTGGTCCGGAACGTGCGTCTGAGGGGCAAACACAAACTCGCAGATAAGTGGGAACCAAATGTGTACATCGTCATCAAGAGAGCTGGAGACCTCCCCGTGTACACTGTCAGGCCAGAAGGGAAGCCGAAACCAGAAAGAACACTACACAGAGATCTCCTGCTTCCCTGTGGATACCTGCCTGCCCTTGAAACACACTTACCTGCAAAGAAAAAGAACCTTACCTTGCCTCCTCCTGATCCAGTTGATCCCGACGATAACACCAGTTGCATCGTGCATGTTCCTGCTGACCCTGAACCCGTGAGATTTACAACTGTCATTGACCTACCCACTGTTAGCCCGCATCAAGCATCTGTCAGTACTGAGGATGGATGCTCTGCGGTTGGCGGCCGTCTGTCCTCAGTTGCTGAAGAACCCCCTCTGGCTGCTGGTACAGTGGAACCTGAAGAACCCTGCGAGATTGACATCAACTTAACTGAACCTGCTGGATTTCCTGAACCTGCACACCACTCACATGAACCTACAGAAGCACTAGAACCTGACAGAGACTCCTCTGATCCTGTCGCTGCCTCTGTCACTGGAGAAAGCCCTCTTCCACAGCCAGAGCCTTCCAGCGATCCTGACCCTGACTCACCTTTGGCTGCTATTCCCAGTCCTGAATCCGAGCCGCCGCTACGCCGTTCTGCTCGGTCTAGGCTGCCCCCGGACAGGCTACAGTACTCTGCACGTGGTCGTCCGTTCCTGAAAAGCCTCCAGAGCATCCTCCATGGCCTGAGCACTGCCTTTACCCTCGCCTTCCAGGACGATAACTATGTGGTTCCCACTGTTCCCAGCCAGTCAACGACCCGTTGCCAGCCTGGTCCATGTCCGAGGCCGTACATGGAGTCAGGGGGGGAGAGTGTAACCCAGGCCATGTAGCCCCGCTTCCTGTGACGCTTTTATTTTCCCGGGACAATTTCCTTTAAAATGTCCCGGATTTCCCCGCGTCATTTCCTTTGCTTCACTGCTCTGCTGGACCGCGAGTCACACAGCCCTGCCACAGCCCCACGCTGTCACCTGTCTGTGCTGATCAATATCTCTGGTGATCGATTCAACCTTCTCTCCCAGCGGATCTCCCCATTAAACCCTCCGTAGACGCAATACTCACCGGTCAGGTTTTTTTTTGTTGTTGTTTTTTTTTCCTCTCCATGATTCTCCCTTTGATGGCGAGCTACCCCATTCCCTATCTGCTG
>CM035794.1:77319372-77339372 GCA_020466265.1 Siphamia tubifer
GTGAAAAGAAAAGAAAAGAAAAGAAAAGAAAAGAAAAGAAAAGAAAAGAAAAGAAAAGAAAAGAAAAGAAAAGAAAAGAAAAGAAATGATTAATAATAATTACAAGTAATTTTATTTTAATTTGTTATGTATGTGTGTGTGTGTGTGTGTGTATTAATTTAATAACCTGTTGTGTATCATTATTGTTGTTTTGTTGCTTGATTTAATTTCATTTCATTTTCTACAAGTACGAAATAAAGATTTCGACAAAAAAAAGAATGAACAAGTAAAATAGAACTATAGTGAACTGTCAGGTTTTTCCTACACAATATTCCAGTAAAACCAACAACGTAATGACATGACATTCCTCTGAAAGGCAGATCAGATGACACTTCCAGATAATGACTCTGTGGAAAACAATTTGGATAGTTTAGCTTCATGGTAAACAGTAGAAACATGAGGCTATCTGTTGTCATGGTAACCACTGCAGTCCTGGTGATACTACAGTTTTATTACAATGGTGCATTTACAGCCACAGCCCTAATAACATTTCACTTTCACTTTGACTAAACGGCCACCATTCATCTTACTTACTTTCCATTACCTGCAGACCACACACACACACACACACACACACACACACACACACACACACACACACACACACACACACACACACACACACACACACACTGGTTGGTTTCCATGTCTCATGAGGACCAAGTTTGTAATCATCACTTGTAGGTAAAATAGCCGTTGGGTAGTGAGCATAAACACACCTTTATCTGTGTTTTTACAATAAATAGGTTAATTATTATTATTATTATTATTATTATTATTATTATTATTATTATTATTATTATTATTATTATTATTATTATTAATTATTTCAATCAATTGAAAAATATTTAAAAAAAAGGGGATTTTTTTAATGTAAGTTCAATTTAAAATGATTTAAAAATGTAATGAAATGGAAAAAATAAGTTATAAAAAAGTAAGCACATCTTTAAACCTTTGAAAAATACATGTTTCACTTTGCAGCTGTTTCCCCTCATGCTTTATGGGGACTTAAAGAAAAAACAAGTTAATGTATTTATACAGCTACATCATTTACAGACATCACACAGATTTGTATTTTACTATAAATGATCGAACCCATATGTATTTATGGGGTGGCCATGGCTCAGTTGGTTGAGTAAGTTGTCCAATAACTGAAGGGTTGGTGGTTTGAATCCCGCCCTACCTAGTTCAGTCCAGTTTTATTTCATGTACACAAAGTCATCAAAACATCAAACAATGTGGTCAACAATTTTTTAATTTTTTTGCACTCGAAAAGGTGTGAGAAGAAGTAAAACTTATAAACTCTCACCCTTCTTTTACAATATACTTATTTTTACAAAATACTAATAATCCAGTAGATTCAGTTTATTTCAGTCCGTTGTGTCCTTGGGCAAAGACACTTCACTCCAGTGTCTCTCACACTGGTGTTTGAATGTTTGTTGGTGGTCAGAGGGACCGCAGTGGTCAGTCTGTCCCAGGACAACTGTGGATACACACCAGTGATGTGTGGGCTGACCCAAAGTGAGCGGGTGCCTGTGGTCGTCTGCATTTGTGGGTCATTGAAAAATATTTTTAATGATATTGGGGTTGTGGTCGGTCGGATGGTTTGAGATAAACATTAAAAATAACCTGGTAAATCATTGTAAATAATGATTAAATATTGGGTACAGTTTATATTATTAATAAATAAACTTTATTTAGTGAATGTTGGCGAAGGTGTCGTCCATGGTGGTCGGTATGGAGGGAGAGAGAGAGAGGAAATAAACAAACAAACAAAAACACTAAGGTTTGGGACACATTGGCTGAGATTTTTAAAGATGATGAGCGGCTCCCAGTGTCTTCGTTTCCATGGAAACCAGGTTCAAATGTGTCTTTGGGTGTTACAGGTTGTCGACCCCTGGTTTAGATGCTGCGTTAGCTTTGATAACTTTTGAATGATGAAGCAGAACAAACATATTTATAAACATATTAACTTACAAACAATGACATGGAATTTAAACACAGAAATAAATACAGGTATGTAAGGTCAAAGGTCATGTGATGTTCAGGTATGTGAGTCAGGTCAAAGGTCATGTGATGTTCAGGTATGTGAGTAAGGTCAAAGGTCATGTGATGTTCAGGTATGTGAGTAAGGTCAAAGGTCATGTGATGTTCTGGTATGTGAGTAAGGTCAAAGGTCATCTGATGTTCTGGTATGTGAGTAAGGTCAAAGGTCATGTGATGTTCAGGTATGTGAGTAAGGTCAAAGGTCATGTGATGTTCAGGTATGTGAGTCAGGTCAAAGGTCATGTGATGTTCAGGTATGTGAGTAAGGTCAAAGGTCATGTGATGTTCAGGTATGTGAGCAAGGTCAAAGGTCATGTGATGTTCAGGTATGTGAGTAGGGTCAAAGGTCATGTGATGTTCAGGTATGTGAGTAAGGTCAAAGATCATGTGATGTTCAGGTATGTGAGTAAGGTCAAAGGTCATGTGATATTCTGGTTTGTGAATCAGGTCAAAGGTCATGTGATTTTCATAAACACCATTAACTACATTTTAAAAATGCGGGTCGGGTCCGTCCTTTTCAAATATATTTCTTGTGGTCCGAGTTGCGGGCAGGCTAGTTAAACATCGACATCGACATTCATACATTGACCCGCTCAACACTGATACATATGTAGTTTACCACCATCAGAGTCAGTATGTGAGAGTGAATGAATAATGGATCAATAATGTGAAGCGCTTTGATTGGCCAAAAGAGCACTATATAAACCAACTATTATTATTATTTAACCCTCGGGGAACCTGAAATTTGGTCCCATGGTGTGAGTGTGTGAAAATATCAATGTCCCCAGAAAGATAGGCATACAAAGACACACACGCACACACACAAATGTATACAGAATGAGTGAAATACAGTGAGGTGCTGGGCTGGAGTAGAGGCCTGTGTCTCCATGTAAACGACCCCTCCCTGTCTCCGCAGTTGGAGTAATGACTGGAGCATCACTGTTCTGTCTGACACCGAGTCTGTCTCGGTGATGTCATTGGCGGAGAGTAGCCAGCGTGACACACAGGGCCGCCGGGGTCGTCTGAATGCCACTGGCGGCACCAGAGACTTAAGTGCTCACTCACAGAAGTGCAGAGACACAGCCAGCTCCAACAGGGACTTGTCTTAACCCACGAGGTAACCCACTAAAGAATTTTCACTTTAAAGTAGAAACAGGCACCGACACCTAAACCAACAAATACTCAGTTCAATCTTTAAAGGAGACCTATGATGCAAATCCATGTTTTTCTACATACATACAATGTTATAATGTCGTATGTCGACAACAAACCTTAGCAAAGTTACAAAATATGAGCTATAGTGTTCATGCCGTAATCCTGCAACCTGTTAGCCTAGCCTAGCCGCGCTATCCCTGTTCATTCCATGTACGGGTCTAGTGGTGCTTCATAGTCAGAGGAGGCGGGGCTAAAAGGTTGTCTTTCAAATCCTCTGTATGCAATAGGACGGTACTACAACCAATCAGTGTAATCTTTAGGATGACGTAGTTAGAGCGCCAGAGAAAGTTAGGAATGACTAAACAAAATGGTGGATTATGGAGCTGAACGACTGTTGTCGCTTCTGTAAAAAGAATTTAAAGATTGTTGACGTTTTCTCACATTCTTCACTCATCTGTGATAAAAGGAAATCTACACCTGTTGTTGTTCTTCTTCTATGGTTGTTTCTCTCTGAATCGTTGCAGCGTCACTTTGTTAGGCCCACCCTCTGACTCTATACTTCACTGTGATTCGTCAGCCAGTTTCAGGGAAATCTAGCCAAAAGTTACATTGAGTGAAACTAAACTACTACGATAGAACATTAGATTTACTGCTGCTAGGGGTCTAGTGTGGCTAGGCTAACAACATGGTTTCCTGTCACTATAAACAGCTCGTTGCCAGATGTTCATATCATATATTATATTCTAATAATAATATAATATTGGATTTAAATAGTACATACCTGCAAACTAGTCACCTTTCGGCGAAATTCGCCGTTTTGATCCCGAAATAGGTCACTTACGTGAATCGTGTAGATCCGAAGAGTTTTGTTTTTTTTGGGGGGGGGGGGGGGGTAGGCAGGCCAGGCCAGGCAGAGACAGACTACAGAGCTATATTCTATAATGTTGGTCTGTCTCACTCTGCCTGTCGTTCCCACTCAGATAGCCTACAGTACATACATCATACACTCTCAATGGTCATTCCATGACTGCCAGTTACAAAGTTAAAACCTAGTCGCGTGCGAGATCTCGTAACGTTAACGCGCGAGTATGAAACTTTCACATTCCAAACAAACGAAACTGTCACGTTCACTGTCGCGGCCTCGGATTTGGAGTACCTGAACAACTGCACTGTGAAGATTTTTTTTTTTTTTTTGCTGTGCTGACTGCAACGTGTGCTGAGGTAAATCCAGAAACATTTTTGTTCGTTTTATGTCATAGCTGAGTGCGATAGATTACATATCTGCCGACCTTTACGCATTTTGACACCAAACTACGCTGCTACGATTAATCACTGCAAAATACGCATAAAGCTTTTTATTTTATTTTTTTTTTTATTTATTTATTTAATCCGTCAAAAATGAAATTTCTGTTCCGTCAAATCTATCCGCTGACCGAATTCAAGCTTTATTTTGGCCGAAAACCACCACAAAACCCTTTCCTTTTTCTGGTTTATTTTATTTTATTTGGACTTGAAGAAGACCTATTTAGGTCGAAACGTCGTCCACTTTTTTTATTTTTATTTGACTTTCACAGGAGTTTTCCGCCCGGCTTCGGCGGAGATTTCCGTGTTAGCTAGCTTCTTTTTCTTTTCTTTTTGTCTCTCTTTTCTTTGTTAAAATTAAAATACGCACACTCACACACACTACACAACACACACACAACACGGGACACACAGACACATACATATATAAAATAAAATGCAGAATTTTACGGACGGAGAGGGCTGGACGGTGGTCCGCAGGGGACGCCGGCCAGGTCGCTTCGCGCCCGGGGAGTGGGAAGCGGGACGCCGCGGTGGGGATGATTTTCTCCGGGGGACGGACAGTGCATTTAGGGCTCCGGGGTTTCACAACGCCGTGGTCCGCAACCACTATAACCCCAACCTTGAGCCAGTGCCACCCCGGAGGATTATCCCCACCGGTCGCCCCCAACCCCTCATCCGGATTTATGCACAGGCGGTGCGGGGTACACGGGGAGGATTTCGCCGTGCGCCCGGGCTGCAACGGGGGGGAGATGCGGAGTCCAAAAAACATGGCGGACTACATTAAACCTACGGCCCAGTTTAAACAAATTACACATACTTTTCATGATTTAATTAGAGCTGTTCACCACGGGGCTAATGTGAGGGTTTCTGAGGATGAAAAAAGACCTAGAACAATCAATGAATTTATGTTCAGTTTCTGTGCAGTTTTGTTCATAGTTTGAGTAATGAAAGTAATTCTCTCAAAATTGCAAAAATAAAAAGTGCATGATTTATTAACTGAAATATTGTCTTTTGTTTGGTAGCACCCGCGGGGGGGGGGGGGGGGGGGGGGGGGCAACGATTAGTTTGTCACCTTTTTTAACCCTCATGAGTTTGCAGGTATGATAGTACTTGTTTGGTCACCCAAAGCACTTTACATTAGTGACCCATTATTCATTCACTCTCACATGCTCACTCTGGTGGTGGTAAACTACATATGTAGTCACAGTTGTCCTGGAGCAAAGTGACAAAAGTGTGACTGACATTTTGCAAATACAGTCCCTCTGAACACCACCAAACATTCATACTCATTCACACACTGGAGGGTGAAGTGTCTTTGCCCAAGGACACAACGGACTGACTAGGACAGAATGGGATTCAAACCACCAACCCTTTGGTTATTGGACGACATGCTCCACAAACTGAGCTATGGCCGCCTCTATTCTATTGTGTTCTATTTTATTCTATTCATTCAACTATAAACTAAAATGATTGATTGATTGATTGATGCTTTATTACAGACTCAAGGTCCATTTCATTCTCAAAAACACAAGTAAGAACAGCACACCGCATACAGATAAAAAACAGTACATATAACACAGATAAAGAAAAATTTAAAAAATGATTAAAATAGGACATATAACAGACAGATAAGACAGCCCAAAAAATCCTATGTACTCATTTCAAGAGACACTTATACCAGTGTTTGTGCAGCGAGTGTCACTGTAAACAATATTTACTATTACCACAACATTAAGGTTATCATTCAGCCTACAGATGAACCTGTGTATTTCAGTGTGTTGACTCCAGAACTTACACACAACTCACTCGCACTTGTCCATCTAGGCCTTTTTAGGAGTATCCTCAGTGCATCATTGTAGGCCACTTGTAACTTGCACAAACTGTTTTTATTCTAGTTTATCCATAAATGAACAGTGTAAGGTGGGACACAATACGCTTTGAAGAGACTCAGCTTCACATTGACAGAGCAGTTACCAAACTCTCTTGCACATACGGCATTGGCGATAAATATCCTTATCATCTGTTGGTCAGTTGGTCAGTGGTCACATGTCCCAGATATTTTACTTCCCTACAGATGTTAAGGACCTTTCCTGAAAGTTTAAATTCAGGGAAGTTCAAATGCTTATCTTCCATGGTTCTGCATAAAACAACTTTGACCTGCTTGTTTTTTCATGTGTCAAACTTGTCTTCCTGTTCGTGTGGCAGGTATGTTTCAGACGTGACCTCTCCTGCGACCCCAGGATCCCCTCCATCAGAGATGTCGGCCCCCCTGTCCAGCCTGGCCGTCTCCGTCCCCTCGGTGGCTTTGAGTCCCTCCGGTGAGGAGGAGCGCCCCCTGCTGTTGTCACGTCATCCGCACAAGTCCTCCGCCCGGGACGAGCAGAAGAGGACCTCCGCCCACTACAACCACGGCCACGTGGCTCACAGCGCCCCCTCCAGCCCGTTGCTCACCAAGGAGCACGACGCCCACCGGAGCCCCGGCGACTGCGACGCTAACGCTTTAGCTGAGACGCTAGCTCACACGAACAACAATATAACCGACCGCAGCGTCAAACGGGTCGCCAACGGCCACGCGCTGTACGACGCGGTGTCCACTGGTGACGTCATGCTGGAGAGCGAAGGGGAGGAGCCTCAGTGGGAGCGCACACCCTTCCTCGTTAGCGATAGCACGAGCGCCCTGCTGCTCAGAACCGCGGACAGCAGTAGGACTAACCCAGCATCACCCACCGATCACCTGCAAGTCCAGGCGTCCAGTGCCACCGCCACCAAACTCCATCCAGTAGCTGTGTAAAGTAAAAAAAAAAAAAAAAAGAATTTGCTGAGAATACTTTATGTTGAGGGAAAAAAAGGAATAGTTACTATTAACCCATAAAGACCCAAAACTACTTTAGTATCAGTTCACTAATGAATGTTCCTCCACATTTAATCTTTTTCAATGATTTATCACCATTTATTTCCAGTATTTCATGTTTTTTTTCCTTTTTAATTATGTAGATCAGGGGCCACATTCAGCAGAGGTGGTAAAAGTACTCCCATTCTGTACTGAAGTAGAAGTAAAAGTACAGCTACTGCTGTGAAAAAAGTAGAAGTACTGATTCAACTCCTTCACTGAAGTAACTGTAAAAAAAAAAAAAAAGTACAACTTCTCAATTGAAATAATAATAAGAAGAAGAATTTTTTTTTGCTATGGGTGAAATACTGAAAAAATGTCAAAAAATATCCAAAAGTAAAGTTTTGAAAGTGAGTTTTTATTGGGTCATGATACTCAGTATTGACAGAACATTTGGAAAAAGTCATAAAGAAGGAATTTAAAAAAGGAATAAAAGCATAATTATGAGATAAACAATATAAATCATCAGATAAAAAGTCCAAATTATGAGAGAAAAAGTAAATTATGAGATGAGAAACAAAAATGATGAGATAAAACATTAAAAATGATGTGAAAAAAATCCTAATTATGACAAAAAGTAAAAAAAAAAAAAAAAAAAAAAGAAATTAAAATTATGAGGAAAAATGTCAAAATGATGACTATATAAAGTAAAACTAAATGTTTTGCCTTGAATGAAACAATACTTATTTAAACAGGAAAATTCTGAAATGTTTCAAAAATATCTAAAAGTTACTGTTTAAAAATGTGTTTGATCAAGTCACAGTTACTCAGTTCTGTGGTTATGGACAAAACATTTAGGAAAAATGGAAAAAAAAGTCACAATTGAGATAAAAAAAAAGGATATTTATGAGATTAAAAGTTACAATTTTGAGAAAAAGAGTCGAAATTATGAGATAAAAGTCAGATAATGATTATGAAAGTCACCATTTCTGTCCTTCACTGACTTTCCCTCTGAAGCCAATTATATTTGTCTGCTTTGAAAAAGTAATGAGTCTATTCTGAAAATGTACAGATATTTATATAAATATAAGGAGTATAAAGTACAGATATTTATATAAATATAAGGAGTATAAAGTACAGATATTTATATAAATATAAGGAGTATAAAGTACAGATATTTATGAACAAATGTAGGGAGGAAAAGTAAAAAGTTTTGATAAAAATGTAAACTCAATTAAAGTACAAATACCTAAAAAACTACTTTAAATACTTTTACTTACTTACTTCCACCTCTGACATTCAGTCTCATTTGACCTCCAATGGGTCAGACCAGTAAAATGAAAAAAATAATAACCTATAAAAATGACAACTACACAGTTTTGTCAGAAAAAAAACCCAAATTAAATTCTGAAAATACTTTAAAAATTATCCAAATTCAAAAAAAGGGAAATTTCATGAGGAAAATTAGAGCAATTTTACCAATATTCTGCCTCAGTTTATAATTAGTCCATGTGTTTTTATTATGAGTCAGTTCTACAAAGACACTAAACTCTTAGTAACAGAAGCAGAAAATGGTTCAAATTGTGTCTAATTTTCTTTAAACATTTCAGATTATTCACAATTTATTGTTACAGGATAGTTTGTAAATGTAAATATTAATTTTTGCAGTAAAACAATGACCAAAATGTGAATTTGTCATCATTTATAGGCAAAGAAAAAACTGAGAAGAACATATGGAGTCATTTAATATTTAATAGTTAATTAGTTATTATAGGTTATTATACTCTACATCCCACGGGCCGCATTGGAACCATTGGTGGGCCATAGTTGCCCCCTGGGCCACATGTTTGAGACCCCTGATGTAGATGTTCATAAAAGCTCTGAATAAAACAAATAAAACTGACTTTTTAAGCAAAGATTTCAATAACTGAACATGAAAATAAGTCTCTCCATCCACTGTCACTGATCCAACTCTATGGGTTTTACTGGTGAGTCAACGTTGTAGAAGATGATGTTTCCATGGTAACAGTTTTTCTCTATTTCTAACTTTTTTAACTGATTTATTAACTTTTTAAAAAAATATTATCCTATGTATTTACATTGGATAATATTTGGAACCAATGACCATACAAATGGGTCAAATTTGATGACCATAAAAAGGTGATTAAGTGTATTTTACATCAATTATTGACATGTATTGATAGAATTAGTGGATGATCAGGTATTAAACAGTTTAGATCAGATCACACAACTCTGTATATGGAAAGAGGATGTGATTTTATTTTGATAATATCTGCAAAAAACACTAAACCGCTTTTCAACTGTATGTTTATTCAGAATACGACTAATTCAAGCTCAACTGCATATGTAAATGTAGAGTTTAAGTCAAATCTATCATTAACTGAACTTAAACCCAGTGTTTCCATCCATGGGTTTTACTGGTGAATCTATGTTGTAGATCATCTCAAACTCATTTTCTTCAAGGGTCACATTTAACCAGTTTTTTTTTTTATCTTCAGTGGGACGGACTAGTGAAATAATAACATAATAATCTATAAAAGAAAAAAATTAAGCACAATTTTAAACATTTTCTGCTTCTGTTACTAAGAATTTAGTGTCTTTGTAGAACTGATGCATAATAAAACACATGGACTAATGATAAAATGAGGCAGAATATTGTTAAAATTGACCTGATATAACTTATAACTTACAGTGGTACCTCAAGTTCTGAAATTCATTCATTCCAGAAGTTGTTTTGTCACGTGATTTTTTCGTAAGTAGTGTCGCATTTTAAATGTAAAAGGCCCAATACTACCCCCGAAACGCTTTAAAAATTATAAAAGTATACACATTTTGTATGAAATATTTGTTAAAAGTAAAAGAAAATTATTTATTAAACCATTAAAAATGAAGCAGACATGTAAATCATGTCCATACCATTTTGGTTGTTTTAATTATGGTCAGTGTTTTTTGTCCATTTGGGTCAAACTTTCACCTTCAGTGTTTGTTGACGGAGCAGGAATCACTTTCTTTGGGCCCATGATGAATAATCAATAATAAAGTTGTAATGAACACAGTGGAAAAACTGACCAATCAACAGTAAAGGTTATTCTACACTGACCGCAGTAAGAACTCATCATGGGTAGCTCTGTCCTGGCCAATGGGAGGCCAGCGGGGTGTTAGGCGATAGCCAATGGGAGGCCAGCGGGGTGTTAGGCGATAGCCAATGGGAGGCCAGCGGGGTGTTAGGCGATAGCCAATGGGAGGCCAGCGGGGTGTTAGGCGATAGCCAATGGGAGGCCAGCTCTATCAAATAACAAATATGATGCTATGTACAAGTGTACAGTATGTATTTACGTACAGTATGTATTTACGTTTTGGGGGGTTTCGTTTCATAACTTGAATTTTTTTTTGTATTCAGAGATGAAAATTTTATGTAAAGGTGTAAAATTTGGATTATTCATTCGTTGGGTCCTTCGTAATTGAGGTATTACTGTATCACTTTTTTCAGGTTATTCACATATTTTCGTAATTTAGGGGAGTTTTGCAGTAAAAAAAAAAGACAAACATTTGGAGTCGTCATTATTTACAGGTTATTATTCTGTTATTATTTTACTGGTTTCGCTCACTGAAGATTAAATTGGGCTAAAAGAAAATGAGTTTGAGACCCCCTGGTTTTAGGGTCTTTATGGGTTAAACTTTTATTTTCTATAAATTATTTGCTGTGTAAAGACTTTTAAAGACAAATTAAAAAATCTAACCTTTTATTTTAGTGATGTTAGTGAATCAAAACTTTTATAAATAATAAAAAGAAAACTGTACAAATGTGTTCAAGTCCTGTAGGTAAAGTGCCATACTCTAGTATGTAGCCACGGTTCACAATATAATTCACTGCAGAAAGATAATATCAACAGTGCCTTTCTGTTTGCTTAAGGGAACTGCAGCATCGCATACTGGGCCATATATATTCATCATCTTAACCCTCCAGTTAACGATCCAAAAACGAACTTGCTGGCTGCCTTAACGTCGTCCTGCAGTTGGAAGTGCCCACTGACGCCACAGTTTGATGTCAACGTCAAATGCGTTCAAGATGCATGCTACGATTTTAAAAATGCTGCAAAATGGAAAAATCAGCAGTTGATGTGGTTTTAGCCATTCCACCTTAAAGGGATTATCCACAGAAAAAGAAGTTTAGTTCATTTTTTTAGATGATTGTTAGTACATACATATAGTTAACATTAAAATCACATCATTCAGATTCATTTCGATTTTGTCGTTTTGATCCAAACTGTGTTAAAATAGAAGTGATTAGAACATGTGTTTAACACTGACACTAAACTCTATGTTCACACTAACTCTAATAAAGTTTAAACAACATCACACTTCAGTGGTAGGAAGTAGAGGGTCCCTAAAGACAAACCTGAGTGTCCTCAGGTCTTCATGTCCTCAGATAGTGTGTCCACAGTTAATGATCTACACACATGGACCTGTGGTTCAGAAGACGTCTGAGGACGAAGACTGAAATAGTTGATTGTCGAGTGCAGAGTTAGACGCTCTGGAAATTCACAACTTTGTTGCATTCTTTTGAAATATTTTTTTCTTATAAATACAGAAGTGTCCATGTCTTTAGATCAGTAACTGTTGAGACACACTATCTGACAACATGAGGACCTCAGGACACTTAGGTTTGTCTTTAGGGACCCTCTACTTACTACCACAGGCGGCCATGGCTCAGTTGGCAGAGCGGGTCATCCAGTAACTGAAGAGTTGGTGGTTTGAATCCCACTCTGTCCTAGTCAGTCCATTGTGTCCTTGGGCAAAGACATGTCACTCACACTGGTGTATGAATGTTTGGTGGTGGTCACAGGGACCGTAGGCATAACATGGCTGCCATGCTTCTGTCAGTCTGTCCCAGGACAACTGTGGTTACATATGTAGTTTACCACCACCAGAGAGAGTATGTGAGAGCGAATGAATAATGGGTCACTAATGTACAGTGCTTTGAGTGGACAAAAATGCAATATATAAATCCAATCTATTATTATTAAGTGTGATGTTGTTTAGAACTTGAGTAGAGGTCTATGGGGTCGTTAACATGAGGACCATTGTGTCTAAATACGACGGCATATTTTATCAGGAGTGCCTTTTGTTTACACGGCGCCGTAGAGGTGTGAATACGCACAAATCTTCAGACTCCTTCCACAGTGGGACGTATTGAAGACGCGCTGGGTCACGTCTCCGTCTAAACGCCAAGAAACGCACATGTTCACATTGCCTGCGTCTTTACGTCACATATGTTCACGTCACATTCATACACTGAGCAGGTACAGCAACAAACATGTGGGACAACCTGGATCCCACAGATCTTCCAGCTGCATTAGCATTAGCATGAGCATTAGCATCCCTAGTAAATGTGCAGGAGTCGTTTCAGTTATTGTACAGACGTTACACACATCCCATAGATGAACATGGGTGGACAATGACATACGTCAAAAACAGAAAAGGACATGTGGGCGGGTCTATCACAGGGCATGTGGGCGGGTCTATCACAGAGCATGTGGGCGGGTCTATCACAGGGCATGTGGGCGGGTCTATCACAGGGCATGTGGGCGGGTCTATCACAGGGCATGTGGGCGGGTCTATCACAGAGCATGTGGGCGGGTCTATCACAGGGCATGTGGGCGGGTCTATCACAGGGCATGTGGGCGGGTCTATCACAGGGCATGTGGGCGGGTCTATCAGAGGACATGTGGGCGGGTCTATCACAGGGCATGTGGGCGGGTCTATCACGGGACATGTGGGCGGGTCTATCACAGGACATGTGGGCGGGTCTATCACAGGGCATGTGGGCGGGTCTATCAGAGGACATGTGGGCGGGTCTATCACAGGACATGTGGGCGGGTCTATCACGGGACATGTGGGCGGGTCTATCACAGGACATGTGGGCGGGTCTATCACAGGACATGTGGGCGGGTCTATCACAGGACATGTGGGCGGGTCTATCACAGGACATGTGGGCGGGTCTATCACAGGGCATGTGGGCGGGTCTATCACAGGACATGTGGGCGGGTCTATCACAGGGCATGTGGGCGGGTCTATCAGAGGACTATCCAATCATATTTCTCCTACTGTCGCGTCTTCATATAAAGAAGCATTTCCTCCTGAATACACTCGTCTTAAACGTGGATGAAGAACTGAAGACGAAACGACACTTCTGCTTCTTCTGTCATCGTCTCCGTATAAATGTCTAAAAATAGTGTTTGATGTTGGTGAAAAAGACATGTCCTACCACTTCCATGTTAACACAGTTTGGCTCAAAAAGGCAAAATTAAAATGTGTCCATGTTCTATATATGTATGAACTCCAAACATGTAAAAATAAACTAAACTTATTTTTATTTTGGATAATCCCTTTAACCAGGTGCTTCTCTGATGTCCTTTGTGCTGAGTATGGGCTCTTCAATCTCTCAACTCTTGTGTTTTTTTGTTGTTGTTTTTTTTTTTTTATTATTATTATTAATTTATTTTTATTTCATTTTGGAAATGCTATTGTGAACTTTAATGCCTGAACTGACCTTATGGAAATGATTCATCAGCTCGTCGTCTGCATCTGACAAGAGGCAGAGGAAATATAAGATCTAATAAATGTTTTTAATCATCCATTTTCTGTTCTGTACGTCAGTGGTTTTTAACAGAGGTGATCAAAGTACTCACATCCTGTACTGCAGTACAAGTACAGCTACTGGTGTGGAGAAAAAAAAGTGCTCTGGTAAAAGAAGAAGTACTGATTCAACTCCTTTAATGAAATAAAAGTTAAAAAAAAAAATAATACAACTTCTCAATTGTAATAAAGTACAAAAATAAAACTGCATTTTTATTTATTTATTTGTTCATTTATTTATTGCTATGGATGAAATAATACTTATTTAAGCGGGAAAAATCATAAAGTGCCAAAAGTATCCAAAAATAAAGCCTTTAAAAGTGAGTTAGTGTGTAGATGATATGTTTGATCAGGTCACAGTTACTCAGTTTTGTGGATATGGACAAAACATTTAATAAAAATGGGGGCAGGGTCACAACTGAGAGAAAGTCATTATTGTAAGATGTTAAAAAAGCACAACTGTGAGCTACAAAGTCATAAATAAGGGATAAGAAATGCATAATTATGAGAGAAAGGGTCAAAATTATTAGGTAAAATCATAATTGTGAGATAATAGTTATATAATTATAATAAATAAAGTCACAGTTTTTCCTCCTCCACTGATTTTACCTCTGAAGTGAATGATTTTACTGTCACATCTGTTTAGTTTGAAGAAGTAATGAGTCTATTCTGAGAATGTAAAGAGTATAAAGTACATATATTTATATAAATGTAAAGAGTATAAAGTACATATATTTATATAAATGTAAAGAGTATAAAGTACATATATTTATATAAATGTAAAGAGTATAAAGTACATATATTTATATAAATGTAAAGAGTATAAAGTACATATATTTATATAAATGTAAAGAGTATAAAGTACATATATTTATATAAAAATGTAGGAGTAAAAGTAAAAAAGTTTCCAGAAAAATAAATACTCAAGTACAGATACCTAAAAACTGTACTTAAGTACAGTAAAGGAAGTTCTAGTACTTAGTTCCTTGCACCTGTGTGTGTGGTTAACTAAGTACAGTCGATGATAAAGGTAAAATCACAGCTGAAATGAAAGTGAGAGAGGAAACAGGGGCGATCAACAAACAGTAAGTCTGAGTCTAATTATTTAAAGTTTGTCTTTTCATGGATTGATCCTGGTCAGTGGGTCTATGGTCCTGGTCAGTGGGTCTATGGTCCTGGTCAGTGGGTCTATGGTCCTGGTCAGTGGGTCTGTGGTCCTGGTTAGTGGGTCTGTGGTCCTGGTCAGTGGGTCTGTGGTCCTGGTTAGTGGGTCTGTGGTCCTGGTCAGTGGGTCTATGGTCCTGGTCAGTGGGTCTATGGTCCTGGTCAGTGGGTCTGTGGTCCTGGTCAGTGGGTCTGTGGTCCTGGTCAGTGGGTCTATGGTCCTGGTCAGTGGGTCTATGGTCCTGGTCAGTGGGTCTGTGGTCCTGGTCAGTGGGTCTATGGTCCTGGTCAGTGGGTCTGTGGTCCTGGTCAGTGGGTCTGTGGTCCTGGTTAGTGGGTCTGTGGTCCTGGTCAGTGGGTCTGTGGTCCTGGTTAGTGGGTCTGTGGTCCTGGTCAGTGGGTCTGTGGTCCTGGTCAGTGGGTCTGTGGTCCTGGTTAGTGGGTCTGTGGTCCTGGTCAGTGGGTCTGTGGTCCTGGTCAGTGGGTCTGTGGTCCTGGTCAGTGGGTCTGTGGTCCTGGTCAGTGGGTCTAAACACTTTCAGCCTCTACATTCATTAATAAAATCAAATGAATGCTGTTGTTGAACCACTTTGATAACATGCATTCATTGTTTTTTTATGTTACAAATAAAAAATATGAAGATGAAAACTGGGATATTGGAGGCGGGTCCTGTTGAATGACAGATAAAATCATATTTATAGATGTCGTGGACCCCCTAGCAGCAGCAGATCTTGTGTTCTACCGTAGACCATGTCGTAGTCGGTCGAGTTACACTTGAAATGTAACTTTTGTCTAGATTTCCCTGAAACTGGTCGACCAATCAGGGTGAAGTATAGAGTCAGAGGGCGGGGCTAACAAAGTGACGCTGTGATGATTGGTAGAGAAACAAGTGTAAACAACCATAGAAGAAGAACAACAACAGGTGTAGATTTCCTTTTATCACAGATGAGTGAAGAATGTGAGAAAACGTCAACAATCTTTAAATTCTTTTTACAGAAGCGACAACAGTCGTTCAGTTCCATAATCCACCATTTTGTTTAGTCATTCCTAACTTTCTCCAGACTCCTCCATCAACTTTCAGGCGCTCTAACTACGTCATCCTAAAGATTACACTGATTGGTTGTAGTACTGTCCTATTGCATACAGAGGATTTGAAAGACAACCTTTTAGCCCCGCCTCCTCTGACTATGAAGCACCACTAGACCCATACATGGAATGAACAGACATATTGTAGCTAGTTCTGGACCATATTTAACTATATTTGGACTAAATTTACACCAGAGGTCAAAGTACTTCAGTTCTGTACTTAAGTAGAAGTACAGCTACTCCTGTGGAAAAATACTCTGGTAAAAGTACAAGTACTCATTCAAATTTTTTACTGAAGTAAAAGTAAAAAAAAAACCAAAAAAAACTTCTGAACTGTAATAAAGTAAAGAGTAAAACTGTTTTTTTTCCCTATGGATGAAATAATGATTTTTTAAGGAGGAAAAAAAACAGAGAAGTTTCAAAAAATATCCAAAAATAAAGCCTTTAAAAGTGAGTTAGTGTGTAGATGACTACACACACACACACACACACACACACACACACACACTGAATGTCTGAATGAAGTGAGGCAGTGTTATGTAAGCTCAACACTGAATAAATATTGTATATAGTACTACCATTCAACTTGGCACAGAAGCAACTATACAATTTAACTGATGTTCATTTAACTCAGTTCTGGAAATTAACCCATAAAGACCCAGTCATGTTTTTGTGTCAGTTGTTCTACCTATTTAACCTTTTCTAAGTGATTTATGACAATTTATTATAATATTACCCTCTACATTCATGTGAAAATCATGTATTTTCCTATATTTATTTGACTGATCATGTAGACTCACTATTTACACATATTAATAAGTCAAAGTCAATCTTTGGATCAATATTTCACCAACACCAACGTCAACAAATACACTGGTATGAAAATGACCCACATGTCTGGTATGAAAATGACCCTCATATCTAGTATGAAAATGACCCACATGTCTGGTTCATTTAATGGTTTAATGTTTAATGTTCAGTCAGTGACACATTTACCCACTGAGATCAATAAATTACATCTAATATATACATTTTCTTAATTTTTTAACACATATTTCATACTAAATGTGTATACTTTTATAATTTTTAAAGGATTTAGGGGGTAATATTGGGGACCTTGGAACCAATCAGGCCTTTTACATGTAAAATGCGACTATTTACGAAAAATTCCCGGTATGAAAACACTTCTGGAATTAATTCATTTTGTAAATTGAAGTACTACTGTATTTTATTTTGGCATTTTTCCACGTAACAGTTACTTCAAAGCAATCTCTATGGGTTCTGGGAAGTGAGATTTTTTTTTCACACACACACACACACACACACACACACACACACACACACACACACACACACACACATATATATACATATATATATATATATATATATATATATATATATATATATATATATATATATATATATATATATATATATATATATATATATATATATATATATATATATATATATATATACATATATATCTTAGTCTATGATATGATTGGCTGATATCAGCAAATACCAGCTATTATATTAATTTATCATGGTTTGATTTTAAAGTAAGTTTACTTTGATATGTTTTATTATAGTACAGTTTATTATGGTATAGTTTAATATTGTACACTTTATTACAGTACAATTTATCACGGTATTATTATTATTATGGCAGTGTTTATTATGATATAGTTTATTATTGTATAGTTTATTACAGTATAGTTCGTTGTGTTGTTCTTTTTATAAAAAAAAAAAATCATATTACATTTTATAATATATTTTTGTGACAAAGAGCTGCCCTGTGTCAGAGTGCCATGTTCATTGGCATGGGAGTCAACCAATCAGAGAGTGCCTCCTCTCATTCAGAAGCAGCCAATCACAGACCACTTCCTGTGCAGACACGTTAAGTCAGTTAAATCAGTTTGATTTTTGCTTAATTTCTTGGATTTTATTATTGTGTGCGAGAGGAAATGGAAATTGACTCTTTTTTGTCATTCATATGTTGTATGGTGCGATTTATGTTTATGATGTTATGTTATATGGGTGACAAGGATATGTGTGATTAGTAATGGGACATTTTCTATTTATTTCACATTTCACTGTTTTTATTTCTCTGTGGTGTGAATGTTGTCTGGTATTTGTGTTAATTTCATATCCAGTATGTTTAAGAATAGTTGGTCTCCTTCATGTAATTTGTGATTCTCCTTCTGAACCACACATACACACATTCCTATCACTTGTAAATATTTATTTTTTAAATAAACCCTCATCTTTGAGTGCCGTTGCCCCTCAGTGGCCACAGCTTTCCTAAAAAAACTCATCATTCATCAAAACAATTTTATTATGGTATAGTTTATTGTCGTACTTTTTATATACTACTTTATCCCGGTGCAGTCTATTATGTAACAGATTATTATGGTATACTTCATTCTGGTATAGATTATTATGTAACTGTTACTACAGTATAAGTTATCATATTTCTGTTTGTTATCCTATAGTTTACAATGTTACTGCTTATTACGGTATAGGTTATTACTGTATGGTTTATTATCTTGTAGTTTATTGTATTATACTGTTTTGTGAGTGTGTTTTATATTTACAGTGTATTTTATTTTGAAAGTCTGACCGGAAGTATCGGTTGCTGGTGACGACGCCAGGCCGGAGGCAGAGGACTGAACAGCACCGAGGATTTTCTGCGTCTGACAGGTTCGTATTTCACCCGGTGTTTACCTGGTGTGTTCGGGCCGGTCCGTGTCCGTGTTTGTGGCCGTTGTCGGTTCTACCGTGGGCCGTTATTTCCGTGTTTTGTGGCAGGTTCCGTCCGTCCTGCGGCGGGGAAACGCGCCCGTGACAGTAGGCTTTTATCCGAGTGGAGGGTGGGTGGGGGTGGGCAGTTATTATCAGGCCTGGTGGGCTTCAAATGGAGATAGATGGGGCCGTGGTCTGGGGGTGTTTCCACGGACACAACAGCGGGTTTGTGTTCAGTCAGAGGACACGGAGGACCGGCCTGTGTGTCCGATTCATTTGCGGTGTTCACCACGACAATAGGCAGCTGCATTACGGCTGTGTATGTGTGTGAGTGTATATATATATATATATATATATATATATATATATATATATATATATATATATATATATATATATATATATATATATATATATATATATATATATATGTGTGTGTGTGTGTTACTGCGGCTCGGCTTCACACACACACCCTCTGGTTTCCTGCATTCTGCTCATCCATCCTTCCACCGTTCCATTCCGTTCCATTCCGTTCCAGGGCCGTGACGCATCCACTCCCCTGTCTGTCCTACATGTCTGTCGGTCCACATAAAGAACCACAACTGGACTGGATTCATACCAGTGGTCAAACTGTTACTAAGTCATAGCGTGTGTGTGTGTGTGTGTGTGTGTGTATGTGTGTGTACAGTGTGTAGTTGTGTGTATGGACTGTAGTGGTGTTTGTGCATGGGTGCTGCAGAGTAGAGGGCAGATAGAGCTGCATTTACACCAACATATCTGCAGACACACACTGGACACTACACACTGCATACACACACTGCACACACACACACACACACACACACACACACATATATATATATATATATATATATATATATATTAGGGCTGTCACATGATTAAGATTTTACATTTTTAATTCAAATAATTATAGGGTTGCTGTGGATTCATTTAGATTATTATTACT
>CM035794.1:77344372-77366872 GCA_020466265.1 Siphamia tubifer
ATTTTGTTATCGTTTACACGGGGGTTGCACTGAAAATTTCACTGACATGCAAATGCTCAGTGACAATAAAGACATCTTGAATCTTGAATATTTATTGGTCCTTATCATCTTCACACATGCTGGACTGTCTGGCCTCAGAACATGTCTCAGTACAGTAGATCTATAAGTAAAATAATGAAATAATGTGTAGTAATAATATATAAATCAATATTAACATTATTATTATTATTATTATTCTTTGCCTCTCATCAGTCAGGACATGTCTGTAAAGATGGAACTGGATATCAATGGTGTGTCCAGGGCGCACGTCTCCATTTTACCTGCAGCTGAGATCAAGGCCACATTAAAACCGGAGGTGGAGCGACCCCGCTGCGCCAGCACCCCCTGCTCCCCCATCAGAGGCACCGTCGCAGGGTACCAGATCCTCCACATGGACTCCAACTACCTGGTGGGCTTCACTACCGGCGAGGAGCTGCTCAAACTGGCCCACAAGTGGTCCGAGAGCACCCCGGACAAGGGCTCCGTAGCGGAGGCCGTCCCTAGCTCCACGCCCGGCGCCGCCGCCCCCAAGTCGGCGGACCTGGGCGTCCACCGTTCGTCGCGCATCTTCAAAGCCAAAAGCCGCTACTATCAGCCCTATGACATTCCTGCAGCCAACGGGCGCAGGCGGAGGCGCATGCCCAGCTCCAGCGAAACCCTGCTCAGGTCTTTGGCCCAAGGGGAGTCTGTGAAGGGTCTGCACGCACCCCTACCCCTGTGTTTGCTCAAAGGGAAGAGGGCCCAGTCCAAGTCTCTAGACTACCTAAACCTGGACAAAATGAGCATCAAAGAGTCAGCAGACACTGAGGTGTTGCAGTACCAGCTGCAGCACCTCACGCTGCGAGGGGAGCGCATGTTCACCAGGAACAAGACATGAAAACACTGGAACACCTTTGGTGTGGGGTTTTTTTTTTTAGAAGTCTTTCACCGTCTTTGGGGATTTGGGTGCTATTTCCAGCTCTGTTTCTTCGACTCAGATTATAAGAAGTTCTTTAACAAGACAGTCTGATAATCCTGTTACATTATTAGCGTATTTTCTGCACTATAAGATGCACTGGGAGTAGAAGATGAACTGTCAATGAAGTGAAGCTAAACTTCTTAATGTTTAATATGGAACACTTATTCTGATAAATCAAACTTTAAAAAAGTCAAAAGTCACTAAGCACAACCAGAATTAAACCATATATAAAGCCAACTATCGTGTTTGGAGAAAATTTAAAGTCTTGTAAGTGCTCCGTATAGTCTGGAAAATACGTTAACTGGGCTTTTATGTCCATTTACATAATGTTGTGGAGAAAATCCTAATTTAGTCCTCACACTGTAACCTGGTGATGGAGGTTAAAAGATGTGAATTATTTAAAATTTAGCAATAACCGGTAAACCTATTTATTGGAAGTGTTGTGTGTTTGTATTGGTCAGAGATGCACTGATGTATCAGCTCCCAGCTGATAGAAGCACATATCACATATACTGTATCAGCTTTAAATGTAACATGGCTATTAGTCCAGTAGGAGTTTTACTGCCACCTGTGAGGAGCTGTGTTTGTACTACGTATGCGTTTGTTTGGGTTGAGTTTTTTTTTTCTTGGAGAATGGCACTGTCAACATAACACTTTTAATATGTCACTGATGGATTTGTTTATCACACTTGTTCTGCTTTTCCTTCAATATTGATGCGTTTTGAAAAGAACGTGTTTACCATAAGATGGACATTATAACAAAAGAGAAAAAAAAAACATGCAGTGGTTCAGGATCTGTACTGCAAAAATTTAAATCTAACCAAGAAATTATCTTATTTTGAGTCCAAATATCTCGTCACACTTTAAAATAAGACAGAAGGACTTTTCATTAGCTTCGTTTCCATGACAGTTTTTCACAAAACAATCGCGATATTCCTAAAATTTCGACAAAATTGAACGTGTTTCCATCGACGGTTGTTCAGGCACGAGCGTCATTAACTCACATGAGAAGATGAACCTTCCCGTGTCATTGATATCACGCTGCATTTCCAGAAAAGTCTCCGCCTCCTCCTCTGTCCATGTGATTCGTACCATGTTCACTCCCAGAGAAGTGATCATGTGACCACGTACGTCACGTCCTGTGATGTATAATTGCAGAAAATGCGCTTTTGCCATATATTAGAATATCGAAACATCTGAAAAACCACCTTATAAAAGCGGACAAACTTTTCATCGATATATATATATTTTTTTTCCCAAAATTCAGGTGTTTTCGTTACCAGTTTTTAAAAGTGCTATTTACATTTTGCGAATTTACAAGGGTAATGGAAATGGAGCTAAGTGAGATAATAAAATATATTTTTAGATCACAGATCTGGAAAAATTTATTTCATGAACTTCCACTAATAATAATAATAATAATAGAATTGTAATCATTATTAATAAATGGTCTTTACCAACGTTGGAAGAGCGGTTCGTCTAACAACCCAAAGGTTGGTGGTTCAAATCCTGCTCTGTCCTCATCAGTCCGTTGTGTCCTTGGGCAAAAACACGTCACCCTCCTGCGTCCAGTGGTCGCTCACACTGGTGTACGAATGTTTGGACGTTCATCTATAGCCTGTCCGTCCATGGGTTTAGGAGTTTTTTGTTGCAGAAGAGGAGGGTGTAAGGACAGGGGATGTTTATTTGTTTGTTTGTTTGTTTGTTTCATATGTCGCTGTAGTTGATTGTGTTTCTATAAAGCTCTATGAGAATTGGTGGTGGTCAGAGGGACTGTAGGTGTAAAACATCTGCCACAGTCTGTCAGTCTGTCCCAGAACAACTGTTGGTACATATGTAGTTTACCACCACCAGAGGGAGCATGTGAGAGTGAATGAATAATGGGTCACTAATATAAAGTGCTTTGAGTGACCAAAGAAGCACCGTATAAATCTATTATTATTATTATAAATAAATAATAATTTTCACTTCTTCTATTGCCAGATTTTTATTAGTTTTGTTTTTATTTAATTGAAGATTTTGTTTTGTTTAATTCCACCTCAAAAATCTACCAACGTAACAAGTGAAAACTATCTCGGTAAGATTTCTTGAAATCAGATTTTCCAGATCTATTGTCCATATACTAAATTAGTTATTATATCTCACTGAAAAGTTGTTTTATTTTAAGTGTGACGAGTTATTTTGATGAGAAATGAGAGAAAATACACGGGTCAAAGTTTACATTTTTGCAGTTACATAAAGAGTAATCGGTCGCTGTAATCCTTCCTTCTCACCAAACTGGAGGTAAAGAATCAAGACCATTTACTTTATTTAAATGTGTTTTTCTGCGATTTGTGCCTTTACAGGACTACAGTAAGAACTAGAACAGTGTCCGAATGACTTTTAACTACAGTCAATAAGAATATTAACAGTAGGAGCTAATAGATAGAAGTAATTAATACAGCCACGAGTCAGACTTTTATAGGATCTAAGTTGTATGTGTGTTATTATAAGACAAAATCCCTCAGTGTTCAGTCATTATTCAGCATCCAATAATAAATAAAAATCTACGTGTGAGTTCAGGAAAGAGTCTTAACCTACAAAGACCCAAACATTCACCAGCAACCATCTACTGTTAATCCATTCATCCTCTCAGTACATGTCAAAAATTGGTTGATCAGATATGTGACCCACCACCAGTAAACCAGTCATAAGTGTGTGTAAATCCAAACAGAGTTATGTGTGTATCTTGGTAGAGTGGAAACTAAGGTTTAAGATGGTGAAAAAATGATGTTTCTATCACAAGTAGAACCAAAGTTATGGTCATTTTAATATCCACATTTGGACATATTTTACAATTTGCATATTTTTAGATATTGTCCGTTAAAGTTTTGGACTGTTTTGGGGTAGGAAGTCCTTAGCAACGCATAATAATTTGTATCCGATTGACACAAATTGTTGACAGATGTTAAAGGACACTCTGATGGACATGTCACAGAAGTTTTATATATTATAATAATAGGACAGAAGTGTGACGTATTATAATCATTTGGCTTACACCATTGGACAGAACATTCAATATAAGCTTTTACCTCGTACCAAACACTTGGGTGTTTACCCACGGAACGGAGATCGTTTTGTTCGGCGAAAAGAGGTGGAAGTCGTCTTTGTCTTTGCTCAGCAATACCTGAACTTTTGTCGCCGCTTAAATAATTGACTCAATAAACACCTTTATTGATTGGATTTCAATGTAATGACCACAGGAAGTGAACATAGAGGTGTTAAGGTACCGTTTTTTGATAAGGTGTAAACGCTAATAACAAATCACCTTCCAGCCTAAATTTGGCTGTAGCTCTGAACGGCTCAGCGCCACTTATGCCTGGTTTGGTGGTGGCGGGTCACAAATAAACCATGTAGACGTTCACACAGGCTCTGTAGTTACCATGGAAACACTGTTATCTCCTACAACACGGGTGTCAAACATAAGGCCTGGGGGCCCATTCAAGCTGACTGTGGCCCCTGAACTAAAATGTGTTTGACACCCCTGCTCTACAACATTGATTCAGCAGTAAAAGTTAAGTCACAGATAAAATGGTTAAAGCAGTGTTTGTTTTCTTCAGTTGATAATAACTGAAGTTCTTACATCAATATGTGTGTCATGGTACTGACTAAAACACTGCTTTTATTCCTTCTAGGTTTTAGTCACATGACACACAGGACCATTGTTTTTGAGGATGTTTGATGGTGAAATGTTTTCTGCGACTGTTGAGTTTTTTATATATTTTTCTTCAGTTTTCTCAGTAGGAACCGTCATCATTGATCTGAGCTTTTACATAATCAGTAAATTAAATAAATAATACTAATAAATCACTTAAGAACGGTTTAAAATACAGAACAATTCATTTGAAAACTGCCCTAAAAGTCACACTGGGTCTTTATGGGTTAATAACAGTGAACAATGAAGTTAGGAAACATGTGTGGAAGCTTCTAGAATCACTCCTGCAGTTCCATCCTGTACCTAGAGTTTACGAAAGGGGTCGACGTGAGTCCATATGTAAGAATATTTAGCTTTTACTAAAACACATTGGTGCATCTTTACTTATAGATGCATATTAGTCTGTGTGTGTGTGTGTGTGTGTGTGTGTGTGTGTGTGTGTGTGTGTGTGTGTGTGTGTGTGTGTGTGTGTGTATGTGTGTGTGTGTGTGTGTGTGTGTGTGTGTGTGTGTGTGTGTGTGTGTGTGTGTGTGTGTGTGTGTGTGTGTGTGTGTGTGTGTATGTGTGTGTGTGTGTGTGTGTGTGTGTGTGTGTGTGTGTGTGTGTGTTTGTGTGTATGTGTGTGTGTGTGTGTGTGTGTGTGTATGTGTGTGTGTGTGTGTGTGTGTGTATGTGTGTGTGTGTGTGTGTGTGTGTGTGTGTGTGTGTGTGTATGTGTGTGTGTGTGTGTGTGTGTCAGTAGAACTGTTAAACCCATGTGTCTTCAGTGCCTCCACTGCAGGAAAAACCCTCCTTTTTTGCCCCACATTGCACTGTGGGACACTGTGGGACACTGTGGGACACTGTGGGACACTGTGGACGCCGTCACAGTGTCACCGCCGTCACTTCACAGAAAACGCTGCAATATTGTAAATAAACAAAAGCCATTGGAACACTTACACCCCTGGACTTCTTGTTGTGCTGTGATTGTAATTTTAAATTTGTTTGTTTTTGTTTTTTTTAACCTAATAATAGAGCAGGGGTCTCAAAGTCATTCAGCCTGATTTGTTTTCCAGTAAAAAATTAATAACTTGTTTTAGTGCAAAAAACCCTTAAATTATGAAAATACTTAGTTTTATAAAGTATCCAAATGCAAAATACAGTAATACCTCAATTTAGAAAAAAATAACAAATAATCCAAGTTTCAAAACGATGTTACGTAACTACATGTGTGTACTGTACATGTGTACTGTACATGTGTACTGTACATGTGTACTGTACATGTGCACTGTACATGTGTACTGTACATGTGTACTGTACATGTGTACTATACATGTGTACTGTACATGTGTACTGTACATGTGCACTGTGCATGTGTACTGTACATGTGTACTGTACATGTGTACTGTACATGTGTACTGTACATGTGCACTGTACATGTGTACTGTGCATGTGTACTGTACATGTGTACTGTACATGTGTACTGTACATGTGTACTGTATATGTGTACTGTACATGTGTACTGTACATGTGTACTGTACATGTGTACTGTACATGTGCACTGTACATGTGTACTGTACATGTGTACTGTACATGTGTACTATACATGTGTACTGTACATGTGTACTGTGCATGTGTACTGTACATGTGTACTGTGCATGTGTACTGTACATGTGTACTGTGCATGTGCACTGTACATGTGTACTGTACATGTGTACTGTGCATGTGTACTGTACATGTGTACTGTACATGTGCACTGTACATGTGTACTGTAGATGTGTACTGTACATGTGCACTGTACATGTGTACTGTGCATGTGTACTGTACATGTGTACTGTACATGTGCACTGTACATGTGTACTGTGCATGTGTACTGTACATGTGTACTGTGCATGTGTACTGTACATGTGTACTGTGCATGTGTACTGTACATGTGCACTGTACATGTGTACTGTACATGTGTACTGTACATGTGTACTGTACATGTGTACTGTACATGTGCACTGTACATGTGTACTGTGCATGTGTACTGTACATGTGTACTGTACATGTGTACTGTACATGTGTACTGTATATGTGTACTGTACATGTGTACTGTACATGTGTACTGTACATGTGTACTGTACATGTGCACTGTACATGTGTACTGTACATGTGTACTGTACATGTGTACTGTACATGTGTACTGTATATGTGTACTGTACATGTGTACTGTACATGTGTACTGTACATGTGCACTGTACATGTGTACTGTACATGTGTACTGTACATGTGTACTATACATGTGTACTGTACATGTGTACTGTGCATGTGTACTGTACATGTGTACTGTGCATGTGTACTGTACATGTGTACTGTGCATGTGCACTGTACATGTGTACTGTACATGTGTACTGTGCATGTGTACTGTACATGTGTACTGTACATGTGCACTGTACATGTGTACTGTAGATGTGTACTGTACATGTGCACTGTACATGTGTACTGTGCATGTGTACTGTACATGTGTACTGTACATGTGCACTGTACATGTGTACTGTGCATGTGTACTGTACATGTGTACTGTGCATGTGTACTGTACATGTGTACTGTGCATGTGTACTGTACATGTGCACTGTACATGTGTACTGTACATGTGTACTGTACATGTGTACTGTATATGTGTACTGTACATGTGTACTGTACATGTGTACTGTACATGTGTACTGTACATGTGTACTGTACACGTGTACTGTACATGTGTACTATACATGTGTACTGTATATGTGTACTGTACATGTGTACTGTACATGTGTACTGTACATGTGTACTATACATGTGTACTGTACATGTGTACTGTACATGTGTACTGTGCATGTGTACTGTACATGTGTACTGTATATGTGTACATCATGTGCCTTCGACCCTGATTCGTCACTGCTAACAAACACTGAAGCGCAGGCAGCGGGCGGCAAACGGCACAGAGCTCAGCAGCACAGAGCTCAGCAGCACAGAGCTCAGCAGCACTTGTCTCCTTATTATCACTAAAGTGTAAAGTTGACAAGTTTAGGGGTTAGTGTTGGGGGTTTGGGGGGTAATGTTCCATTTCTGGAACGACTTAATTTTGTAAATTGAGGTACCAGAAAAAAGTAATAAGTAAAATATTATATAACATTTTATTATATAACATTTGTACCAATATTCTGCCTCAGTTTATCATTAGTTCATGTGTTTTATTATGGATCAGTTTCACAAAGACACTAAACTCTTAGTAACTGAAGCAGAAAATGGTTCAAATTGTGTCTAATTTTCTTCCGTCATTTCACTTTATTCACATTTTATTGTTACAGGATAGTTTCTAAATGTCAACAGTTTCATCATTTAATGATAGTTTTTCCACAAAAACCAAGACATCATTAATAAACAGAAAAAACTGAGAAGAAAATTAAAATTTTTTTTAGGTTATTATGCTCACATGTTTGAGACCCCTGCAATAGAGGTTTAATTTAATTTAATTTGAATTTAATTAGCTTTAACATCTTTGTGTTGAATGTCTATGTGATCCTTTGACATTATTCTCATATATAAATAATATTGTTTTGTTTATAAAAATGGAGACAATCAGAGTAAAAAGTACTTTGGTCTCATTGTTCTTGTTCACCAGTAAGAAATAAATGTTACACAGGGTCGATAAAATGTCACTTAAACATTTCATAACATAGATAATCTGCTGCTTTTTAAAAATAAAAATACACTTATATGTTGAAAGTGTTAACGTTGGTTTGAAAATATTCAGAAAGAAAATAGTTTTCATGTGTGTTGCATCATCTGCAAATGGGAAATAAAAGTTACAAACGTGTAAAATGATCTGTGTGTAAATTTGGGATGTTCATAAACCACACACACTCACACACACACACACACACACACACACACACACACACACACACACAGTGACACTTAACCCCTTAATGTCTGAATTTAAATATAAATATATTAAAAAGTTAAATGTTGAAGTAAATGGAGATAATTAATTAGTCTATAACACGTAAAATAAATAATTTTTTTTGGGGTATGTTGCATATTTGCAACAGGAGGCTTTAAGGGGTTAATGTGACGTAGCAGTTTTACAAACACACACAGTCCAAATGTTATTATTTGGAAAATTAGGGATTATTAACTGGACAAAAAGTCAAATATGTTTTTTTTTACATAATGAACGTCCTGAAATATAAAAATGTGCAAATATGTGAAACAGAGGTTTTTAAATATCTGCTGAAAAATGATATTTCTGCAGGTTCTGCTCTGTTTGTGCTTTTGTAAAATAATCATTTTACACATTTGTACAGATTATTTTCCTACTGTTATAGAATGTAACATGATTTAATAAGAACAATTTTTCTGTAAAATGTGAATTTTAATTAATATTCAATAATGTAGTGAATGATCCACTTTAATGCTCTGATGATGATGATGATGATGATGATGATGATGATGATGATGATGATGATGATGATGATGATGATGATGATGATGATGATGATGATGATGATGATGATGTTTGTGAAGGTAAATGTATTGGTTTATCAATGATACTTTTAATTTGTTTCAGTTATGGAAGTAAATTTGTTTCATCAGATTTTGAATTTTAAAAGCAATTTTAAAAACTTTTCACAGATTTTTTTTTTGCACCAAAATTATGCATCAGATTTTTTTGTTTTGCACTGAATTTAAATGTCTGATTTTAAAAAAAAAATCTCTGAATTCAAGAATAAAAAAAGTTTTAGACCATTATTTATTTTTGATTAATTACAAATTAATCTGTGTTAAAAATTCAATGTTTTTTAAAATTCTAAATCTAACGACACAGATTTTCTTCTGTTTGGTCGACGCTCATTTTCACAACTGGACAAAAACAAAAGTCATTTTTATTTGTAAATAACTTTTTCGTTGTAATCTTCATCCTGTTGAAGACGAGCTCTGGTCATACCTTTCATTTATTGTACTTAACCTATTTTTCTTTTTATTGAAATGTAATAAATCCACAAAAGTTTGTTATGGACTTTTTTTTTTCAAGGTGTTTTGAGCCTTTTTTCTAAACTCAGTAGCGCCTCCTGGTGTTCAAATGCTAACGCTACGATCAATGATCTGTTTTTCAAGGGGAAAACAAACCCATCAGTGCATGTGTTTGGACGGTGAGAGAAAAAAAACACACAGACACAGAACATGGAAACATGTGAGACTGGTGCTGGAGTTGAACCAGCAACCTTCTGTCTGTGAAGCACCAGCGCTGACCGCTGCCCAACCAGCGCTGACCGCTGCCCAACCAGCGCTGACCGCTGCCCAACCAGCGCTGACCGCTGCCCCACCAGCGCTGACCGCTGCCCAACCAGCGCTGACCGCTGCCCCACCAGCGCTGACCGCTGCCCCACCAGCGCTGACCGCTGCCGCACCAGCGCTGACCGCTGCCCCACCAGCGCTGACCGCTGCCCCACCAGCGCTGACCGCTGCCGCACCAGTTACAGTAAAATAAGCTAAATGCTAAACAGGAATGAAAAGGAAACTCCTGGTTTACCCTCATGTCTGATTATTGGCAAAACACATTTGAATGACCTTGACCTTTGACCTCCATTCAAAGGTGTGTTCTGGACACCTCACATCTTTACTGAAAAAATTGGTCCGAAAATGTTTGTGTAGAGGGCGGCACGGCGGTGCAGTGGTTAGCACGGCGGTGCAGTGGTTAGCACGGCGGTGCAGTGGTTAGCACGGCGGTGCAGTGGTTAGCACGGCGGTGCAGTGGTTAGCACGGCGGTGCAGTGGTTAGCACGGCGGTGCAGTGGTTAGCACGGCGGTGCAGTGGTTAGCACGGCGGTGCAGTGGTTAGCACGGCGGTGCAGTGGTTAGCACGGCGGTGCAGTGGTTAGCACGGCGGTGCAGTGGTTAGCACTCGTGCCTCACAGCAAGAAGGACCCTGGTTCGAATCCCGTACCAGACCTTTCTGTGTGGAGTTTGCATGTCCTTCTCGTGTCCGCGTGGGTTTTCGCCGGGCACTCCGGTTTCCTCCCACCATCCAAACACATGCACTGATAGGTTAATTGGTTAATCTAAAATTGTCCATAGGTGTGAATGTGAGAGTGATTGTTTGTCTATATATGTTCAGCCCTGCGATGAACTGGCGTCTCATACAGGGTGTACCCCGCCTTTGCCCATTGTAGCTGGATTAGGCCCCCAGTGACCCCCGCGACCCTAGTGAGGATAAAGTGGGTTCAGATAATGAATGAATGAATGAATGTTTGTGTAAAGTTGTTGATTATTTTTTTTGTCAACAACTTTACACAAACATTTTCGGACCAATGTTTTCAGTAAAGATGTGAGGTGTCCAGAAATAATAACAACCATAAAAATAAATAAATAATAGTAATAAAAATAATGTGTTTTATATTTGTAAAAATCAGACAGAAAATGATGCAGGAAGTGAAATATTTATTCTCTAAGGTTTAAAGCCGTATCAAAAGCAATACATTTATTTATGAAAAAGTGCATCAGCAGAAAAAAAGAATCAAAGAGTTGATAGAAAAGAACAGAAAACTTTGTATTTCATTATCACATTAAAACTCACTCAGGATTTTTTAACAAACTTAAACAAACAAACCATAATTATTTACAATAATAACAAGCTGGTGTTTTTAATGTTATTCTATGTTTTCTATGAGATTTAGATAAAGTCGTCAGTACAATGAGTAAACAGGAGAATGTGATGTTGAGGATAGAAATAAATAAATAAATAAATAAATAAATAAATAAATTGTAAGTAGTTGTTAGTCCAGAAAAAAATCTATTAAAAATAATGGAGAAAATTTAACAAAATAAAATTTTAAAAATATATATTTTAAAGTATAGTAGTAGATTTTTTAAAGAAAAATATTTGAGCTGATGATCAGTAGATAAAATAGAAATTAAAAAATGGAATATGTCTTTAAACAACCTGATGGAAAAATGTCGTTAACTTCATCCTTTAACCTTTAACACTATTTGTGATTTGGAATTTTTACTTTTTATCTCGTAATTTTTACTTTTTATCTCGTAATTTGTACTTTTTATCTCATACTTTTTACTTTTTATTTCATAATTTTTACTTTTTATCTCATAATTTTTTACTTTTTATCTCATAATTTTTACTTTTATTTCATAATTTTTACTTTTATCTCATAATTTTTATTTTAATTTCATAATTTGTACTTTTTATCTCATGATTTTGACTTTTTATCACAATATTTTACTTATAAATATTAAATATTTTGCATTGGGATACTTTATTAAACTATTTTCTTTTTTTTTTTGCACTACAATAAAGACAAAATTTGGAGTTGTCATTATTTAAAGGTTATTATTGGAAATCAAATCAGGCTGAATGTGGTCCTGGAAAGAACATGAGTTTTCAGAGCACTGGTGTAGATATAAATGTTTTAATGATGTCATTTTAATTTTTCATCTTTATTATTTGTCTGATCCGACCCATTTGAGTTCATGTTGGACTGAATATGATCGACTGCTGGACTAAAGTGAGTGTTAAAATGAAGCCTTTTTTTAAGGTTTAAAGGTTACATTTGTAATTTTATTCACATCTTATAACAAAAACATTCACAGACTTAAAAACACCTTCTTATATAAGTGTATAAATGTATAAATGATCTTTTATGGTTGGACGCCCACAGACTTCACATTCTAGTTTCCTCTGACGGTCGGCTCATGTAGTCCTGCAGCGCTTGATGCAAAGGCAACCACTTCTTTACTGAAGCCTTGAGAGCGATGATCCATCTGTAACAATCATCAGAAGAAAACGTCACCATGGCAACGTTCCACAATCACTATCAGTGGGCGACAGTCAGTGAGCTGCACGACAACGATGTATGGATTCATGCTGCTTGTGCGCGAGTGACTTGGAAGTTTGACTTTTTATTTCATGATTTTTACTTTTTATTACATGATTTTAACTTTTTATTTCATAATTTTGACTTTTTATTACATGATTTTTGCTTTTTATTTCATGATTTTTACTTTTTATTTCATGATTTTGACTTTTTATCTCATAATTTTGACTTTTTATTTCATGATTTTTACTTTTTATTACATGATTTTTACTTTTTATTACATGATTTTTACTTTTTATTTCATGATTTTTACTTTTTATTTCATGATTTTTACTTTTTATCTCATAATTTTGACTTTTTATTTCATGATTTTTACTTTTTATTACATGATTTTTACTTTTTATTTCATGATTTTTACTTTTTATTTCATGATTTTTACTTTTTATTACATGATTTTAACTTTTTATCATAATTTTGACTTTTTATTACATGATTTTTACTTTTTAATCATAATTTTGACTTTTTATCATAATTTTGACTTTTTATTTCATGATTTTTACTTTTTATTACATGATTTTTACTTTTTATCACCTAATTTTTACTTTTTATCATAATTTTGACTTTTTATTTCATGATTTTTACTTTTTATTACATGATTTTTACTTTTTATCACCTAATTTTGACTTTGATCCATCTGTAAAAATCAGAAGAAAACATCACCATGGCAACGCTTCACAGTCTATCAGTGGGCAACAGTCAGTTTTCAGCTCCAACCACCACTAGGGTACGCCAAAGTACACACCACTGTTTTAAAATAGAATTCTAAATCAGGGGTCTCAAACATGCGGCCAAAGGATCCAATTTTTTAATTAGTAAAGTGCCAAAATTCTACATTCAAGGCTGTAGAAGTGATTTTAGCTCAGGTTCCACATAAAGACCAAGTAAAATAATAACAGAATAAACTGCAAAATAAAATTACTGCAAATTTTCTTATGATTTTAATGTGAAAAAAAGATATTATGACTATAAATAATAACAACTTCATGTTTTTGTCTGTTTTAATGCAAACTATTTACATTTACAAGTATATTGTAACCATAAAATGTGAATAATCTGAACAAATACCAATAACCTGAAATGTCTAAAGAAAATTAAGCAGAATTTTGAATATTTTCTGCTTCTATTAAAAAGTGTTTTGTGTTTTTATAAATGTGATCCATAATGAACTTGGACAAAAGCTAAGTTCATGCAGAATATTGTGAAAATTACATTTATTTCACTTATTTTTCTTAAGAAACAAAATGTTTTTTCAGGATATTTCACAATTGAATGTGTATTTTTTGCACCAAAATACAGATTTAATGTATAGATTTACATTTGGAACTGTCATTATTAAAGGTATTATTTCACTGGAGGTCAAAGGGCGCTGAATGTCAACCCCTGAAACACTCACCTTTTATTCTCATTTGGATTTTCAGCGCAGAAGTAGAAAGTCTTGAACTCGTCAGATGGAGGTTTGAGCTCAATCGTGGACTTTTTGGATCCGTACGGCTGCTCTCTCACCATGTACCCGTGAAGGTAGATCCCACCTGGAGCAGTGAAGAAACACATTTATATTTGGACACAAGAAAATATGATAAATATGTGCACAGGCTTAAAACACACACAACGAAAACGGTCACTTATTAGTGTGACCTTTGACCCCATGATCTGAAGCAGCAACAACATTTATTAGAAACTGACACGAGTTGAATCAAACCTAAATATTTTCCTTTTTGTTCATTTTAGTGATTTTTTCTGTATAAAGTACAAATATTTATATAAATGTAAAGAGTATAAAGTACATATATTTATATAAATGTAAAGAGTATAAAGTACATATATTTATATAAATGTAAAGAGTATAAAGTACATATATTTATATAAATGTAAAGAGTATAAAGTACATATATTTATATAAATGTAAAGAGTATAAAGTACATATATTTATATAAATGTAAAGAGTATAAAGTACATATATTTATATAAATGTAAAGAGTATAAAGTACATATATTTATATAAATGTAGGGAGTACAAGTAAAAAGTTTCTAGAAAAATAAATACTCCAGTAAAGTACACATACCTAAAAAAAATCTACTTATGTACAATAATGAAGTACTTTTACTTAGTTACTTTCCACCTCAAGTAAAGTGGAGGTTTGGGTATTTGCAGGAAGTATTTATAAATTGCAGAAGAACTTTCAATATTGTAGAAAGTGAAAAAAAAGTATTTAGACTGAACTTGGTCCAGACTGACTTTCACTAAGTAACTGTGGTGGTTGTGTCGTCATGGTTACCGTGTGCGTGCGTGGCTCGTATTCCGCTGTACAGGTACAGGCAGCTGTCCTTCAGGATGCAGTAGTGCTGGACCCACATGTCCCTGAGTTTATCTATTTTATGAAGCAGTCCCAGACACTCTGGGTTCTTCACAGCCAGAGGAGGAAGACTGGAGTTATGTCTGGTCACATCCACCCACACATGATGCTGAAACATTAGAGGAGGTTAATGGAACAACCTGGAACTAAAGGAACCACTGAAGACTTTAATAAATACAACTGGAATAAACACAGGTGAAAGTACTTCATTACTGTACTTTACTTTATACATATGTACTTTATACTCTTTACATTTATATAAATATATGTACTTTATACTCTTTACATTTATATAAATATATGTACTTTATACTCTTTACATTTATATAAATATATGTACTTTATACTCTTTATATTTATATAAATATATGTACTTTATACTCTTTATATTTATATAAATATATGTACTTTATACTCTTTACATTTATATAAATATATGTACTTTATACTCTTTACATTTATATAAATATATGTACTTTATACTCTTTACATTTATATAAATATATGTACTTTATACTCTTTACATTTATATAAATATATGTACTTTATACTCTTTACATTTATATAAATATATGTACTTTATACTCTTTATATTTATATAAATATATGTACTTTATACTCTTTACATTTATATAAATATATGTACTTTATACTCTTTACATTTATATAAATATATGTACTTTATACTCTTTACATTTATATAAATATATGTACTTTATACTCTTTACATTTATATAAATATATGTACTTTATACTCTTTATATTTATATAAATATATGTACTTTATACTCTTTACATTTATATAAATATATGTACTTTATACTCTTTACATTTATATAAATATATGTACTTTATACTCTTTACATTTATATAAATATATGTACTTTATACTCTTTACATTTATATAAATATATGTACTTTATACTCTTTACATTTATATAAATATATGTACTTTATACTCTTTACATTTATATAAATATTTGTACTTTATACTCTTTATATTTATATAAATATATGTACTTTATACTCTTTACATTTATATAAATATTTGTACTTTATACTCTTTACATTTATATAAATATATGTACTTTATACTCTTTATATTTATATAAATATATGTACTTTATACTCTTTATATTTATATAAATATATGTACTTTATACTCTTTACTTTTATATAAATATATGTACTTTATACTCTTTATATTTATATAAATATATGTACTTTATACTCTTTACTTTTATATAAATATATGTACTTTATACTCTTTACTTTTAACTATTTATCTAATAATTTTCACTTTTTATGTCATAATTTTGATTTTTATTCTTTTTTTTTAAAAATCTCCTATTTATAATTGTTTGTTTTTTTCATAATTGTTTTGTCCATACCAACTAAACTGAGTACAACGACCTGATAAAACACATCATCTACACTAACTCACTTTTAAAGGATTTGTTGTTCGATACTTTTGAAAAGTTTCCGTTTTTTTCTGCTTAAATAACTATTATTTCATCCATAAGAAAAAAGAGCAGTTGTACTTTTCTTTTACTTTTACTTCAGTGAAGCAGTTGAATCAGTACTTCTACTTTTACCAGAGTATTTTTCACACCAGTAGCTGTACTTGTACTGCAGTACAGAATGTGAGTACTTTGAGCACCTGTGTAATTAAACCATGTGACAGATGTTACCTGTGTGATGGGGTGTATAGCTTTCTCCATGGCCCCCAGCCACCTATGACAAAACAAACATCCACAATATGTTCTTTAATACGTTTCTGTTTTCATTTTCTTCTACATATAAAAGGAGGATTATATTTACAGAAACTACAGCCCCAACAACTAATCAGCTGACCCATTTATTCTGGTCGATTATAGGGTTTCACAGATTAATTGGTTTTTGCCAATAGGTAGATGATTTATTATCTTTTTTTTGCTGCTGAGTTTGTGTCGCTGCTGCTGCTGCATGTGTTCACTGCCTGGACAGTTAGGGTTAGTTTAGAGCCACGGTTCTCAAACTGGGATCCGCGGACCCCTAGGGGGACGTGGCGCATGTCCAGGGGGTACACGAAATTATTCACGGTTTTGTTTTTCGCTTTTTTTTTTTTTTGCTGTTTTATTTTGAAATGCGGAAGTTTTATTTTGTAGCGAGCGGGCGGAAGTAACAGCGCTGTTTGACGCCAGCTTGACTAAATTGAGACGGAGCGAGTCACAGGCTATTTTTAGCCACCCTGCAGCGAACATGGATCGATTTTTGTGTCCGCCAAGTTCCTCAAGAAGTGGTAAAAGAAATGACAATGAAAATGACAATGACAAAAACAAACGCCCTAACCCTAAAAAGAGAAAGTACATTGATAGTTATATTGAGTTTGACAAGATCATCCCTCTCATTAAGTCTCTGTCTGTCTGTCTGTCTGTCTGTCTGTCTGTCTGTCTGTCTGTCTGTCTGTCTGTCTGTCTGTCACACACACACACACGGTTTTGTGTGTCTTTTGTTCCGTTTATTATTTTAAAATTATTTAAAATTGTTGTTTCTGAAGTGTTCATTTATATTATAATACCTGAAAATGTGGCTGGTTTGCACAAAAGCACTATTAAAAAAGGTTATCATTGTTTCATAATAATCATTGTTGAAGTGTTTTTTTTTTATCATTTTCAGTATCGCGAGGATGAGGGGGGACATGGAAAAATGTCACCCCTCCAAGGGGGACCTGGGCCAAAAAAGTTTGAGAACCTCTGTGTTAGAGACATATCATGCTATAACCCAATGAATACTGTCGATATCACCATGAAATTACATGGACATGTACATGTAGATAATGTGCATCAGATGCAATAATCCATTTGAGTAAAGGTCAAAGGTCAAGGTTGTATCATTATTGGCTCTAATTCAACAGGTTGTCATAGAAACTTGAGATAAATAAATAGTAAATGGACTGTAGTTAAATAGAACATTTTATTTCCTAGTGGGTGAATAAACTTTACAATTCCTCACATTCACACACACTCACACACCAGTAGACGGCTGCTACTGATGCACAGGTGCTTCCTGACCCCTGACCCCTGACCCTACTGGGAGACACTTAGGGTTCAGTGTCTTGCCCAAGGACACTTTGACATTTGGACATGCCAGGACGCGAACGGCCAACTCTTCGATCAGAGGACGACCCACCCACTGAACCACAGGCGTGAGATGAAGTATTCTGTGAATACTTGTTTTGACATGTTTGGTTTTTTTCTGCTTAAATAAGTATTATTTCATCCATAACAATAAAGATGCAGTTTCACATTTTATTTTATTATAATTCAGAAGTTGTACTTTTTTTTTTACTTTTACTTTAGTAAATCGGTTAAATCAGTACTTCTACTTTTACCAGAGTATTTTTTCACACAAGTAGCTGTACTTCTACTGTAGTACAGAATGTGAGTACTTTGACCACCTCTGCAGAAAACAGACAAAAAAAGACCCGAAAAAAAATACCCCCCTCCCCTTAGGGTGTGTGTGTGTGTGTGTGTGTGTGGGGGGGGGGTACACATTGACAGTTGACTGTTTGTACCTTTTCATCTCCTGGTTGGAAGTAGCACATAAGAAGTACACACGACTGGCCGACAGGGGGCGACACTTAATCACAAATGGTTTCCCCAGAGACACGTCTGGTCCGACCTCAGCACCTTCTAGTTTGACTGTGGACAGAGGACGTCTTTTACCTTCATCCTGGAACAAACAGAGCAGTAAAAACATTAGTGTGATCCAGATGTGTGTGGACCAGAGGTACTCAAAAGTAAGTACTGCAGTAGAAGTACAGCTACTGGTGAGGAAAAATACTCTGGTAAAAGTAGAAGTACTGATTCAACTACTTTACTAAAGTAAAAGTAAAAAAAAAAAAATACAACTTCTGATTTGTAATAAAGTAAAAAGTAAAACTGCATTTTTTTAGGTTAGGGTTATAGGGTAACATGTTAAAGTGATCTCTTCTAGATCACCACCAAAATATAATCATTTATTCATATGACATTCAACATATCACACATCATTTTATCAAAAATTTTTTTTTTCGGTTTAGTGTGTATGTATGTATGTATGTATGTATATGTATATGTGTGTATATATATATATATATATATATATATATATATATATATATATATATATATATATATATATATATATATATATATATATATATATACACACATATATATATATATATATATATATATATATATATATATATATATATATATATATATATATATATATATATATATATATATATATATATATATATATATATATATATATATATATATATGTGTATATATATGTATGTGTATGGATGTATATATGTGTATGTGTATATATATATATATATATATATATATATATATATATATGTGTGTATATATATATATATATATATATATATATATATATATATATATATATATATATATATATATATATATGCTCTGACTGAGTAATACAAAGGGGTAGGACTAGACAAGTTTTGTTAACATCATCCTACACCCTTTCGAACAAGGTATAACTATTTAGGATACTAAAGAGGTGTTGTTTTAACTTCTGATTAAATACTTTGTATGTTTTACTTATTTTATTTTACCTGTTCGAATAAACAAATAAATGAAAAAAAAATTAAAAAAATAACTTTTTGTGTTGATCCTGCTGACAGACAGACACAACTTTAATTCCTCCTAGGCAGAGGTAATACAGCCTTTTAAAGTGAGTTACTGTGTAAATAATGTGTTTGAGCAGTTACTCAGTTTTATGGGTATGGGCAGGAAATTTAGGATTAATGGAAAAAAAAATAGTCACATTTGAGATAAAAAAAAGTATAAAAATGAGATGAAAAATGCTGAATTTTAAGAAACAAAGTCAAAACAGTCAGATAAAAAGTTAAAATTATGAGACAATAGTCATATAACTATAATATAAAGTTACAGTTTCTCTCCATCACTGGTTTGTCTAATGTCACATCTGTTTAGTTTGAAAAAATAATGAGTCTATGTAAAGAGTATAAAGTACAAATATTTATATAAATGTAAAGAGTATAAAGTACAAATATTTATATAAATGTAAAGAGTATAAAGTACAAATATTTATATAAATGTAAAGAGTATAAAGTACAAATATTTATATAAATGTAAAGAGTATAAAGTACAAATATTTATATAAATGTAAAGAGTATAAAGTACAAATATTTATATAAATGTAAAGAGTATAAAGTACAAATATTTATATAAATGTAAAGAGTATAAAGTACAAATATTTATATAAATGTAAAGAGTATAAAGTACAAATATTTATATAAATGTAAAGAGTATAAAGTACAAATATTTATATAAATGTAAAGAGTATAAAGTACAAATATTTATATAAATGTAAAGAGTATAAAGTACAAATATTTATATAAATGTAAAGAGTATAAAGTACAAATAGTTATATAAATGTAAAGAGTATAAAGTACAAATATTTATATAAATGTAAAGAGTATAAAGTACATATATTTATATAAATGTAAAGAGTATAAAGTACATATATTTATATAAATGTAAAGAGTATAAAGTACAAATATTTATATAAATGTAAAGAGTATAAAGTACAAATATTTATATAAATGTAAAGAGTATAAAGTACAAATATTTATATAAATGTAAAGAGTATAAAGTACAAATATTTATATAAATGTAAAGAGTATAAAGTACAAATATTTATATAAATGTAAAGAGTATAAAGTACAAATATTTATATAAATGTAAAGAGTATAAAGTACAAATATTTATATAAATGTAAAGAGTATAAAGTACAAATATTTATATAAATGTAAAGAGTATAAAGTACAAATATTTATATAAATGTAAAGAGTATAAAGTACATATATTTATATAAATGTAAAGAGTATAAAGTACATATATTTATATAAATGTAAAGAGTATAAAGTACAAATATTTATATAAATGTAAAGAGTATAAAGTACAAATATTTATATAAATGTAAAGAGTATAAAGTACAAATATTTATATAAATGTAAAGAGTATAAAGTACAAATATTTATATAAATGTAAAGAGTATAAAGTACATATATTTATATAAATATAAAGAGTATAAAGTACATATATTTATATAAAAGTAAAGAGTATAAAGTACATATATTTATATAAATATAAAGAGTATAAAGTACATATATTTATATAAATGTAAAGAGTATAAAGTACATATATTTATATAAATGTAAAGAGTATAAAGTACAAATATTTATATAAATGTAAAGAGTATAAAGTACAAATATTTATATAAATGTAAAGAGTATAAAGTACAAATATTTATATAAATGTAAAGAGTATAAAGTACAAATATTTATATAAATGTAAAGAGTATAAAGTACATATATTTATATAAATGTAAAGAGTATAAAGTACATATATTTATATAAATGTAAAGAGTATAAAGTACAAATATTTATATAAATGTAAAGAGTATAAAGTACAAATATTTATATAAATGTAAAGAGTATAAAGTACAAATATTTATATAAATGTAAAGAGTATAAAGTACAAATATTTATATAAATGTAAAGAGTATAAAGTACATATATTTATATAAATGTAAAGAGTATAAAGTACAAATATTTATATAAATGTAAAGAGTATAAAGTACAAATATTTATATAAATGTAAAGAGTATAAAGTACAAATATTTATATAAATGTAAAGAGTATAAAGTACAAATATTTATATAAATGTAAAGAGTATAAAGTACATATATTTATATAAATGTAAAGAGTATAAAGTACAAATATTTATATAAATGTAAAGAGTATAAAGTACATATATTTATATAAATGTAAAGAGTATAAAGTACAAATATTTATATAAATGTAAAGAGTATAAAGTACATATATTTATATAAATGTAAAGAGTATAAAGTACAAATATATATATAAATGTAAAGAGTATAAAGTACATATATTTATATAAATGTAAAGAGTATAAAGTACAAATATTTATATAAATGTAAAGAGTATAAAGTACAAATATTTATATAAATGTAAAGAGTATAAAGTACAAATATTTATATAAATGTAAAGAGTATAAAGTACAAATATTTATATAAATGTAAAGAGTATAAAGTACATATATTTATATAAATGTAAAGAGTATAAAGTACAAATATTTATATAAATATAAAGAGTATAAAGTACAAATATTTATATAAATATAAAGAGTATAAAGTACAAATATTTATATAAATGTAAAGAGTATAAAGTACAAATATTTATATAAATGTAAAGAGTATAAAGTACAAATATTTATATAAATGTAAAGAGTATAAAGTACATATATTTATATAAATGTAAAGAGTATAAAGTACAAATATTTATATAAATATAAAGAGTATAAAGTACATATATTTATATAAATATAAAGAGTATAAAGTACAGATATTTGTATAAATGTAAAGAGTATAAAGTACATATATTTATATAAATGTAAAGAGTATAAAGTACATATATTTATATAAATATAAAGAGTATAAAGTACATATATT
>CM035794.1:77371872-77374372 GCA_020466265.1 Siphamia tubifer
GCCAGGACGTAGTCTCCTACCATTAGCCCCGCCTCTTCTGCAGCTCCATCTGAACCCACACCAACAAAAGCCAACAGTGGATCCATCAGATGAAAACCCAGAAAAACTGCTTCAATGTCCAACTAAACACACTACTATAAGACACACTGTTAATGAGGGGTTTATTTTTTAGGTTATATTCATATATAAGGTGCATAAGTGAAGCTAAACAGTCACAATAACTCCCAACTTTGTTGAGTTGTAACATGGAACAAAACACACTCTTATTCTAATAAAGTCAGAATCATGAGATAAAAAGTCACATAACACTTTATAATAACTACACACTATGTATTAACCATTTGTTACCTGTTTATTAATGTTTATTAATGTACGACTTATACACAATTAATCATAAAGCATTTGTTCACATGGCTACAAATGATTAGAAAACAAGAACAAATGCTTTATTTATGATAAATTATGTATGAATAAACCATTAACAAATAGGTAATAAATGGTTAGTACATAGTGAATTATGTGTAGGTATAAAGTTTTACCAAAATTCAAACCACTTGGCCAATAAAGGGTTAAATATAGTCATGGACTCACTTGTGTCGACTTCTGTGACCACGATAGGTTTTGAAAACTGTATCCTGAAGCCCCAGGGGTATTCTCCTGCCCCTTTACTGATCTTCACTGTCCGTTCACGAACTGAAATGGAGCAAAGTTTAACCATTAAAATCAACGTCCAACAAAAGCACCTGCTGATCTGAACCCTTTAACCCATTCATTCTATCAATACATGCACAGGTGGAAAAGTACTGCATTACTGTATTTAAGTACATTTGTTTTAGGTATCTGTACTTTACTGGAGGATTTTTTATTTTTTTATTTCCTACATTTGTTCATAAATATATGTACTTTATACTCTTTACATTTACCGGTATATAAATATATGTACTTTATACTCTTTACATTTATATAAATATATGTACTTTATACTCTTTACATTTATATAAATATATGTACTTTATACTCTTTACATTTATATAAATATATGTACTTTATACTCTTTACATTTATATAAATATTTGTACTTTATACTCTTTACATTTATATAAATATTTGTACTTTATACTCTTTACATTTATATAAATATTTGTACTTTATACTCTTTACATTTATATAAATATTTGTACTTTATACTCTTTACATTTATACAAATATTTGTACTTTATACTCTTTACATTTATATAAATATTTGTACTTTATACTCTTTACATTTATATAAATATATGTACTTTATACTCTTTACATTTATATAAATATATGTACTTTATTGATATAAATATCTCTATTTTATACTCCTTACAAATCTAAAGAGTATAAAATACAGACATTTACATAAATGTAAGGAGTATAAATTACACATATTTATGAACAAATGTCGAGAGTAAAAGTAGAAATTCAGCAGAAAAATAAATACTCAAGTATAGATACTTAAAAAACCCATCTACTTAAGGACAGTAATGAAGTACTTTTACTTAGTTACTTCCCAGCTCTGTGCATCGAAGGGTTAAAAATAGTTAAAGTAAAGTGTGTGTTACTTGATATGGCTCTGTTTCTGCTGTTGAGGCTGGGTGGCATGGAGCCAGAGGTGACGTCATCTCCCTGGTAAATCCACGCTGCAGAGTGGAAGGTCTCTGTGTAAAAGCCTCGCTCTTCACTGTTCTGGACACTCATGTCTATAGTGAACGTGTCTTCTGAAACTACACAACACACACACGCACACACACACACACACACGTTTACATGTCTTATGAAGACCAAGTTTTTAATGAGTAGCCATTGGGTAGTGAGTGTAAAGACATCTTTTAAAAAAAATAAATAATAGAAATTTGAAAATTAAATTAAATTTGAAAAATAAATGAAGAAAAAAAATAATAAAAAAAAAATTAATCAATGAATTAATTACAAAATATATATAAAAAATAAATACATAAAAATGAAAAAAATAAAATAAAATAAAAAATACATTTAAATAAATACATTAAAAAATAACAAAAAACAGGAAAAGCACCTTCAAACATTTTAAAAATACATGTTTCCCTTTACACCTGTTTCCCTCATGCTTTATGGGGACTTCCAGAAAAAAAAATTAATGTGGTAGGGCCACATCATTTCTATTTTACTAGTGCGGACCTTTATTTGTATTTAAACCTTATGGGGACCTGAATTTTTTTCCCATTAATGCCAGAAGTCCCCATGGTGTGACTGTGTAAACACATTAATGTCCCCATAAAGATAGGAATACAAGCACAAAGGCACAAGCACACACACACATTTAAACACATCTTTTTGTAAAAATTGTATTAAATAAAAAAATATAATAATAATAATAATAATGTGAAATTTTTATTTAAAAAAATGAATGAACAAATAAAACATGATAATAATTAAAAAGTAAAAATAATAAATAAAATAAATAATAATATTAAAAATAAATACATAAAAACTG
>CM035794.1:77379372-77541872 GCA_020466265.1 Siphamia tubifer
GTAATTCTGAGTTGAAACGTGTTGAAACGGTTGGTCGTTGTTTGGAATCCACGTCCGCTCACATTTACTCTTGAAAACTGTCTCGGCTCCGTCACCTTTTTCATTAAACAAAACAAACGTGGTCTTAAGGCCAGATGAGTTACGCTGTAAGATTTCTTGGATTTCGAGCTTGACCTCTGACCCTGAGCAGTTAATTTTCATGATGTTCGCCACTGGTGCGGACGGGTTGGTTGGATTAGAATATAATGGTTCCTGTAACTGCTGAAACAAGAACTTCGGTGCTGAATCGTCCATATCGTCCACAGACACTGACGTAATGATCTTGACTCCTTTCTCCGTGTCCTTTGTTGTCGTGCTATAAATATTCCTCTGGTTTGGAAATAAATTAACAGGATAATCTTGTTTGAATCTTTTTTCTTTTGGTGAAGTACTGTTGTATTTTTCCTCGTCCTCCGATTCTGACAGAGGATTCTCTTTTCGGAAAGAGTCCGTTTCTCCTTTTTCCACAATTTCATCCCTGTAGCAGACGCTGTTGCTCTTGTTCTGCTTTTGGAAGATGTACTGGGAGACGCTCTCTGGAAGAAAAACATCCATAAGACTGTGTTAATTACACAGGTGCTCAAAGTACTCCCATTCTGTACTGCAGTACAAGTACAGCTACTGGTGTGAAAAAAATACTCTGGTAAAAGTAGAAGTACTCATTCAACTCCTTTACTGAAGTAAAAGTAAAAGTAAAAAAAAAAAAAAAAATTCAACTTCTGAATTGTAATAAAGTAAAAAGTAAAACTGCATTTTTTTTGCTATGGATGAAATTATATTATTTAAACAGGGAAAAAAAAATAAAAATAAAGCATGGTACTGAGTTTAGTGGGTATGGACAGGACATTTAGGAAAAATATAAATAGAAGATTAAAAGAAGGAAAAGAAAAAAAGAGTTAAGAGATATAGAAAGATAAAAAGTCAAATTCTGAGAAAAAACTCACATTTATGAGATTTAATTATGAGATAAGAAATGGATCATTATGAAATAAAAGGTTAAAATTACAATTATAGTCAGTCACAATTTCTGATTCACGACTTATTTTTGTAACTGTCACATTTGTCTAGTTTGAAAAAGTAATGAGTCTATTCTGAGAATATAAAGAGTATAAAGTACATATATTTATATAAATGTAAAGAGTATAAAGTACATATATTTATATAAATGTAAAGAGTATAAAGTACAGATATTTAATTAAATAGAAAGAGTATAAAGTACATATATTTATATAAATGTAAAGAGTATAAAGTACAGATATTTATATAAATGTAAAGAGTATAAAGTACATATATTTATATAAATGTAAAGAGTATAAAGTACATATATTTATATAAATGTAAAGAGTATAAAGTACAGATATTTAATTAAATATAAAGAGTATAAAGTACATATATTTATATAAATGTAAAGAGTATAAAGTACAGATATTTAATTAAATATAAAGAGTATAAAGTACATATATTTATATAAATGTAAAGAGTATAAAGTACAGATATTTATATAAATGTAAAGAGTATAAAGTACATATATTTATATAAATGTAAAGAGTATAAAGTACATATATTTATATAAATGTAAAGAGTATAAAGTACAAATATTTAATTAAATGTAAAGAGTATAAAGTACATATATTTATATAAATGTAAAGAGTATAAAGTACATATATTTATATAAATGTAAAGAGTATAAAGTACATATATTTATACAAAAATGTAAGGAGTCAAATTAAAAAGTTTCCAGAAAAATAAATACTCAAGTACAGATACCAAAAAACTGTACTTAAGTACAGTAAAGGAAGTACTTGTACACAGTTACTTCCACCTCTGCCTATGGTTTAGAAATAGAGAAAAGTTTGCTTTGTTTCTTCAGTTTGTGTTGAGGTGTGAGCAGTACTTTCTTTCATGCGTGGGGAAAAATGTGACTCAGCTAAGCAGAAGATTAACCCCAGTTCACCTCCCAAAGCTTTAACTCACGTTTACTGCTGCTGGAGCTCTTCCTCCTCTTGCTGTTCCTCCTCTTCCCCCTCTTGCTCATTCTTAAAACAACCTCAGGATCACATGAACTGCAAGACAAAGACAGTTAGAACTTTATTTATGGCTCTAATTTGGCTGAAGTTAGCTTTCTTGGCTACATGCTAAAAACCTGGAGTGGTTTTGAACACATCCATGAATGTATTTCAGAAATTATAAACAATAGAATAGAATCACAGGTGGTAAAAGTACTCCCATTCTGTACTTAAGTAGAAGTACAGCTACTGGTGTGAAAAATATAAGTACTGATTCAACTCCTTTACTGAAGTAAAAAAAAAAAAAAAAAAAAGTACAACTTCTGAATTGTAATAAAGTAAAAAGTGAAACTGCATTTTTAAATTATGAGATTAAAGGCATGATTATGAGATGAGAAATGGATAATTATAAGATAAAATGTCAAAATATTGACATAGTAAGTCACAATTTATGATTTACAACTTATTTTTCCTACTGTCACATTTGTCTAGTTTGAAAAAGTAATGAGTCTATTCTGAGAATATGAAGAGTATAAAGTACATATATTTATATAAATATAAAGAGTATAAAGTACATATATTTATATAAATGTAAAGAGTATAAAGTACATATATTTATATAAATGTAAAGAGTATAAAGTACATATATTTATATAAATGTAAAGAGTATAAAGTACATATATTTATATAAATGTAAAGAGTATAAAGTACATATATTTATATAAATGTAAAGAGTATAAAGTACATATATTTATATAAATGTAAAGAGTATAAATACATATATTTATATAAATGTAAAGAGTATAAATACATATATTTATATAAATGTAAAGAGTATAAATACATATATTTATATAAATGTAAAGAGTATAAAGTACAGATATTTATATAAGTGTAGGGAGTAAAAGTGTCCAGAAAAAAAATACTCAAGTAAAAAAAATCTACTTAAATACAGTAATGAAGTAGTTTTATTCAGTTACTTCCACCTCTGTCCACACTAATAGGATGTTTGGTTTAGATGTCAAATACTTTCAGTATGAGCCAAGACATCCAACAGATCCCTGAATGAATTAACAGCTGTGCTGATGTCAGACGAACCACCTTTATGAATGAATGTTGGTTAGAGATGGAATAAAACCTGCTGAAACACACACACACACACACACACACACACACACACACACACACACACACACACACACACACATACTCTATGTAAAAAGTTCAACTGTGGTTTTTTTTAAGACTTAGTTTTTATTTTCAGTTCATTTTGGTGAAAAAGCTGCTGAATTTTAACCTAAAAAAGACCCAGCGCTGCTATAGTGACAGTTAGGGTTGGACTGGGACAATTTTTCAGGCTGGGCATTTTTTGCTCAGACCAGACCACCACCTGCTTTTGTTCATTTATTTAGCCTGGTTACTTAAATCTAGGTATAAATAGAAATTATATCATAACAAATGGGTGATATATATATATATATATATATATATATATATATATATATATATATATATATATATATATATATATATATATATATATATATATATATATATATATATATATATATATATATATATATATATATATACTGTATACCATAAATAATATATCATTACTGTATGATCCAATTCATCATATAAAACAAGAAATGTCTAGATGCAAAGGTTGAACTTTTGAAACTGCAGTACACAAAAAGGTCAATAGATGGCGATGTCTGATCTATTGGCAGTAAGTAAGTCACGTGAATTGTTAGACATATCAGTTATTTCATTCAGCTTGGTTACTTACATTTATATTAACTTATATTGACTTCTCTCACTTACTCATGGGTCGTTATCATTATCCAGTGTGCTAGCCCAAACTTTTATCTATTAAAATTATCTAAATACTATAATCTAAACGTAGAAAATATGCAAACTTAATTAATTGTGTCAATTTAATTCCAATGCCCTACTGATATGAAAATGTCATTTTTAAACGTTTTACCCGGAACAAGTGTTGCTCCGTACATGCAACATTGAGCGGCAGTTAGCTTTTGCTAGCAGTTAGCTTTTGCTAGCAGTTACATATTGCTAACAGTTAGCTATTGCTAACAGTTAGCTATTGCTAACAGTTAGCTATTGCTAACAGTTAGCTATTAATAACAGTTAGCTATTAATAACAGTTATCTATTGTTAGCAGTTAGCTTTTGCTAACAGTTATATTTTGCTAACAGTTAGCTATTGCTAACTTCCGGGAATTTTTGAGGGGCTCCATGTTCCGTTATTGCTGTGAAAGAACCCGAACCATTCCAGTATGGTCGGGGTCGGAACTCGAGGGGTTCGGGACGGAAGTAACAAAATCCAACAGGCGCCCGTGGATACGCTACTTAGCTTAATTTACTGGGTTTTAAAACAACAAGTGAATAAATTATGTATTCTATCAATAAAAAGCCCAGCATTAGCAGTGATTGGAAAATAAACTGATTATATCATAACAAGAATGAAAAATGACTCTAGGCCTAATATATAGGTGATTATACTACTACTACTACTACTAATAATAATATAATAGATAGAACATAATCACATTGATATAATCAAAACAAACTCATTTTGTGCAGGTTTCGCACACGTACTCTCTTACCAAATAGTTTGTTCTACTAGCCAACACCACCAGGAACTCATTGTTTGACCCTTGTAGACATTAGGGCGTATTCACATAGTAAAGTCCAGACCGAGGTTCGGACCAGAACCCTTGTTTTGCCTTTTCACACTGTACTTATAATCCAGACTTTATTTACAGTCTTCATTCACACTGTATTGAATCAAGTGGACCAGCAGACTTTAGAACGTCATGTCGTCAATGCGTGTACAGCAGCGTCTCTCTATACTCGACCCTGATTGGTTAGTAGATGAGCGCGCTACACTGTTGCAGGAAATGCTCCCAGATAATGGACCCAGTTACTAGTTTCATAATTCTTGTCCTATTTTGGCAATGTTACCAACTCTCGTACCAGTGTTCCCACCAGCGGCTTGACCAAATTTCAATGAAATACCTGCTTTCCTCGTCTCCCCATGTATTGGCGCGACTCATGCTCAGACGTTTTACACTGTGCACCAGCGAACCTTGGTCCGGACCGAGACTACCTCCTCAGCTTGGACCAAAGACTCGGTCTTTAGTCCGGACCAAGGTTCGGGGGAGGTTTCACACTTGTCAATAAGGTTCGAATTTTCTGAGTGTTATGTGAATAGGCCGAGTAGTGAAGATTATTTCCTGTTGATCACGTTGATGATCATCTAGTACACACTCGGTAGCCGCCATATTGGATTCTGTTACTTCCGTGTGACATTTATTCTCTATTTACTGCAATGTAACATTTCAAAGTGATCCAGAATCCAGGATACCTCCCGGATCATCACCAAAATTTAACAATTTATTCCTTGTAACACTAACAACACATTCTGAAGTTTAAAAAAAAAAATCAAAATCCATCCATAACTTTTTGAGTAATGTTAGTGACAGACAGACAGACTCCAGTGGTGGACCTCTCTTCATTCAGACGGGGGATGTCTGCCTTGGCGGAGGTTTGCTTTTCTAGTTATAATATTGTCGTCTTTATTTTGTGTCTTTTTCAGTGGACATCAGGTTTCACTGATTATGTAAAAAAAAAAGATAAACGATGCTCAGAAAAGCTGAGGTCAAAGTTGAAGGTAAACAGAGAAAATTTAACACAGTCACTTTATCAAACTGCATGATGGGTTTATTTATTTATGTATTTATTCATTTTTACTTCCGTTTTGTTCAGTCTGTGTTTGTTTTATTCCTATCACTTCATATTTCGGTCATTTATTATTAATTTTTGTTCATTCTGTTGCTTATTTTAGTATTTTTGATATTTTTTCATGCTTTTTAGGATTTATTTTATTGCTTTTTAAATCGTTTTTATTTACTTTTATTCCAATTATTATTTCTTATATATACAGTAGTTAGTTAAATCTTTATTTTGAGCAGGTAAAGTCATCACAACCATTACATCGTCAAATTCCAAACACTCAGAAAAGTGGAGGAAGAAGTAGAATTTATAGAATCCCAACCCCTTTTTGCAAACTTAAAATTAAATTAATTCCTCTTCCAGTTTATATAAAACAAATGTGTTTATTCACTGACAATTATCAAATGACATGAGTTTATTAGAGTTTTTTTCTATTTTTTTCAGTTTTTTGTTTATTTTGCTCATTACTTATTTTGTTGATCCATTTTTCATTTAATTGTTCACTCTTGTTTTAGTTAATTTTGTTTTTTGTTTTCTAAACAGTTTTGCTTTTTCACCCTTTTTCGTCGTCTTATTTAAGAATTTTGTGAAGTCTTTATTTAATTTAGAATTTTTCTCCATTTCTGACATTTTTCTCACCATTTACTCCCACATTATCCTCTATATTTTGCATTTTAAGTGAAAATCAAGTACTTTCCTATGTTTAATGTACTAATTATGTACATGTTGAGAAAAACTTTGATTAAAGTTCATGGTTATTTTAACTAAAACAGTGAAAACTGAAGAAAAAGATCGATTTTACTGCAAAATCTATCATAAATGGAACTGTCACCTTTTGTCATTGTCATAATTTTTATTTACTTATTTTTTTTACTTCGGTTTTGTCCAGTTTATGGTTTAGTTTGTTAATGATACTTATTTTGTTGATTTTATTCATTTTTATTTAATTCTTCCATTATATTTATGTTACTTTTTAAAAATGTTTTATCTTTGATTTAGTTTTAAAACTTAACATGAAAATATGGAAATATTGATATTTACAAACTATAATAAAAGAGTAAAATGTGGAAAAAACTGAACAAATATGAACAACATGAAATGTCTAAAGAAAATTCAGTACAATTTTAACCATTTTTTTTGCTTCTTCGTGTAAAAATAAAACGTTGAAGCAAAATATTGTTAAAGTTTCATTTATTTTTCCTCAGAAATGTTCTTTTTTTGTGGTTATTTCCATCTTTTTTGTTTGTATAGTTTGTGAAAGAAAATATTTCCATAATTTAATGGGGGTGTTTTGCACTGAAAGACAAAAGTTTGTAGTTATTATTGACATGTTATTCTGTTATTTTACTGTCAATCAAATCAGGCCGTGGAAAGAACATGAGTTTTAGAACCCTGTTCTAAACCTGCTGTCATTACAACTGCATGAGTTTTATTAGTCAATCAATGTTGTTGAACATGATGGTGTTTCCATGGTTACGATAGAGCCTCTGAACATCCAAATGTGTCCTATCTGATGACCAAGAAAAACAGAGGTGGGAGTAACAAAATAAAACTACTTCCTTTACTGTACGTAAGTAGATGGGTTTTAGGTATCTGTACTTGACTATTTATTTTTCTGGTAACTTTTTACTTTTCCTCCCTACATTTATATAAATATATGTACTTTATACTCTTTACATTTATATAAATATCTGTACTTTATACTCTTTACATTTATATAAATATCTGTACTTTATACTCTTTACATTTATATAAATATATGTACTTTATACTCTTTACATTTATATAAATATCTGTACTTTATACTCTTTACATTTATATAAATATATGTACTTTATACTCTTTACATTTATATAAATATTTGGTGAGTTGAATCAGTACTTCTACTTTTACCAGAGTATTTTTCCACACCAGTAGATGTACTTCTATTTATAAGTACAGAATGTGAGTATTTTTAAAAGATAAACTAGAAAAGCAGTCAGGGCGTGCAGACCTCCGCCAAGCCCCCCCCCCCCCCCCCCCCCCCCCCCCCACAACAATCTAATCATTTCCAGATCTCCTCATTATCAGCCTACTCTGAAACATTCATCAAAATCCATCCATAAGTTAATGAGTCATCTTGTACACAAACAAACAAACAAACAAACAAACAAATGCTGGTAAAACCATATATAATAAGTGTATTTTCCACTCATTACTGACATGTATAGATAGAATGAGTGGATGAACATGTATTAATTCAACAGTTTGTTGTTTGTTTTGAGCTCAGTAAACTTACCAGTGGATGTTCAGGAGGGTTATTCCATAGCGTGTGTTCACTGTGTGCTTGGATGGCGACAGCTTTTCCACTCTGTCCACATTGTCAGTGCGTCTTCAGTCTGCTCCACTTCTTATTGTTTCTATTCTAAACTTAAAGCTGATTATTACGTCTAATCTCCTGAGCCACAAGTGCTGTCAATGTGAGGTGTGTTTGCAACGCTCATACAAACACTAACATTTAATACATGACCAGAGGTGGAAGGAACTGAGTACAAGTACTAACTGTAGTGTACTTAAGTAGAGTTTTTAAGTATCTGGACTTTACTGGAGTAGTTAGTTTTCTGGAAACTTTTTACTCTTTACATTTATATAAATATTTGTACTTTATACTATATATATATATATATATATATATATATATATATATATATATATATATATATATATATATATATATATATATATAGAATAGACTCATTACTTTTTCAAACTAGATAAATGTGGAAGTATGAAAAATAAGTTGTAAATCAGAAATTGTAACTGACTATATCATATATATATTTTATATATATATATATATAAAACCATTCATTGACAGTGTGCTTTATCGTGAAGAAAATACGTTAATTTTTTTTATATTCATAATTTTCTCTTTTTACTTCATTCTCCAGAATGTTCCACAGATTTACCTCTTTGACTGATGCTCTTATTTTATTTAAAGGTTATTCTATTCTATATTAAGTTGTATGTTTGAAACCCCTGATCGAACCTTAACCCATCATTGAATAAAGACAATGAGGCTGTGATGCTTTGCAGACACTTTATTACACAAATAACATTGTTACTGAAAATAGTACTCTTGCAGCAAAACCAGTGTGTCACAATAAATATTAGATTAGTAGCCCACATGTGGCTAAAACATCAGAAATGCAGTTTTATATGCCATGCCATGAGGATAACATTCATCCATTAAAAAAAAAAAAAAGGCAAACAATGAATAATGGAGGGAGGACGGAATATTCTGCATAAACAATAAAACCCACAAATCAACATCTGTGTTATGTTTCAGGCTACATGTGAATGTGGACATTTGTGTGTGTCCTGTTCTAATGGGTCGGAGCTGCACAGAAACATGGGTTAACAAATGCTAAACTACAGAAGCCAGTGGTGCCGAGTTTAATCAAAAGGTTAAACTTGATCCTTAAAATCTGAAAAACAAAGCTGCTGGTTTCACTTTTTGTCAAAGTCACATTATCAGTATAAAGCAGAGGTGTCAAACATGAGGCCCGGGGGCCAAATTCGGCCCAGCTATGGGTCCGATTTGGCCCCTGGGATGAATTTGTGAAATTTAAAAATGACATAAAAGATATTAATAAGTAAAGAAGTTAAAATTATATGACATCAATTCAATCTAAAATGGATCAGACCATAATTATCTTAAACAATTATAAAAAAAACCCCACATTTTCTTCTTTGTTTTAGTGTTAAGAAAAAGGGAATAAATAAACAAATAAATAAATGAAAAAGACTAGCCTGAATAAGATATAAATCAGTAAATCAGAAATCGTTTTTACTATATCATAATTAGGACTTTAATCACATTATTTTAAAAATGCAGTTTAACTTTTTACTTTGTTACAAGTTGTACTTTTTAAATAAAAAACACAAATCTTTTACTTCAGTGAAGGAGTTGAATCAGTACTTCTACTTTTACCAGAGTATTTTTTCACACCAGTAGCTGTACTTCTATGTGAGTACTTTAACAGGACATTTTGATTTAAATCTTGTACAAACCTGCCGAATGTTCAATAAAACATGTATTTTTCATCTTTCTTGTGTTTATTATCATTTGCCACATAATTAAAATCAACTTCATACTGAATTTAAGAAAAATATTAATAATCATCTGATTAGTCGACCAATGGTTTCAATGGTCAGTGACTAGTCGACTATTAAAATAGTTATTTGCAGTGAGTCTTACTTACATACGTAGAATGAGCATGAATGGGCCTTTAAATTGATAAAACCCAGGTTCATTTTTCAAAATAAAACCAAAAAATAAGACAACGAAACAACAAGTCAGTTTTTCAGAATTTTTTCCAAAACCAATGAAAAAACTGACAATGATACTTTTTTTCTGTTTTTCTTTTTGTGTTTAAATGAATAATTGAAAAAACGGTAACAGCGGTTTCCCGTTTTATCTCATTTTGACCTGAATCAAATTGAGTAAACTGGATCTAAACAACCGAAAGAAACACGTCCACTGGACTTGACCATCATTATCGTACAGTAATACCTCAATTTCCGAAAGACCCAACTAACGAATAATTCAAGTTACGAAACACCTTCACCTAAAAATTTCCTCTCTGAATACGAAAGAAAATTAAAGTTGCAAAGCAAAACCCCGAAACATAAATACAGTACTGTACGTACTGTACGTTAACACATACTGTACACTTGTATGTAGCATCATATTTGCTATTTGATAGAGCTGCTCTCCCATTGGCTATCTCCCAACACTCCACTGGCCTCCCATTGGCTAGGACAGAGCTACCCATGATGCTTTTGGTGCCTTGGACCGTCATTGGTCACAGAGTTCTTACTGCGGTCAGTGTAGAAGAACCTTTACTATTGTTTGGTCAGTTTTTCCACTGTGTTCATTATAACTTTATTATTGATTATTCATCAAAGGAAGTGATTCCTGCTCCGTCAACAAACACTGAAGGTGAAAGTTTGACCCAAAAGAACAAAAAGTACTGACCATAATTAAAACAACCACAGTGGTATGGACATGATTTACATGTCTGGTTCATTTTAATGGTTTAATAAATAATTTTCTTTGACTTTTAACAAATATTTCATACAAAATGTATATACTTTTATCATTTTTAAAGGGTTTAGGGGGTAGTATTGGAGGCCTTGGAATGAATCAGGCCTTTCACATTTAAAATGTGAAAATCAAGTTACGAAACACTTCTAGAACAAATTAATTTTGTAAATTGAGGTACCAATTTTACGACACCAATTTTCTCCGTGGTCATATCTTCAGGTCTTAGGGTGACCCTCTTAGTTTCCCCAAATAGGACATAGGTTTACATCTTTGTTACTGCAGGTCAAAGGTCATTTCCAGATTTTTCAATTTGCTTCAGGTCAAAATTTGATAAAACAGAAGCTGTTATCCATTTTTTTTTTCCATTTTTCATTTAAACAAAAAAATAAAAACTGAAAAACTGCATCACTATCTGTTTTTTCATTGTGGTTTTCGAAAAACAAAAAAATGAAGAAAGGACTTGGTTTTTCGTTATCTTATTTTTGGTTTTATTTTGAAAAACAAATGATCGAATGATACACAGATTAGTTAAGATTTGGTCTGTTGGAAGCACAATGAACAACCCAAACAGCTGTTAGCGTAACCCTCCATCACCAGACATTACTAGTGTGACTTTGACAAAAAAAAATGACTGCTGTTGACGACACAGTTCCAGCTTTCAGAAAAAGAAGGAAAAAAAACATGTTTACGTGATCATAATGTTGGAAGTTGACGATTTTGGTGAATTAAAGTGCGGGTTCACGTGTTCAAAGTGAGTCTTAAACCGGATTCAGGCGCCCGTGTGAAAACTCAACGACTCTGGAGTAATTATTCCTTCTGTTCCGACAGGACATTCATTCTTTAAACTCACAATTCCATCAAAATAATTTAAAAAGCATCATTCAGTGTAAAAATGTTTTCACAAGTGCAGGTGGAGCGAAAACAGAAGGCCTTAAGAGTTTCAGCGAGAGAATCTGTTCAGTATATCATATTCACTCTTTTTGTTTCAGCGTTTGTCACAGATCGTACAAAAGTTGGCGGAGCTCCAGTGGCATCACACCTGACCGTTAGGTTACGTTTTGTCAGGTGATTGAAGTGAATAAACAATACGGATATTAACATGTTTATTTCCTGCTGAGACGCAGGAATGTGAAAGTTCAACTCTTTTTTTTTTTTTTTTTTGTAGCTTTAAATTGTACGCCTCATCGTACATACACCTTTCAGCGTGTTAACACAATTGGAACTTCCGGGTCATTTTACGGGAACTTTACGGTATGTGTGTTTCCACTGACCGGGCCTTTCCGACAGGCCTGCCTTCCGGAACTTTTACAGGAACCAACAGAGTTCCTGCTCGAGGGTAGGTATTCGAGAGCAACCCGGTAGAGTCCCTGGTCGGAAGTTGCGCAGATAGGTTGTCGCAAATGACATCATCCGAACGTGACAAACAACTCAAGAGTAGTTTTTAGGGGAAGTTTATCACATAACGAAGCAGAAGGTCAGCGAAAAGAAGAAGATAGAACGGACCAGAAGAGTGTCCATGTCTAGTCTGGTGGTGATCTCCTCTGCTGCTGCTTTATATTAATGATGTTACCATAGCAACTGACGCAATATGATGGTGGCATCACAAGGTTCCCACAGGGCCGTTCTGTATGGGACACGACCAGGGCTCTAAATTAACACCCGCCAAATGCGGGTGAAAATCCATTTTGGCAGGTAAAAAAAAAAACTTACTAGCCACTTTGGCTGGTGGCGAGTGCTGACCCGGTTGTAGCAATCCTCTATGGGGCGCCAACATATGACTGTCCTATTTTTTTTATGCTTCCCCTGTCTTTTTTTTTTTTTGTCTTGCTTGCTTCAGCCCAGGCAGCGCCCGTATGGCAAACCAAAGTGTTCACATAGTTGTGTTTATTATATCACGCGTTACATAACGCGTTCTAGCATGCGGTGCTCGAACACGTGCCATTGCGCACACCAGTGCGCATGCAAGAACGTGCCCTGTAACGTGTGAAAGCGCGCCAGGCTGTAGAGATACTTGTGTGTTTCACAGGATTGCTAATAAGCCCAAATTAATTGATCATAACGGGCCCATATGGGCATATGGTGCCATCTTTGGTCAGTTGGTGAGTCCACAAATAGGTTAAGGAAATAAGACAGTGAGTCCATGGTTTAAGAAAGTTTATAAAGTGATTAACTAAAAAGTAAATAAATAAATGGGACGTGTGCTGTTAAATGTGTTGACTTTTCTCCATATTCCTTCATATATATTTACTGACATATTGATTACAAGGATGTAATTGAGGATTTTTCATCAAAGAAGGTAAGAAAGGTCCAGTTTTCGATGGTATCTTTACAGCTGCTGCTGCTGCACCTTTACTTTTACTGATAGTTTTTTTGTTTGTTGTGGTGAACCCTAAGGGAAAAGCCAAAAGGAAAAGCGAAGTCATTTGCACTCATTTTATTATTACTTAATTATAGTTAACATTGGTTTTGCTTTTTGAAAAGATTTGTGCAATTTGCAATGTTATTATGTTTACATTTGTGTGCAATTTTAGAATATTTATATTTACAAATTTCTCAATTTTATTTATTAATTTTTATCACAATTTGTATTTTTTAAATTGTAATTAAAAATAAGCATCGATATATACATTGGTGTTTGTCGTATAATCTGTGTGTGTGTGTGTGTGTGTGTGTGTGTGGGGGGTGAAAATCAGGCCAGGTCCGTCCCTGGGCGAGTGATAGAAATTTTTTTTAGAAAAGTGTCCTGATTAGAAAGCCTTCTCTAGTCCTGAACACCGACAAGACGAAAGTTCCTCCATTTCCCATGAACTCTACCGTGATGACGTCGCATGCATCCATTGGCTGCGTCCTCATTGCATTCGATTTCAAGAATTTTCGCGCTGTCGACTCTGAGGTGAAGAAGAAGGCGTTAAGAGATAGAAGAAGGAGAATATTTTCTGAAGCGTGTGTTGTGTCAGTGACAACGAAAAAAAAGAATGTGGCGGAGGTTGGGAGGTTCGGAGTGTGGGGGTGAGAAAAGGTCAAAGGGTGGAGGGGATGTTGTCGACTCTGAGGTAACGGTAACGCTAACGGTAACGCTAACGGTAACGCTAACAGTATTGTAATATAGGTGAGAACAGTAAAGAAGTGTTAACAGTGAAAGGTGAGAAAATGTAAAAGAAAGAAGTTTTAAGAGTTAAATGTGAAAATGTAAAAAAAAATGTGATCATATGTTTAAAGAAATGAATTATTTCAAGAGGAAAAGGTTAAAGAAAATAATTTAAAGAAATTTTAAGGCGTATGTCTCATTTTGGTCAGGGGAAAAATGGCTAGTTGAATTTCTGATTGGCTAGTAAGATTAAAAAAAAATCTACTAGCCACATTGGCTGGTGATGAAACAAGTTAATTTAAAGCCCTGGACACGACGCTTGAGAGGACCAGGCTAATTCATGACCCAGTCAAAGTTCATCCCCCAAAAAAGTCCCGGAAGTTCTGATAGTGGAACCACCTATAGGTTTCTTCTATAGTGACATTCTCCATGGTTACTTCCTGCGCTCCAGCTGGAATTGCGACGTCATTAGAGTCACATGACTGCAACCTACCTATTCAAACCCCTGTGGTGCGTAGAAACTCCAGTTAATTCCTTCATCTGAGTAAAGCAATAAATTTGTTTCGAAACGAACTGAGTGACGTATGAGAACAAAAAGAGTGAATCTGTACCAACAAAAAAGATCTGTGGTGTTTTTGTTTTGTCTTTATCATTTACAATCAATGTACATTATGAGGTGGTGTTCTACTGGTGGGAACAGATGGAACCATCACAACTAAACCCATTTCAGTTCTCCTACGGGTGCCTTATGCTATGGCCACACTGAACGCAAATTTTCACATTCACGTGTCGAGATTACATATGAAGTCAACGGAGAGACATGTTGGGACGCAGATTTGACACGGGTGGTGCGTTGGATGCCTTGCTGCGGCGCATCGGAGCAGCACGTTTTGCCGCAAATATGTGTAAACGCACGAGTTGAAAATATTTAACTTTTCAGGCGAATTCACGTGACACCAGGCCACGAAAGCCAATAAGGGTTGAGATGCTGCCAACGTTGTGATGGAATGACATAGGACACTCAGACCGACCCGGAAGGTGGCAGAAAGAAAAACTGAGCCCGAGTCAGCCTGAAGTCCCGTTGAAAGCAGACGTCATCCAGGCGGAGTTAAAGGTCAAGTACTTTATTTGTCATTAATCACTGTACAACGAAATGTGTCCTCTGCATTTAACCCATCCTTTGATGCCATTGTGGCACCTGTAAGGAGCAGAGGGCAGCCATGGGCGGCACCCGGGGACCCATCTCCAGCTGTAGAACCAGGCTAATGGTCAGAATCACCTGCTGGAGGATACGACCCTAACAAACATGTTTTTGGGTGATGGAGGAAACCGGAGCACCCGGAGGAAACCCATCCAGACACGAGGAGAGAAACATGCAAACTCCACACAGAAAGGCCCGGGAATTGAACCCAGGTCTTCTTGCTTTGAAGCAAGAGCGCTAACTGCTCAGCCACCGTGCGGCGCTGGTTCCTGGAGGACGTGGTGGAATTCCTCGTGCTGCAGGTGCTTCTGCAGGATCGGGTGAACCCAAAAGTGTCTGGCCCAAAGACGTATCTGGGACGTCCAGAGCAGCGATCGAAATGATATCAGCCATAGGTCATCACAGGACCTGTGCCCTGTGCTGACCTGTGACCCCAGAACACCTCCCTGACCCTCACCTGTCTGATGGATGGACCTGCCCCCCCTGTCCGTCCAGTGGATCTGTCCTTCATTGTGGTTCTCCCCAAGATTTCTTTTTTCCCCACTGGGTTTTGGAGTTTTCTTGCAGAGAGGGAGGGTCTAAGGACAGGGGGAGGGTCTAAAGACAGGGGGAGGGTCTAAGGACAGGGGGAGGGTCTAAAGACAGGGGGAGGGTCTAAGGGCAGGGGGAGGGTCTAAGGGCAGGGGGAGGGTCTAAAGACAGGGGGAGGGTCTAAGGGCAGGGGGAGGGTCTAAGGACAGGGGGTGCTTGGGATTTTATCTATTTCTATGATTGATTGTTCTTTCCAATGTTAGACGATGTTGTTGTTATTATTTGGGGCTCTATAAATAAAACTGAATTGAATTTAATAGTTGAGGACAGACTGACGAGCCAGATTTTGTTTATCTATTTAAAATGAGTGGGGACGCGACCGGCGCCAAATTGTCCAGTGTCCAGACTTGGGTGTTTATGCAGCGCGTCACAGGCGTACATGCGTAAATTTGCGTTTGGTGTGGCCGTACCATTACTGTAATATGACAGAGCTGGAAAATGGTGAACCAACCTTCTTTAACAGTTACAGTGATTTAGACTTGGCTGTTGAAGAACGTTTTGGCAGTGTACACACACACACACACACACACACACACACATGCACACACACATAAATATACATATATGTAATAATATACGTTTTTTTTCTATCACTTGAATAGAGGAGAAATCAAATATAATACAAGCTCTACGAGCAGCAGCTGTTTTCATCCTGTTGTGCATTTTGTATAATGGCAAATGCTGAAGGAAGGCGAAATGCAGACGTTTAAAGGCACAAAATTACAGGTGAAATGTTACTTAACAAAAACGGTGACCAGGAGAATCCTATCAGAATTATGCATTGCATGTAGCTTTAGCACAGAGAAGAAGGGATGCACTTTTCCCAATATACGGCATCGTCTATTAGTGCCGTTAAACTAATGGTGTTATCACAATAAAACTCTACATTTTATTCATCGATCTGGCTTCATTTAAAATCTTAAAATAAATATTCAACTGTCCTGTGTGTTTCCAGTTGTGACGTGTAAAAATTAAACAAGTTAACATTCAACAGCAAAGTAAAAAGTTGTAGAAAACAGCACGTTTCCTGCTTTTTTTTCTCTCTTATGGCCCCTTTTTAATAATGCCAACATGATGACCAGCGCACAGTGGGAGGTCACATAGACGGGTGTTTGTATGGACAGAAAAACGGAATGGAAATGCACACAGTGTTTGGTAAAATATGAAATCAGACACTTCAGATTGAAAGGCGTCATCTGTCACACCGCCTTAATTAAGCAATAAATTCAAGGAGAGGGATGTCTGGTACTGAAATACATGAACATAGGTACCAAAACTTTGGAAATTTGGTCTGAAAATAACAAAAAATAATAAATACTATTAAACGGCCTAGTAATAGATTTTTCAAGGTTGCTACATTAATAATAGTATGACAATTTTTACACTGAAATTATTACCAACTGAATAAACCTGAATTTCTGAATCTGATCCAATACAAAACAGTGTTTATATATATATAAAATCTTATCTTGTCAGCTATTTCTGTTTGTATAGAAGCAGAATATCAGCAAATATCAGTCTGTAAAAACAACGCATAATCTCTTGAGCAGCTGCAAAACTGACGGAGAAAAGAAAACAAACACAAAAAAAAAACAGCGGTTCTGTGAGTCTCAGATTCTACAGCTTCTTCTTTCCTATGTAACTGTCGGGGCTACATGTGTCAGGAGATGATTTAAAAACATTAGTACAGAGTAGATAACAGTGATGCGCGGGCTGACCCAAAGTGGGCGGTCACCTGCGGTCACCCACAGTTGCAGGTCATTGAAAAATATTTGTAATGATATTGGGGTTGTGGTTGGTCAAGTCCTTTGTTGTTTGAGAGAAACATTAAAATAACCTGGTAAATACACTTTATTAAGTGAATGTTGGTGAAGGTGTCGTCCATCGTGGTCAGTATCCTATGGTATGGAGGGAGAGAGAGAGGAAATAAAGTTGGGAGAGTGGAAGCTCCAGAAACATCCAAACAAAAACACTAGGGTTTGGGACACATAGGCTGAGATTTTTAAAGGTAATGAGTGGCTCCCAGTGCTTTCGTTTCCATGGAAACCAGGTTCAAATGTGCCCTGGTTTAGATGCTGCGTTAGCGTTGATAACTTTTGAATGATGAAGCAGAACAAACATATTTATAAACATATTAACTTACAAACAATGACATGGAATTTAAACATAGAAATAAATGCAGGTATGTGAGTAAGGTCAAAGGTCATGTGATGTTCAGGTATGTGAGTAAGGTCAAAGGTCATGTGATGTTCATAAAGACCATTGACTACTTTTTAAAATGTGGGTTGAAATGCGGGTCAGGTCCGTCCTTTTCAAATATATTACTTGCGGTCCGAGTTGCGGGCGGGTTAGTTAAAAAAACGCTCAGTTATGGGTCGTTTATACATCGACCCACGCATCACTGATATATATTAATAATGTCCTATTCTTGCTAAAACAACAAACCTAGCATTAGCCTTAGACCTTTGCACAGTACTGTACATTAAAAAAAAAAAAAGATCCGCAGAGTAAAAACAAACACAGTTTAGTTTTGATCTATGTGTCCTCCCTTCCCCGTACGCTGGTCATCACACTGAAAACAAAAACAACACATTTTCAGTCAGGTCCCTCTGACCTGAAATAAATTAGATGCCAGGCATTAACTGACTAAAAATGCCCATGATTCCTTCATGAATATGACCCCTAACAAGTCAAGGTGACAAAAATAATCCAGCAGTGTGTTGAGGTTTACCACGCTGTTCCAGGAATTCAAAGGATTTTCTTCCATTTCCTGAACTTCTACTGTAAGTGTGTGTTTGATTTTAAGGCTGACACCTTTTCCCCACCTGATAACGAGTTCTAATTGTCAAGCATTTTTAGTGATAACTCCATTCAATGCTTAATAATGTGAAGTGTGTCACCCAGGCTGTGTTAAGACCCATGGTAAATTAAATAAAAAAATTAAATAATCATTCTAAATGATACCAAATAATTTGTATATACAGTACATATTCAAATATATAAACTATATTGGCTACTAACACAACAGTTACGAACATGATGGATAACATCCTGGCAATGTAAGCGGAGGGTGGACGAACCATCTAAGAGGCAGAGTGCAGAGGCGGCAGGGCGGAGTACTCCTCATTCTCCGAGTCGCTGCTCTCCTCATCGTTCCTCTCCTGGTCGCTGCCCTCAGTGCTCAGCTGGTCGAAGCCCTGACGACTGTAGCTTTTATGGGAGGCAAAAAAGTTCCCCAGGTTCAGGCTACCCACTGCTTTACCTGAGGACCCACAAAAAAAAGATATTTACAGATTAGGTCAAATATAGAATTGACTCTAGACTTCAGGGTTCAAATAGACGTTATTACATGTATAGTTTTAACCCTTTTAATCCATACTGGTCACAACATAATGTGTTCAGTCACTTAATTCTTCACAAACTTCCAGGTGATGAAGAACAGGAAACAGTATCTTCAAGAACACTGAGGTGCTGTGAACTAGCCTGTCAGTAAATCATGACGGGGAAAAAACCTGTCAGGCCGATACCAAAACAAGAAAAGAATGTAAACATCAGCCCAATATACTGGCCGGCTGATGCATCGGTCTAGCCTAGGATCTAGACTGTCCCCAGTGGCCGCAAACTGCATTTGCTACGGGGGCAGTCTAGAAAGTCTAGGCGAATTTGTGGGCGGGATAACCGCTGTCTGTCAAGTTTTCTCTTTACACAACGCCACGCCATTGGATGGGTAACCAGTCAGAGCCAACCAATCAGAGCGATGAACATAGATTTCGTAGACAGCGTCACTGGAAGAACACACCAGAATGTAGTCTCAAAACGAGTGCAGCAGCTTAGCTAGTGGTGATGAGCCATGTTGTCTAGCAGCTAGCAACTGGTGTTACGGCAATTTGTGCTAGCTAGCAGCTACGCCTTCTTCTTCTCTTTGGTGTGCTAGCTGCTACGTCTCTGCGACTACAACATTACGTGTCGTATTTGTGTCGTCATGAGGCAGGGCGGGCTCCAATCCCGCCCCTCGCGATTTGATTGGTCCGACCCAGTTGGGATTTTCAGATCCTAGGCTGTCTAGTCTGTCTCCCCGTAGCAAATACCATTTGCGGCCACTGGGGACAGACTAGATCCTAGGCTAGCATCTGTCTATAATTAATCTTGATATAATGATGATGTATTGGTACTGGACAACAAGTTGGACTGGTCCACCACATGGACACTCTGTACAAGTGTCAGAGTAGGTTGTACTTCCTCAGAAGGCTACGCTCCTTTAACAGTTCCAAACCTTTCCTGTGCACTTTGTACAAAACTGTTGTTGCCAGCGCTCTGTCCTTTGGGGGTGGTCTGCTGGGGAGGGGGGGGTCTTCTCACTCGGCAGATGGTTAAAAAAGCAGCTTCCATCATTGGAGCACAGCAGGACAAAATTGAGCAGGTGGCTGAGGTGTGAATACTCAATAACCTGACCCGTCACACCCACTTCACTCTCGGGGTGTTTGGACAGAAAACCTTCAGCCACAGACTGATCCTCCTAAAATGTAAGACTGAACGCTACCACAAGTCTTTTCTGCTGCAGCAATTCAGCTCTTCAATGTGCAATCATGATCTTTTATGCTGTGGTTCAGTTGGTAGAGCAGGTCGTCCAATGACCAAAAGGTCGGTGGTTCGTGTCCCGGCTCTGGCTGTCCACATGCCGAAGTGTCCTTGGGCAAGACACTGAACCCTAAGCTACTCCCAGTAGTGTCAGGGGTCAGGGGTCAGGCAGCGCTTTGGGCACCAACTGCTGAATAAATGCACTATATAAGTGCAGTCCATTTACCACTTATGTGCAATACTGACATTTTTAAGCCTTGCTGCCCTAATGCCAGCAAATTAAATTAGTTATCGTAGTAGTCTAGTTTTAATCAATGTAACTTTTTGCTAGATTTCCCTGAAACTGGTCGACCAGTGAAGTATAGAGTCAGAGGGCGGGGCTAACAAAGTGACGCTGTGACAATTAGGAGAGAAACAAGTGTAAACAACCATAGAAGAAGAACAACAACAGGTGTAGATTTCCTTTTATCACAGATGAGTGAAGAATGTGAGAAAACGTCAACAATCTTTAAATTCTTTTTACAGAAGCGACAACAGTCGTTCAGCTCCATAATCCACCATTTTGTTTAGTCATTCCTAACTTTCTCCGGACTCTTCCGTTAACTTCCTGAACCTAACCCTAAGTCTAACTTAAACTGGTCCTATTGCATACAAAGTGATTTGAACGACAACCTTTTAGCCCCGCCTCCTCTGACTATGAAACACCATTAGACCCATACATGGAATGAATAGAGATAGCACTGCTAGGGTACTTTTTATGGGTAATAATGATCTATTTTCTGTGTGTGTGTGTGTGTGTGTGTGTGTGTGTGTGTGTGATCTGTGATGATGGGCGAACAGAGGTTTTTTTCTGCTGCTGTAACAAAAGCAATTTCCTTGAAGCAGAGGTGTGGACTCGAGTTATGTGACTTGGACTTGAGTCAGACTCGAGTCGTCAATTTGACGACTTTAGACTTGACTCGACAAAATGTACAAACACTTGCAACTCGACTTGGACTTCAACGTCATTAACTTGTGACTTCACTTGGACTTTGGCCCTTTGACTTGCGATGACTTGCTACGTCCCATGAGAATATTAAAGTATGTTAATAAATGCCGCGCTCAATTTACTTGTTATTTTGCAAAATGATGTGTGAATGCAAAGAGCATGTGTGCGCTGCTTGCACGACAGCCAATCACAGTGTTGCTTTTCATTCCACCGCATCCACCGCAAATCTGAAACGAGCATCAATGACAACTACGTGCCGGCGTGCAAAATGATGCCGAAGATAATTTCCTTTGGTTATAAAAATTACGAAGTTGTCAACAAAAAACGGATCGCAATATGCAAGACGTGCGGGTCAAAGATTACAGACGGAGTTTCTACAACGTCCAACCAGTGCTCCAGTGGAACGAGTTTTCAGTCATGGTGGCATCATCCTACGTCCTCATCGTGCACAAATGACTGACAAACTTTTGGCCGATTTGATTTTTTGCAAATGCAATGCGCTATAGGTCCTCCACCCAGCACCACCTCTCCTCAGGACATGGACACACACACACGCACTGTGTGTAGCTTTCTCCGACCATCAGCTGTCCACGCACATCTCTCTCTCTCTCTCTCTCTCTCTCTCTTTCTCTCTCTCACACACACACACCCCTCCCTGTATTGGCATGTTGGCCCAGTTTCAAAAGTGATCGTAGGGAATGACAATTTTGTTTATGTTAAAAAACTTGTTAAAAGGACCCCTCTCTAATTTAAGGTTAACTTTTATACAATATGAGGCAAATAGAGTACACTTGTTATAGTGCAATACACTATTGAAATACAAGCAATTTCTTGCCCACATCGCCTCCTAATTTTACATGGCCTCTCACTACCTTTTCATCTGTCCACATTGCGCACATAAACACACACATTCTCTTTTTTTACTGTCTCTCCCTCTGTCACCGTGCATGCATCTTTCTCTCTCTCTCTCTCTCTCTCTCTCTCACACACACACACACACACACTAGTGTCTATGGATGCATTACTGTTCAGTTCAGTTACATGTCAAGTATTCAGACCCTTTACAGTTTTGCCAGTCTGTTGTTTTTCTGCCATGAGCTAAAATCATTTTAAGTTCAAGTTTTTGTTGTTGTTCATTAATGTACACAAACACCCCATATTGACGGATACAATTGCAGTTAAAATAATATTGAATTACAGAATTTTTACATATATTAATATGCAGACTTATTAAGAAATAAAAACTCAAATCACTGTCAAGTATTTGGACCTTTTCTTCAGTATGAAGTAGGAACACTCCTTTGAGTTAATACAGCCATGGGATTTTTGGGAATGTTATGTTTTTCACACCCGGATCCTTATTTTCCAATGCTTTTGACGCTTTGCATAAAAAAGGTTAAATGAATACAGACCTTACAGACATGTATGATTTGTAGAAATGTTATTTCTTTATAGGGGACTCGAAATGACTCGAAGCTAAAATGCTGGGACTTTGACTCGACTCGAGACTTGTGAGCTTTGACTTCGGACTTGACTCGGCACTTGAGTGCAAAAGACTTAGACTTACTTGGGACTTGCCCAGCAATGACTTTGTCCCACCTCTGCCTTGAAGTATCCATCCATTTAAGTCTTCTACCTCTACAGCGGTGAAGAAATATCAGAGAGAAACAGATATGAAGGAGCAAAGAATGGACTGGATTTCACATCTTTTACCTCTTAGTTTTCCCAAGATGCCTCCTACAGAGCTGGGCTCAGTCTTCACCTCACATTGGTCTGGAAAACAAACAAATGATCTGATTAAGCATTTAAGACAACAACATATATAAAAGGTTGTACGATGACTGAAGGCTGCACAATATCTATGTGAACATCTAATCTGATAGAGATTTTCTAGATCAGGGCTGTCAAATTTATTTTAGTTCAGGTTCCACATTCAGCTCAATATGATCTGAAGTTGACTGGACACTATATTTATTTATTTAAAAGGTACAGCACACATTAATGAACACTGCAGTAAATGTGTCAGTATTAGCAAGAAAAACTATTTTTCAGCTGTTGTCTCTGAGCCAGATGTAGTATACCAGCACCCACTCATTTTAAATAACATTAAGAAACTACATGTTATATATATATAAAATGGTAAAATAATACAGATAATAATATATAAATCCTGTCAACTCCTGACTTTAAAATATGTTTTCGATTGAAAAAAAGGACAATTACATAATGGAAATGTTTACATCTACAGATGATTTATTATTATTTTTAAAATATGAATAACATGAACAAACTGAAATCTATTAAAGGGGAAATATCATTCCCATTTTCCACCACAGAACACAGTTCCCTAGTGTCTCAGTCCCCTGGTGTCTCAGTTCCCTAGTGTCTCAGTTCCCTGGTGTCTCAGTTCCCTAGTGTCTCAGTCCCCTGGTGTCTCAGTCCCCTGGTGTCTCAGTTCCCTGGTGTCTCAGTCCCCTGGTGTCTCAGTTCCCTGGTGTCTCAGTTCCCTAGTGTCTCAGTTCCCTGGTGTCTCAGTTCCCTGGTGTCTCAGTCCCCTGGTGTCTCAGTTCCCTAGTGTCTCAGTTCCCTAGTGTCTCAGTTCCTTGGTGTCTCAGTCCCCTGGTGTCTCAGTTCCCTGGTGTCTCAGTCCCCTGGTGTCTCAGTTCCCTAGTGTCTCAGTCCCCTAGTGTCACAGTTCCCTAGTGTCTCAGTCCCCTGGTGTCTCAGTTCCCTGGTGTCTCAGTTCCCCTGGTGTCTCAGTTCCCTGGTGTCTCAGTCCCCTGGTGTCTCAGTTCCCTGGTGTCTCAGTCCCCTGGTGTCTCAGTTCCCTAGTGTCTCAGTTCCCTGGTGTCTCAGTCCCCTGGTGTCTCAGTCCCCTGGTGTCTCAGTCCCCTGGTGTCTCAGTTCCCTAGTGTCTCAGTTCCCTGGTGTCTCAGTTCCCTGGTGTCTCAGTTCCCTGGTGTCTCAGTTCCCTAGTGTCTCAGTCCCCTGGTGTCTCAGTTCCCTGGTGTCTCAGTCCCCTGGTGTCTCAGTTCCCTAGTGTCTCAGTTCCCTAGTGTCTCAGTTCCCTGGTGTCTCAGTTCCCTGGTGTCTCAGTCCCCTGGTGTCTCAGTTCCCTGGTGTCTCAGTCCCCTGGTGTCTCAGTTCCCTAGTGTCTCAGTCCCCTAGTGTCTCAGTTCCCTAGTGTCTCAGTCCCCTGGTGTCTCAGTTCCCTGGTGTCTCAGTTCCCCTGGTGTCTCAGTTCCCTAGTGTCTCAGTTCCCTAGTGTCTCAGTCCCCTAGTGTCTCAGTTCCCTGGTGTCTCAGTCCCCTGGTGTCTCAGTTCCCTAGTGTCTCAGTCCCCTGGTGTCTCGGTTCCCTGGTGTCTCAGTTCCCTAGTGTCTCAGTTCCCTAGTGTCTCAGTTCCCTGGTGTCTCAGTTCCCTGGTGTCTCAGTTCCCTAGTGTCTCAGTCCCCTGGTGTCTCGGTTCCCTGGTGTCTCAGTCCCCTGGTGTCTCAGTTCCCTAGTGTCTCAGTCCCCTGGTGTCTCAGTCCCCTGGTGTCCTCTTCAACCTGGACAAACAGTCCTTTTTAAAACACTTTATTTTTGTGCCTCAGTGGTTTAATGCAAATGAGCCACAGCTGACTCCACCCCTCTCTTCTGACTCCGCCCCTCTCTTCCAGATTCTACTGAGAGGAAGAATGAAAGGAAGCTGAAAAGGTTGAGGCAAAAGAAAAAGACCTGACACCAAAGAAATAAAATCAGCTGGAGAGAATCAAGGTGACTGAGTGCCCAGGTGACTTTGGGTCCAGTTCCTCTGGACCTGGGCTGGTCAGACGACTCGACACTATGGTGCCGGTGCCACCCACGGACCAGTCCACCTGATCAACCCGAGTCAGACCGACCACAAACTTGGACACACGCTCAGTGACCAGGGCTCAGACTAAGAACAATATTGTGCCTCAGTTTATCATTAGTCCATGTGTTTTATTTTGGATCAGTTCTACAAAGACATTAAACTCTTAGTAACAGAAACAGGAAATGTTTGGAAAATGGAAATTTTCTTTAGACATTTCAGGTTGTTCACATTTGTTCAGGTCATTCACATTTTATTGTTACTGGATAGTTTGTAAATGTCAATATTTTCATAATTGAATGTTATTTTGCAGTAAAACAATGACAGTTGTTTTACTGTTGTCATCATTTATAGCCAAAGAAAAAAACTGAGAAGAAAATATGGAGTTATTTAATACGTTATTATGCTCTACATCCCACGGGCCACATTGGAACCATTGTTTGTGGCCCTTGCTCTAAAGCACAGGTGTCAAACTCCAGTCCTTGAGGGCCGGTGTCCTGCATGTTTTAGATGTTTCCCTCTTTATGTGATTCAGTTTAACCTTTTAACTCCTGAGAACTAACAAAATAATTGGTAACATGAGCAAAGTAAAGACACAAATGGAGAAAAAAAAAGAAAAATTAAAAAATTAAAAGAACCAAAATGTAGAAAAAATAAATAAAATTAACAAAAACTAATAAATATTTACAAAATGATAAATAATGTGGAAAATTTTGGGGGAAAAAATTACTAAAGAAGAAAACTATTATTGACATTTGGTCACAGAAATTTAAAAAATAAAAAATATGGTGAAATAAAATAAAAAAAAAAAAAAAAACACCTCTTGCTTTTTGCCACCTTTTCCATGCACAAAATAAAGTAAAACTGTTTTTGTGAATATTTAAACTAAATCATCCATTCAGAATGCATCAGCGCTGACACTTAAAGAGTTAATAATCAGTTCCTCATCAGACTGATAATGATGTAATGACCTCCAGGTGGAATAATGGAAGAGGGAAACATCTAAAACATGCAGGACACCGGCCCTCGTGGACCGCAGTTTGACACCCCTTGCTCTTAAGCATCCATTTCGTCATACGTACGTTTTTTTCTCCAGCAGATGAAAACGCCCATGGCTACGACCAGCAGCAGAGGGACCAGCAGCAGCGTGGTGATGACCGCCGGCAGGACGCCCTGCTCTTTGTTTGGCTTAGATGAACTCTTCTTCTCCTCCTTTGGCTGTTCGTGGGGCAACAGTGGCGGCGGCTGTTGAACAACGCTCTGCTTCTCGTGGACGGCAGAGGCTTTGGACATGTTATGCTGTGGTTTGACCTTGGCTTGAATGTACGCCTCCACTTCTATAGGAATACAAATGTTACAAGGTTTAAAAAGTGCTTTACATCAACAGAGGTGTAAAGTAACTCAGTAAAAGTACTTCATTACTACTGTACTTAAGCAGATTTTTTTAGGTATCTGTACTTTACTTGAGTATTTATTTGGAAAAATTCGCTATTTATGTAAATGTGGAGTAATGGCTCTTCTCAGATTCAACGCAGATATTAGTAAAAATATGTTCATATCCAAGGAGAACGACACAACTACAGCAGCAGACATGTTTGTTTACTTCTGGTTACATAAGCACTGGTGAAGTGAACTGATGATGTCCCCATTCATAGGGGTTGATTTTCAAGCCCTACCCCTTATGGCTCCATTTGAAGGGGTAAGGAGTGAAAATGGGATTGAGCCTAATTTACGTAGTATATGAAAAGTGCTATACAAATAAAGTTGGACTGATTGATAAAAAAATCATGTGTATGAAATTTGAAAAGATTCAGTGAATAGTGTGTGAGGAATTATTTGGGCAAAAGTTCTACGTTGAAATATTCAAAAAAGATTTATATAATTAATAATAATTAATACATTAATTAATATGTATAAAAAATAAATAAATACAATAAAAAAAATTATTAAATGCAGCCAAACTGTGCACTTTACCCCCAATAAAAAGGACTGTGGATGGAAACAACTGATTCCTTCATTAGCGACGTAATAGTTATTTAATGTCAACAAACACATTATCAGGTTTACTTTGACATAGGATCACACAAAAGTTGCAGAGGAAGTGTCGTAGATACTTTAATTATAATCAGAATAAGCAGATTTTCCAGGTTCTTTCAGAAAGGCAGTGTATTCTCTTAATAATTTCTTTAGTTATGTAAGTTTTCTATTATGTAGAATATGTAACAGCTGACACAGTTCACCTTCCAGTTCTTGAACTTCAATCCCAGCCTTCTTAACAGAGCGATGCAGTTCTGAAATATATAGAAATATAAAGACATGTGTTAGTTAAAGCTATGAATGTATTATAAATACTCAATATAGAACACCCCCCCCCCCCAAAAAAATAAAAAATAAATAAATAAATAAATACACGAACTCCCAGAAGGAGGAAACATGTCTCTGACCAATGACTGACAGGACAGTGACTTAAAGGGACAAACCACCCCCAGGTCAAATTGAGTGTAACCCCCCCTCACCCCCTCACCCCCCAGTCCCCAGACTTGAATAAGTGTGTGGAAGAGTTTTCCTGGCGTCTCAGTCATTGTCTGAAAATATCTGCACTAGCGGGTGAGCGATGTGGGTTTTCCTAAAGCCGATGCTGATACGGTTATTTAGAGGTCAGCTGATGGTCGATATTATATTGTCCTTAATTAGCATTCTTAAATATCATACTAATTAGAGGATGCACAACACTTATAAACCTGAACATGATTTATTGAAAATTTAACATTAAAAAAAACAACATATGAAAAAATATAAAATAAATAAATACCAACTATTGAGCCTTAAATATTCAATATATAATCGTTTACCGTTTCAACAATATCAAACTCTATCTCCCAGCATGCTCTGCAGGAAACTGGAAATAAGAACTAGAGTAAACATCGTCAAGACAAATGGACACTGGATGACAATGTTAGAAAACCTTCACGTGTTAGTTTTTTCGTCCTGTTTTTGTTCATTTTTCACTAACACTGTCTGTTATTATAGTTGACATCATAACATAGTAACACCAGTGTTGGGGGGGGGGCTTGTATAGTTTCATCTCCAGAGGAGTTTTATAACTGTGATAGAGTTGAAATGATGATGGTTTTAACTTTGACTTAATGAATCAACACATCACAGATTACAACTTGTCATCAGAATAAATATACGACTGTAGGACATTTTGATTTGATTTGATTTGATTTGAATGATTTATTTCGAACATGTGCAAAGTGCAACAATAATCAATACAATAATAATAATAATAACAATGACATGTCCGAAAAGGAGTAGGATGAAGCATAAGCTTATTTAATTCTACCCCTTCTTCACTTCCCCAATAACCTAAATTCATCTTATAGTAATATAGTGCATAGTACAAAAATGATGATAAATAAAATAACAATAACAATAATAACAATACCAATAATCAATAACTGAAGTACTAAACATAGACATATATACAAAAAACTAAAAAAACTAAAAACAAATGAGCAGATAGGAAAGTAGGTAACAAATAGAGTTTTTTTTTTTGTTGTTTATTGTTTCCCTTATTTTATTTTTTTTCTTTCTTTCCTTTTTCTAAGTTGTCTGCATTTTGCTCTTATTTTTTATTTTATTTATTTTATTTTTCTATTCATTCACTTATTTTATTCATGTATTTATTTATTAATTTTTTATATCTTTTAACCCCACAGAGGGGGAGTCAACAGTGTTTCAGATCAGTACATATTCCAGTCTTGCAGACATATACTAGACTATTTAGTGCATGTGTGTGACCATCATCGGTCCTCCCCGAAAGCTGAGCAGACATCCCCCATTAGAACTCTCCCTTACAAGCCAGTGAGGGCAGTGCTACACCTCAGTGATGTGAGGAGGAAACAAAGACTGGACAGGACGGACAGGATGAACACGGACAGAAACCAACAGTATTGTAATTAAAGACTGTAAGGTGATGTGTTATTCCAACCACCATGTAAGAGCTGAAGACATGTAGCTTATCTCTGCTGAAGCGTCGCACTGCGTCATCAGTAGCTGCCTGCAGATGTGCCTGACTTAATATTGGCACGACCAAATAAGAAAAGCAGCCGATCGATCAGTTGGCCTCTAGTCTGCACTGACCGCAGCTTGTTTTTTTTTTTTTTTTTTTTATTTGGACTCAGACATTGTTGTATGAAGCTGAACTTACTCTCGGTGGTAAACTTGAAGACAAATTCACTCCCTACATCTCCGACAAAGACACTACCGTCCCTGGTTTCAACAATGTCGTGGGGCATTTTGAAGTCCTGCAAATGAACACAACTGAAGGTAAATATACACACATCAAAAACTCAGATACAGTAAAGTAAATAAATAAATAAATTTTAAAAACCTGATTACATTGTCATTCTTGTCTCTGTATAACTTTGTACAACATTTGTCATTCATTACTTTCAGAAAAGAAAATATTTTTTAAAAAAATGACAAAAGGGGCAGAGGAAGAACCAGGTTTAGGTTTCAGCACCTTTTTGTCTGGACCGAAGGTGTCCACGATATTCTTAGTTGAATAATCGATGACAAAACCTCTGAGAGGAACTGAGCGACCATTCGGAGAATCACCATTTACTGCAAAGATCAAGCCATCTACACACACACACACACACACAAACACATGCACACACACACACACACGCACACGCACACGCACACACACGCACACGCACACAAACACATGCACACACACACACACACACACGAACACGCACACGCACACAAACACATGCACACACGCACACACACACGCACACGCACACGCACACACACACACACACACACACACACACACACACACACACCATCCAGTTAAGAACATACATGTACCATCATCACTTTTCACTTTTTAATTTAAGCTGTAATATAATTTAATTCATTAATTGGTTATTAGAGGTGACTATAAATATATATATATATATATTATGTATATGTGTGTGTGTGTGTGTGTATGTTTGGACACATATAATAATTAATGATATAATGATTAAATATGACGAACTCATGATGTTGATGAACTTACGATCACATGGATGTTCATTTATCATCATCACTCATTATGAATAAATGAGTGATCATGATAATATAGTATTATATAATTTAAATAAATTATTACAGTAGTTCTTGTGAAAAGGACAACTACTGTCATGTATGGGGGGGACATGTCTGCACGGCAGCTTGAAGCCCCGCCCCCTCGTCGCTGCCAACGCTCATGTAGAACTGGCACAGAGTGAGCTGAGCGACCACAGTGTCAGTGTGAGTGCACCTTAAGGTTTAAGTGGATGTTAGTACAGAGCAAACAGAGTCCATGTCCTCACTTCCAACAGGGCTGTAGGTGATAGCAAACACCTTCCCACCAAACTCCTCCTTCTTAATTTCCTTGACAAATTCTCCAGTTTCTGTGATGAAGCACTGGATGCGTCCGTTCTCTCTGTCCGCTACGCACACTTCCCGTCTGTCAGGGAGGAACACCAGGCTGTGGGGGATTCGGAAAGGGATGCGCCGCCTTCTGTCTGAGGTGCCTTCAGTCAGAAAAAAACACAACATGGCTGAATGTGTAAAGCAGGGTTCTTAAAATGATGTTCTTCAGCCTGGTTTTGATTTACAGTAAAATAATAGAATAACACGTAAATAATAACTGCAAACTTTTATCTTTGATTTAGTGCAAAACATCCCAAATAAATTATGAAAATATTTTCTTTTACAAACTATACAAACAAAGAGGATGGAAATAACCAGAAAAAAAACCTTCAAATTTCCTTAGAAAATAAATGCAATTTTAACAATGTTTTCTTCAGCATTTTATTTTTACATTAAGAAGCAAAACACTTTTTCAATTGTAGTCAATTTCCTGTGGATATTTCATGTTCATATTTTATTCTTACATTATAGTTAGTAAATCAATCTTTCAATATTTAATATAATTCATATAATAATTAATAACATATAATTCATATTTTAATATAACTTTTTACACAAAAAAGTACAAAATTAGAAATTGTCATTATCAACAAAATGTCAAATGTTTTTCACATCAAACCCAGAAGAAAATATGGATTTATTATTTATTTGACTGTAGATAATGTTGGTCTGTATGTGGAACCTGAACTAAAATCCCTTCCACAGCCTTGACTGTGGAATTATTCACCTTTGAAAATGACTTCTGTGGAGATTTGGTACTTTGCAAATTTATGCACTGTCAATTAATGGTTTATTTCTGAGGGTTTTTATATATAAGGCGCACTGGACTATAAGGTGCATTAAGTGAAGTCAAAATCATGAGATAAAAAGTCAAAATTCCAAGTCACTAAGCACTACCAGAATTGATCTATATATGTGACCCACCACCAGTAAACCAGGCATAAGTGTGTGTAAATCCAAACAGAGTTATGTGTGTATCTTGGTAGAGTGGAAACTAAGGTTTAAGATGGTGAAAAAATGATGTTTCTATCACAAGTAGAACCAAAGTTATGGTCATTTTAATATCCACATTTGGACATATTTTACAATTTGCATATTTTTAGATATTGTCCGTTAAAGTTTTGGACTGTTTTGGGGTAGGAAGTCCTTAGCAACGCATAATAATTTGTATCCGATTGACACAAATTGTTGACAGATGTTAAAGGACACTCTGATGGACATGTCACAGAAGTTTTATATATTATAATAATAGGACAGAAGTGTGACGTATTATAATCATTTGGCTTACACCATTGGACAGAACATTCAATATAAGCTTTTACCTCGTACCAAACACTTGGGTGTTTACCCACGGAACGGAGATCGTTTTGTTCGGCGAAAAGAGGTGGAAGTCGTCTTTGTCTTTGCTCAGCAATACCTAAACTTTTGTCACCGCTTAAATAATTGACTCAATAAACACCTTTATTGATTGTATTTCAATGTAATGACCACAGGAAGTGAACATAGAGGTGTTAAGGTACCGTTTTTTGATAAGGTGTAAACACTAATAACAAATCACCTTCCAGCCTAAATTTGGCTGTAGCTCTGAACGGCTCAGCGCCACTTATGCCTGGTTTGGTGGTGGCGGGTCACATATAAGGTGCACTGTCACTTTTGTACAAAATTACTGTATTTTAAGTGTACCTTATAGCCTGGAAAATATGGTATTCAAGTTTAAACACAGCACTTATTGAACACAAAATAAGTCCCTGTATGCGCATCTAGTGAACTGACAATAAAAAAAAAAAAATAAATATTTGAATCTGTATTAAATCAGTTCAATGTTCTTTAAAATCCAGTCTGTTTGTGCATCACATGACTGTTCCTACCTGCACCCCATTCTGTCAGGTATTTGCCGTCAGCAGAAAACATCAGTATTCTAGCGTTGCAGTATCCATCAGACACAAAGATGTTTCCGGTGTGTGTGTCCACGGCCACATCGGTGGGTTGACAGAAGTGGTTACTGTCACTACCTGGTGTGAAAGCTTCTCCAAGAGCAACTAAGGTCTGGTCTCTGCCGTCACTGCTCACTTTTAACACCTTATGAGGAAAAAAAAAAACGCAAAGTGCTCACATTCTGTACTGCAGTAGAAGTACAGCTACTGGTGTGAAAAATAAAAAGTAGAAGTACTGATTCAACTGCTTCACTGAAGTAAAAGTAAAAGAAAAGTACAACTGCTCTTTTTTCTTATGGATGAAATAATACTTATTTAAGCAGAAAAAAACGGAAACTTTTCAAAAGTATTGAACAACAAATCCTTTAAAAGTGAGTTAGTGTAGATGATGTGTTTTATCAGGTCGTTGTACTCAGTTTAGTTGGTATGGACAAAACAATTATGAAAAAAACAAACAATTATAAATAGGAGATTTAAAAAAAAAAGAATAAAAATCAAAATTATGACATAAAAAGTGAAAATTATTAGATAAATAGTTAAAAGTAAAGTATATAAAGTACATATATTTATATAAATGTAAAGAGTATAAAGTACATATATTTATATAAATGTAAAGAGTATAAAGTACATATATTTATATAAATGTAAAGAGTATAAAGTACATATATTTATATAAATGTAAAGAGTATAAAGTACATATATTTATATAAATGTAAAGAGTATAAAGTACAAATATTTATATAAATGTAAAGAGTATAAAATACAGATATAAAATATGACCAAATCTACTGGGTCAAAAATATACATACAGCAAAGCTCATGCTTGGTCACATGTCCCTTTGACCATTTTCACTGCAGTAACATTCTTTCAGTATCGAATCCACAAGCCTCTGATTGAATCTTTGACCACTGCTCTTGACAGAATCGATGCAGTTTCAGCAAACTCAATCATTCTTCTGGCTGTATGTATATTTTTGACCCAGTAGATTTGGTCACATTATAGTAGATCCATAATAAATTAATAAAACAACCGATCTACATGAATGTTTCTTGTGACAAAAGTGTGTGTTTCAATCACTCTATCACAGAAAAATAAGAGTTGTAGGAATGATTGGAACCTCAAGACGACCATGACATTATGTTCTTTGATTTGATTTGATTTGATTTGAATGATTTATTTTGAACATGTGCAAAGTGCAACAATAATCAATACACATGTCCGAAAAGGAGTAGGATGAAGCATAAGCTTATTTAATTCTACCCCTTCTTCACTTCCACAATAACCTAAATTCATCTTATAGTAATATAGTGCATAGTACAAAAATGATGATAAATAAAATAACAATAACAATAATAACAATACCAATAATCAATAACAATAACATAGACATATATACAAAAAACAAAAAAAACCAACTAAAAACAAATGAGCAGATAGGAAAGTATGTAACAAATAGTTTTTTTTGTTGTTTATTGTTTTCTTTTTTCCTCCCTTCCTTCTTCTTCTTTTCCCTTTTTTCTTCTTTCCTTTTTCTAAGTTGTCTGCATTTTGCTCTTATTTTTTATTTTATTTTTCTATTCATTCACTTATTTTATTCATGTATTTATTTATTTATTACATCTTTTAACCCCACAGAGGGGGGAGTGAACAGTGCTCGAGATTTAGTAGTGTATGTAAACTTTTGAGCATGACTGTAAGAGTGGACAGTTACTAAAACCCACCTGATGAAGCGCAACATCAGTTACCCAGTAATTATTGTCTTTGTCTGTTGTTATTCCATGTGGTAAGTAAAACCTGCAAAAAAAAAAAATGGAAATATGGAACACATTAGAGGAGACATTATGAAGCCAAAAATGAGTCTGGTGTTTTATGTCACACTTTTATGCAGGGTGGTTGAGGATAGGAAAGTGTGTCCATTTCCTCATTTTCCTTGGTACCACAGTCAATTTAAAGGTTTAGTGAACTTACATGTTTCTTCCCGATGCCTTCAGGATGTTGCCTTTGGCTGGATCCACAACCAGAATAGTGGACTGTTGAATAGGACCCAGGGACCTCTCCTGGTATTCAGCTTGGAGGTTAAACGAACTGAAACACAAACAATAGAAATAGATCATTTTATTGGCAGTTTTCTTGGAATGATATCTGCAAGACTTGAAACTCGTTTGATACTTGGACACGTTTGTCCGTCATGACCCATAAAGAACTTGACAGCAAGAGCAATCTGAAAGGGATTATCTGGAGTAAAAATACGTTTAGCTAATTTTTTAGATGATTGGAAGTACATATATACCCACATAAACTAAACTTTGTGTTTGTTTTCATCATGTCATTTTACTTTTCTCACTCTAAAACAGAGAGAAAAGTTTGGAGTTGACATTATATATATATATATATATATATATATATATATATATATATATATGTGTATATTTTCGTTTCTACTGCTTCAGCCCACATCAGATGAAATTTAAATGAACTAAAATGAGTTTGACACTCCTAAATTAGAGGGACCACAAAGGCCAATGACAACAGAATCTTCATTCTTCAATCTTAATAATGTTTTTTTTTTTTTTTTTATGTGAATCAATTAGGGTAAAGATTTGAGTGTTCGAGTCAGCCTCTAGAGGCCATCAGTGCTATTACACTTCAAAAACATTGCCTTCCTCCAAACATCACCTGTTAGTTGCATTAGTATTCAACACCATGTGAAAAACTACAGTAGTGGCACCATGCCTGAAAATGAGGAAATACTGGCTGGGGTCCAGTTTGAGGCATTCTGCATCTTTTGAAGGACTTTTAAAAGACACAGCAGTGATGAAAATATTCAGAAAAAACCCTCTTATATTCTATTAAAACCCTAATAACAATGATAATATTAACCCATAAAGAGCCAAACATCCACCTCACATACTACCATGTACTTCTGCTTGGATGTTAACTGCATTTTGATGCTCTGTATTTGTAAAGTTCAATCTAATCTAATCTCAGGATCAATATATTAAAAATAGGAAAATACCTGATTTTCACTGAAACACAAATGCAAAGTCTGTAGGATGATATAATAACAAATGGTGTTAAATCACTGAACAAAGGTCAGATATAGAGAAAAAAACTATTTGTGAAATTCCACAAAAGGGACGGCCATGGCTCAGTTGGGAGAGTGGGTCGTCCATTGACCGAAGGGTTGGCGGTTCAATTCCCGCTCTGTCCTAGTCAGTCCGTTGTGTCCTTGGGCAAGACACTTTACCCTCCTTGCCTCCAGTGTCACTCACACTGGTGTATGAATGCATATGAATGTTCGGTGGTGGTCAGAGGGGCCGTAGGCGCCAAATGTCAGCCACACTTCTGTCAGTCTGCCCCAGGGCAACTGTGACTACATATGTAGTTTACCACCACCAGAGAGAGCATGTGAGAGTGAATGAATAATGGATCAATAGTGTAAAGTGCTTTTGGTGCCTTGAAAAGCGCTATAGAAATCTAATCCATTATTATTATTATTATTATTATTATTATTATTATTAAAAGTAGCAGTGGGTTGTTATGGGTTAACGATACTGAGTTTCCAGTGTTGGGACGGGGACCAGAAGACGAGTCAAACAAACTTACTTGGGCCCCCAGTGGTGGTCACCTCTGTGGAAAATGACCAGGTTGGAATCTGAGTCCAGGGCGAGTCCTGACACCTGACCCACCCGTAGAGCGCTCTGTGGCCATCCAGTCACCTGCTCCAAATGGTAATCTAAACACACAGACATGGGAAATATTTGGTCAAACACTGTCAGAGTTAAGATAATGACAGCCCTAACCCTAACCCATTTTAAGAAATGACTGAATTCGGATTTTTCTGGCGACTGTTGCAATATTGATTTCATTCACAATTTTCTTCAAATCCAGTTCCAGTTGTGAACGCCATTTGCAAACGTCACAGAAACGGACATAATACAATTTAAATAATACCATGATTTACTGACAGATGTGGCAAAAAAAAGAGGAAAAAGAAGGAGAACGGAAAAGAAGAAAGGTGGAAAAAGAAAAGAAAAAATAAAGGAAAAAGAGAAAAATGAGGAGAAAAAGTGGAACGTAACAAAAATAAATAAATAAAAAAAAGGAAAAAAGGAAAAAATAAGAGAAAAGGAGCGGATAAAAAAAGCTGAGAAAAAGTGGAACGTAACAAAAAGAAATAAATAAATAAAGGAAAAAAGGAAAAAATAAGAGAAAAGGAGGGGATAAAAAAAGCTGAGAAAAAGGGGAATAAAGAGAAAAATGAAAACGTTAAAAAATGGAGAAAAAGGGGAACGTAACAAAAAAGGGGTAAAAAGAAAAAGCAGAAAAAAGAAAGGAGTGAAAAAAGGAAAAAAAGAATAGAAAAGGAGGGGGGAACAATAAAGGAAAGAAAAATGGGAAGTAACAAAGAGGAAAAACTGAACAGTTAAAAAATAAGAAAAAAGTAAAAACAGCATGTGTACCTTTGGTCATATTTATTAGTTTGTCATTACTGATATTTTTGTAATTAAACTACATTTCTTGATATTTGTTTTAATTTCACAAAGAAAAAAAAAATCAGTCTGGGCTCCGAATATTGGCTCAGAAATGTCCACGGCGTGTATCGGTCATCGACTAAAGATGATGGGACATTTTTTTTTATCCATTTGGGTCGATCACTATTAGAACAGTGAAATGAATTAAATTAGTTTGGAGCGTGGTCGATGTAAATCCATCTGTAACTTTAGGGTCATGTAAATACAAACAAATATAAACATCTAATTCAGTCAAGTTTTGTTCTGAGGATAAAATCAAAACATGAAAACCCATATATTTTTGTTTTTTGTGTTGGATTAAGAAAATGATAAATCTCCTTTTTAGTTAATTTTTTTGTTTTGGATCGGTAGTTGAAAAACCAATGATACACAGATTAAATTTCAGATTAAGATTAAATCAGATTAAGCACTTTGAGATTTGCCAGCAAATGTAAAGTGCGTGACAAATAAAATCCATTATTATTATTATTATTATTATAAATTGCACTACTCCTGAAAAACCACATCTTGACAGTTATGGCAAAACTTTCATTTTTATGCACAGGTTACATTAGCACGATGTGAGTGTTCATGGAAAAGCGATGAGTGATACACAACTTTAAAGTACCTTTTCACAGTCTTTTGAAAGTGGCAACTGTGGACAAGTTTTTGCCAAGAATAAGTTGAAAAGAAATAATGCAATACTCATGTTAAAAGTACAAACCAACATGTACATAAACCTCTGTCCAGTGAGGATGCGTAAAAATTCAACTGACCTGCTTCAAAAGATTCAAGAATGTTATTCATTCTTTGACCAACAGGACAGTTCTACATGACAGAAATGCAGCAGTTCAACTCAACTTTACAAAGCAGGACACTGCTATTCAGTGGAAATAAAAAAAAGTATTTCAATGTGCAGCATATGTTTCACAAACATTTTGTAGAAATATGAGGAATAACCCTGAGTTCTGAATATACATTTTAATGGATGAGTGGTTAGAGCACCTTTATATTCATAGTTTAAATATATGAATATATCATGGGTGTGATGCATTGGGGGTGGGGTGGGGGCTTTGGACATCACCGTTAGGTTACACTGATTTTGCTGCCCACGTGCACCTGGGCCCCCAGGGGCCAGGATCCCACCTCAGCCCGTTTGCGTCAGCCACCACTTTCATTGCGCTGTGGAGTTTCTGGGTGTGTGGGTGTGTGTGTGTGTGTGTGTGTGTGTGTGTGTGTGTGTGTGTGTGTGTGTGTGCGCGCGCGCGCATTAAAGGTGTCATTCCACTGAAAAGCACTTTTCTTCTTATGGAATCTGAGGGGTCTCCCAGATTGACCAACACGTGCTCCTTTGACAGTGGTTCGTCACCTCCACTGGCTGCATACTGCATTCGTAGAACACAACGAGAGGAACCAGGGACCCAGAAAAAGCTGGTCCATCCAACTTCAGATGGACTTTAGGGTCACCCACATGGGGTTAAGCCCGTCCCCGATTGCAGCGACTCTGAAGTAGCATTAGCATTAGCATCTACAAGACAAGACAGCACCACAGTAGCTGCTGCACAAACTGTAAAAAACTGTTGGTTCATGTGTCTCTGTGGAAATAAAGACTAGTTTTTTCCCCTGCATGTTTTCAGAACAAGCAACGGCACCAAACCTAGCTGGATGATACTCTGGTAAAGGTAAACGCATACAGAGAATGGGAGGGGAGGAGGGAGTGTTCCTTCATACATCCTGAGCCAATCAGAGACGCCCGTAACCGTGGACATGTATGAGGAAGTACCGGTAAACTCTGTTGTTCCACCTCAACTCATTTTTCTACCGTGAAAAATCAGCTGGAAACAAAATAATCTGGACGTTTTTTTTTTTTTTAAATAGAACCAACACACAATGTACTCAATAACAATGGAGAACTTCGCAATATTAATGAAATAACCATGGAATGACACCTTTAACACTCCTGTGTTTCAAGTTGGGTTGGATAGGTTGCCAACATTGCAGCTCACCCCCGGCACCTGTTGTATGTGGGCCGGTCTCTGCCTTGGCACTGTGACGTGGTTGGTGCGCTAAGGTGAAGGGGCCCTGTCCCTCCCATCCTGGGGAGAGAAAGCGCATCAAGTCCACGGCCTTGGAAAGTGGCAAAGTCCGGGCGGGGGGGCGCAGTAAAGCTCACCGCTGGAGCTACGAGCCACCTTCACCCTCCGACCCTTCCTGGCCGACCCAGAACCAGTCGTGGCAATGCGGAGGAAATGCACCCAGTGGGGACACAACCCAGACCCTGGGGGGGGGGGGGGGTCCTCCCAGCACCGAGGTTGAATGGTGCTGCTATCTCTATCTGAATGTATTTGTAACAACACCAAGTGTCATTTCATACAAAACTACATGCTATTGACTACTGTGAATTTCAGTTATGGTATTTATTGCCGTTTTACTTTTCAACTGTGGTGCGATGGGGTTGGGAGGGTAGAATATTGCTGTATGTTTGTTCTGTACAAACAAACAAATTTTTTTTAAAGACTTCAGATAAACAATGGCAAAAACAACTAATTTCTTCATTATTTGTTCCCAAAACCAAAATGAAAAAATGGATAACGATGTGTTTTTTCAGTTTTCCTTTTTGTATTTAAATGAATAATGGAAAAAAAAAAAAAAAAAACAATAACGGCCATTTCCTGTTTTATCCAATTTTGACCTGACGCAAATTGAGTAAAACGGAAATTAATCTTAACAACCCAAAGTAACATGGCTACCGGACTTGAAGATCATTATGGTATGATTACATTTAATACGCTTTTATCCAAAGTGACTTATAACATATAATCTGTAGCACGAGCAGGTACAAGGTAGACAGAAAATGTACAGAACAATAAGTGCAGATGCTATCTTGGGTTAGTAAGCCCCCCCCATTAGATATTCATGTGCAGTAGATATTCATGAGAAAGGAGAGTCTTCACATGTTTCTTGACAGTTGAGAGAGATGATGCTAATCTTGTCAATTCTGGGAGTTTGTTCCACCACTGAGGGACTGCTGACACCAATTTTCTCTGTGGTCATATCTTCAGTTCTTAGGGTGACCCTCTTAGTTTCCTGAAATAGGATGTAGGTTTCCATCTTCATCACTGTGGATCACGCTCATTTCCAGGTTATTCAATTTGCTTCAGGTCAAAATTGGAAAAAACTGAAAATGGTCATTATCCATTTTTCTCCCATTATTCATTTAAACACAAAAACAAGAACTGGAAAAAAAAACCTGCATCGTTATCATTTTGCTTTTTGGAAACAAATAAGTAATTACTTGTTTCATCGTATTATTTTTGGCTTGATTTTGTAAAACAAATGATACATGGATTACTGGCAAAAAGTAGACATCTTTTATCAACAAAGACAAAACAGAAGAAAAATACTGAGTCATTTAATAGGTTATGCTCTTCATCCCACAGGCCACATTGGAAACATTGGTGGGCCACATTTGGCCCCCGGGCCACATGTTGAGACCTCTACTCTATATCCTGTATACTGAGACTTTTTTCTTCTAACTTTCCATACAATGACAAAAGATGAGCAGAGATAAGATAGAAATCAGAGAGATGCACAACAACCACACAGAAAAGAATAAAGCATGAAGACACTGGGGTTTTTTTTTTAGGGACAAACTGAATATGGATTGTAATGTTCTAATGTGGACACTGTTCATCAATACTGTTCTAACGAAACACAAAAAACTCAATGGATGCCACAACACAGTGGTATACAGGGTGTCCACAAAGTCTCTTCACAATAATATATATATATATATATATATATATATATATATATATATATATAATAAAAGCAACTTAGATGTGTTAATCAGATTTGTGCTCAGTGGTTATCAGCATTTTTAATTACATTGTCAGATCATGTGCGATTGAATCATTGGTCTTTTGTCATTTTTCTTGAACAACAGCTCAATAACTGCAAATGTTTACTTGGACTTTTTGACTAAATATAGAGTGTGTCACAACAGGATGAACCTCAACTATCCATCGTTTGTCAGGTAGACAGTGCACGAAACAAATGGGTCACATTGTTATATAGTCAGAGCAGGACTTTCAGATGGAGGGCAGGAAGTGAAGTAGCTTGATGAAAATATCAGTTTTGTGTAGTTTACAGCTGCGACAATTGTTCTGAGAGAAAGAATAGTGGGTTTTTTTTACAGTCCCAAAAATTGTCATTCCCAAAGGTGACAAATGGAAAAACTCTGTAAAAAGTAGATTTTACATCTGTGTATGTGGTTGGGAGGAACAGTCTGCTAATGCTAATGCTAATATCTGCAGCGACCACTTGGTCAGAGGTAGGTTTCAAAGCTAACTTTTTTGTGGATGTGCGATATATCATTAGGTCGTGGATAAATGTTCATTTAAACTGTTGTCATATGGGTTAACTAGACACATAAAGATGAGTTGCATGTTTGTTGACATTAGTCACAACTGCTAGCCGCTAGCAGTAGTGACTAATGTCAACAAACATGCAATACATGTTGACGTCACATCTTTACAAATAAAACACTCACCCTGGTGAAGACCAAACCATAATTATCGCTGAGCCTTTTGGTACCACCTTTGTGGACCCACCCACTGACAAAGTTCTACGTCTCCAAACTTTCATCTGCTGCTGCTGTAGTAGGATGTCTGCAGGACCAGGTAGTTAGTAATATCCACAGCACAGATGGTTGGAAAATCCTAAGGTTCTGTCAAAAACTCATTCATTTTCATAACATACGGGTCTCGTCCAAAAAAATTTTTTTTAACTAACTGTGTATCTCTCATTTCCACAGGGCAGTAGGAACCATGGGAGGGGCAAATGTGACACCAACGTTCACCCCAGTGATGTATTCTTTAAACACTAAATTCAACAACCACACAAGTAGAAGACAGTGCTACTATGAACAAGAATAGAGAATGACGAGGCTACAGTGTTTATGTTCTGTATCGCAGATTAATAATTATGGTCAAATATAGCGTCTAATGTCAAGAATGGAGGATTTTACAGAGAGACGAGACGAAGAATCCTGCAGCAAGTGATAATACGACATACATTAATGTCATAGCATTAACTCAAAAACAAAACAGCGTCATTGGTCTGTTTATTTATTACTTTCTCTGTATTTTTTCCCCACCATACAGCTGATGCTACACAGTTTTAAAGATACCGGTACTGCAAGATGAGGACTGTGTAAATAGACGTGGTCTGGGCTCTACCAAACACCTACTGTATGTTATATAGTTACTGGAGAAATAAAACAGACCCTGCCTGCCAGGAGGAACTGAAAAGATTATAGGAACTAAAATGGTTTCTACAGTGGGAAAGCACCTATTGTCACATGACTGCAACCTTCCTATTGGGAACCTCATGTTTGTTTTAGGAACCCACCAACATGCAAGTTGTTGTCAGATTAGTGCAGAGTAATATATGGTTCAGTGTGTTGCCCAAGGACACTTCGATGTATGGCCAGGCAGAGCCAAGATTTGAACCACTGAACTGAGATGACCCACTGAGCCACAGACGCCCTTGAACTTATATTAAAGAAAAACAGACCAATGATTTCACTGCACATGGTCCCATAATGAGACTAAAAACTTTGATAACCACTGAGTAGATGTAAACAAATCTGGTCAAAATATCTCATCAAGTGCTTCTGTAATAAATATTTCAAACAGTAAAGACACCTGATGAACACCATGTATATGGATATAAAGGTAAAGTACTTTATTTGTTATTATACATTAACTGTCAACCATATATTACAGTTGACAGTTACTGAACTTCAAAAGAAAAAATGATGAGGGTGACAACGGGAACACAACAACACTTGCTGGACCCACCTTGTCCTTCTGCTAGCAGCTTGCTTCTTGGTGGCTTTGCCATGGCCTCAAGCTGATGGAATTTGTGGACTCTGTCCCTCACCAAAACCGGATCCTCTCTGGTTTGGTAGGCTAGTCTGGCACTGGGAGAGCCCAGGTCTTTGTTTTGCATTATGTTATTAATCTCAGCCACCAGCTGAGCCTGGGCTCTAAGCAGGTCACTGGGGTCGTACTTATGAAAGTGAACTACATCCTTGCTCTGCCCTAGCCGCTTGGTTAATAGAGAATAGAAGTCACCTGCACAGACAGAGAAGGACAGTAAAGAGTGGAAAAAAAGACGTCTGCAAAGTCTGGCTACAAAGGAGAAAATAGAGTTGATAAATAGATACTGGAAGGTTCTATGGTTCACTTCATGTCCTAAAGCAGACAACAGTCGTACAGGTGGAAAGTAAGGCTACATTCAGACTGCAGACAAATGTGGCTCAAATCATTGTTTTGGCCATAAGTGACCAGAATCACATTTGTTAAAGACAGTTTGAACAGTACAACATTCTTTTCCTTCAAATTGACCTGAGCAGCCACTTTTATATGTGGTTCTAAATCCAATACATATCTGATATTTTACAATGTGAATTCAGTCTCATCGAAATGTGACCAATGTCGCAATTGTGCATCCCAGGAAGAAGAGAAAAACATAACTCCTTTCCTAAACACAGTGTGTGTCTGCGTGGGCACCAGTGATACGCAGGCTGACCTGAAGTATGCGGGCACCTGCGGGCACCTGTGGTCATCTACTGTTGCTGGTCATGATATTCAGGTTGTGTTGAGTCGGGATGTTTGTCATTTGAGATAAACATTAAAATAACCTGGTAAATCACTGTAATTTAAATATTAAGTACAATTTTCTATTATTAACACATATGCTTTATTAAGCGAATGTTGGTGAAGGTGTCGTCCATCGTGGTCAGTATCAAGAGAGAAAATAAAGTTGGGAGAGTGGAAGCTCCGGAAACATCCAAACAAAAACACTAAGGTTTGGACACATTGGCTGAGATTTTTAAAGGTAATGAGTGTGTGTTTTTGTTTCCATGGAAACCAGGTTCAAATGTGTCTTTGGGTGTTACAGGTTGTCGACCCCTGGTTTAGATGCTGCGTTAGCGTTGATAACTTTTGAATGATGAAGCAGAACAAACGTATTTATAAACATATTAACTTACAAACAATGACATGGAATTTAAACAGAAATAAATGAAGGTATGTGAGTAAGGTCAAAGGTCATGTGATGTTCATAAAGACCATCGACTACTTTTTAAAAATGAGGGTTGAAAAGCGGGTCGGGTGCGTCCCTTTTCAAATGTATTTCTTGCAGACGAGTAAGAAAAAACAAAAAACAAAACTGTTGGCTGCAGGTTGTTTATACATCAACCTGCGCATCACTGGTGGTCACGTATTCTTTCAGGACCTCCACTTCTGGGTCACAGTCAAGTTCATACTCAAAACTGACAGAAGTCACAGTTAATGTGCAATATGAGGAAGAGCACATACACACAAAAAGGATTTCATCAGAGAATCCAAATTGTGCGTGCAGACCTGCTGTGTGAACGTAGCCTACATGTGAGAAGGACAAGTGTTAGCCAGCAAGAGACATGGTGAGAAAATACAAATGATGGGCGTGAACATGGAAGGCCTCCGTTGAAATACTGCCCACTGTGTTTGGAACTTAAAACATTCTATGTTAAAAAAAATCTACACCGTCAACGTCCTGTCTGAAAATGTGATCATTTTTCATGAACACAAAACCAGAGGTGGTCAAAGTACTGCCATACTGTACTTAAGTAGAAGTACAGCTACTGGTGTGAAAAAAATACTGAAAAACAAATAACAGTCTTGTGGGCAATGAACATATGATAAAATATGACTGAAACCTTGACAGTTGTACAGTCTAAAAAAATTAGCATAGGTTCATATGGCAAAGCAAAAACAATATAATGTCCATATATGGGCTGAAAAAATGAGTCTTAGAACCAAAATATGAGTTTGCATTTCACACTTCCACCTCCCTTGCCTTGAAGTCACTGTTTAATGAGTTTGCAGTTAAATGTGCGAGTTTAACACATGCTTCAAATATTTTCATGACGACTTCTCGGACATAAAATGCACTACATTAGTGAGTTTGGAGATATTTGTTCCCCTTGGGTTACAGCGGTTGTCAAGGGGTCATATTTTGCTAAACCCACTTTTATTAGTTTTTGGTTCATTTATTTGTGTATTTGGACACGAATAAGTTCAAACACTTTGAATATAAACCCTCCAGGTGCTGCAAAGCTATGTCTAGAGTAATACTGGTGGAAATCCAGTGAATTTCTACAGCCTGTTTCTATAGATTGAGTTCACATGACGTCACATTGTTATATAGTCAGTGCACGACTTTCAGATGGAGGGCAGGAAATGAAGTAGCTTAACGAAAATGTCTATGTTTTGTTTAGTTTATGGCTCAACCAATCGTTCTACCCAAGAGAAAGAATTGTGATTTTTTTTAGAGTCCCAAAGATTGTCATTCACAAAGGTGAAAAATGGAAAAAAAACTCACAGAAAAACACACTAAAAAGTGGATTTTAAATTTGCATTTGCAGTTGGGAAGAGCAGAGTCTGCTAATGCTAATGCTAATGCCTGTGTCTGCAGTGACCACTTGGTCAGAGGTATGTTTGAAAGCTAACTTTTTAGTGGATGTGTTATATATCATTAGGTTGTGGTTAAATGTTCATTTACACTGTTGTCATATGGTTTAACTAGACACATAAAGATGAGTTGCATGTTCGTTGACATTAGTCGCTACTTCTAGTGGCTAGCAGCGACTAATGTCAACAAACATATCTTTACAAATAGCCAGGGTGAGTACCCTGGTGAAGACCAAACCATAATTATCACTGAGCCTTTTGGTACCGAGATTGTGGAGCCACCCACTGATTTCATAATACACGGGTGACGTCCAATACATTTTTTTAACTAACTGTATGTATCTGTTTAAACACTCTCTTCAATGGTTTCCTTCTTAGCAGCATTCTCCATGGTTACTTCCTGCCCTCCAGCTGAAATCGCAACATCTTCATAGTCACGTGACTGACACCTAATTATTACTGCTTAGCTTGTTATATTTGGTAAATGGTCTGCACTTCTATTGCACTTTTCCACCTTCATGGTGCTTAAAGAGCTTCACATTAATTAACATTTGCACAAATAAACTCAAGACTTCAAATATTTCTCATCGTGTAACATAATTGGAATGACTGTAGTAAAAACAGAAAACATGTTCAAAGTTCGAACCATTTACCTAAAATGTTCAGTTGTTGGTTGGTTATATTAATGAACACAAGTGTTTAAATGGGATAGAATGACATGGTCAACAACCTGGAGTGGGCGGGGGGCGTGAAGTGGCTCATTTTTTATTTAAAGGACCAGCACTCAAAACCACTTACCCAGAAATAGGGTTGAAGATGGCCCTGTGGAGTACAATTAATGAAGAATCCAAACTTAAGCGAAGTATTTACAGTTCATATAGACCACAGGGAAACATTAGAAGATGCATAATTCCATTTAAAAAGAAAATATGACCTTTTAAAAAGACTGTCACACTGAACATGGAAACCCGCCTCCCCACTAATCTGCCTTTAAAGCCTTATATATATATATATATATATATATATATATATATATATATATATATATATATATATTATTACAAGAGTGAAGGTTTGTAGAGATGTTGCTGAGCATAATATAAAATTACTTTTGTTCCATGGATCCTATTTTCTACAATAAACCAGTTACTGGCTCCTACAACAAATCCTTTTCTGTTAAAAGAATGAGGACAATACTAACCTCTGCATTGGCCTACAAAAATACATAATCTGTAACACTTTATAATGTGTGACGTAGCTTTCCCAGGGAGAAAAAAATATATAACAAACCCCTGCTGAAGTGACAAATACAATCGCTGTGAAGGCATTGTTAAAAGTAAATAATGACAAAAACGTTGATTTATTCCGGTGGATTTATCTAAACTATCATTCAGGAATTCTTTTCTATTAATACTTTGCAGCTAGTGTTGAACACAGACCCTGTCGAACATGTGTACAACTCAGACAACAGCTGCTAAACAATGTAGACATATAAAGAAATTAAAAACATGGATAATCTTTACAACACAAACAGTGTGTTGGACAAACATGTTTTAAAGCAGGGGTTTCAAACATGCAGCCCACTAATCTAAACCCTGGCCTCCTCAGTTGAATTAGTGGAAATGACTAATTATTTAATTATTATTTATTCTTATCATTTTATTGTCAGTAAAATAGATTATTATAATAGTGTCTTCACTGGTCTAAACAAAAAAATCAATCATGTGTCCTTTTTTCCCCAAACTCAACTGTGTATAACATTAAATCCTCTTACTTTGCCACAGTGGCCACAGGACACCTGGGTGTTCACTGCAGGTCACAGTAGGCAAGTTCAAATGGTCACTAGTTGCATTTCCATTACACTTGGAAATTCACAAAATATAAATAGTGCTATAAACAAAAGTGGTAATGGAAACACCTGAATTTAAAAACAAAAAAACAAGAAACAAAAACCCTCAAATATCGATAAAACATTTTTACGCTTTCATAAGGTGGTTTTTCATATGTTTCAATATTGTAATTTTTTGCAAAAGTGCAATGGAAACACTTTCTGCAATTATACATCACAGGACGTGACGTATATGGTCACATGATCACTTCTCTCAGAGTGATACAGAGACTTTTCTGGAAATAATTCAGTAGAAAAACATAAGTGTCATTTTACAGCCAACAGCAGAGAAATGCAGGGTGATATAAAGACATGGAAAGGTTCATCTTCCAGCAGTGAAATCTCACAGGATGATATTTCACCAGAGTTAGATGCTCCTGCCTGAACAACCGTCAATGGAAACACGTTCAAAGCACAAATATACTTTGTCAAAATTTTGGAATATCGCTATTGTTTTGTGAAAAACTGTAATGGAAACTACTGCTTAAATTCACCACTGTCTCATTTATACACAGTGGTAAAAACCAACTGGACTGTCTCAGGTCAGATTTTATATGTAATCAGTCAGTGAATCAATCAGTCAATCATTCACAGTCTTTATTGATCCTTAAATGGAAATCTCTAGAGGGAAATTCAGAGATTTTGTCCCATTCTCCAACCTGGACTGGACTGCTGCCTGATGTCTTTGACACTTTACATAGCAAAACCTTGTTTTTGAAACAGAAAAAGCAATCAGCAGCACATAGACAAACAAGCACGTTCATAACGACAAACTTTGGAAAACCATTACCATATTTTCTATACTATAAGGCACACTGGATTATAAGGCGCACTATCAACAGATGCTTTAATTTGGAGGGTTTTTTCTCACACTGGACCATAAGGCACATTAAGTGAAGTTAAAAATATGAGATAAAAAGTCAAAACTATCAGACAAAGAGTCAAATTTATGAGATAAAAAGTCAAAACTATCAGATAAAGAGTCAAATTTATGAGATAAAAAGTCAAAACTATCAGATAAAGAGTCAAATTTATGAAATAAAAAGCCAAATTTATGAGATAAAAAGTCAAAATTCCAAGTCACTAAACACAACCAGAATCCATCCATAATCCACAAATAAAGTCATTTTTGGAGAATATTCAAGTCTTAAGGACGCCTTATAGTCTGGAAAATACAGTAAATGGTGACATTTGTGGAGCATTTTCAGCTCCACCATAGCCTGCTGCACACAGCAATGAACCCACCCATTATATTTGTGGTTAAATTGCTGGTCCTATTAGTTCAAATATGTCACCTAGTCTGTGGCGTAAACGACTTTGCATAAACAGAGCATGAACTTACCTTGGTCCAGAGTCTGGTCCTCACTGTCCATCCTCATTGGTGGCATCTTATCTTCATGCTCTTTGGAGACAAAACGTAGTTTAGTCAGACACACATACTGAATAAGGTAGTTTTCAATGTGCCCCCGCCACCGTACCTGCAGACTGCCCCATGTGCATCATGGAGTGCATCTGGCCTGGACTGACAGGAATGGGAACGTTGGCCTCAGCTGGAATATGTTGAAACAGCTCTTTGGAGCCAGGTTCCATACAGTTCATATAGGGAATGGAATGTCTGCTGTCCATGTAGTACATGATGTAGAAATTGCACATTTCATCAGCAGAAGTCCCACTGCAGACAAAACACACAAAGCATATTTACATTTAAATGACACCGGCTGCAGAGTCATGAAACATACAGATGGGAATCATTCCTTCAATCTACTTTACATTAACTCTGTCCATGACTTCTAAACCTGACGTCCCTTTTCCAACTCTCCCAGTGTGTGTGTGTGTGTGTGTGTGTGTGTGTGTGTGTGTGTGTGTGTGTGTGTGTGTGTGTGTGTGTGTGTGTGTGTGTGTGTGTGTGTGTGTGTGTGTGTGTGTGTGTGTGTGTGTGTGTGTGTGTGTGTGTGTGTGTGTGTGTGTGTGTGTGTGTGTGTGTGTGTGTGTGTGTGTGTGTGTGTGTGTGTGTGTGTGTGTGTGTATGTGTCCCATTTCCTTATCCAGGTGGCTGAAGGTGATTGGCTGCAGACACCTTTTTAAAGAGGAAGCTGATGAGGCTCTGGGCTCTTCACCTTCTCCATGCTGCTGGATGGGTCACTTTGAGGACAACTTAAGTCTTTTGAAATTTTTGTGCAAACAGACGATTGATTGTTTAGTTTTGGTGTTCAATCCCTTTTATCTGTAGGGGAGGGAAGCCATTTTGTTTTCACCATTTTCTCCTGGTTTTTTTTGGTTAAGAAGTTTAGAGATTGTAATTCTTTTGTTTATTAGATAAGATTATTTTCTGTTGAAGAACCTTTTGTTTGTTGTTTTGGCCTCACCCTCCCTGACACTTTTTGTTAAAATAATAAATATTGAAAGTATTGGATTGAATATTAGTGTATGACCCTTTCATTTGTGGAAGCTGGAAGGAGGTGGGGAGCCACTTTATGTTGCGCTCTGGTTCCCCTAGTCTGGGGCGTAACAGGAAGGAAGGAACAACAGGATGTGCAGAGTCTCACCTGTGTCCTATGCTGACCTGGGACCCCACACCTCCTCCCCCACCCTCACCCGTACCATGAGCGGCACGACTAATGTCAACAAACATACAATACATGTTGACGTCGCATCTTTACAAATAAAAACACTCACCCTGGCAAAGACCAACCCATATAATTATCACTGAGCCTTTCGGTACAGAGGTTGTGGACCCACCCCCTGACCAAAAAGTTCTATGTCTCCAAACTTTTCTAGTCTTTCATCTGCTGCTGCTGTAGTAGGACGTCTGCAGGACAGGGTAGTTAATAATATCCACAGCACAGACTGTTGGAAAATCTTTGGCTTCTGTCCAAAACTTTTCATAAGATAATTTTCATAAGATACGGGTCACTTCTAATACATTTGGTTACAAACTGTATGTATCCGTGTTTGGACACTGGATCTAAATCTGTACAATAATCACTCTCTTCAATGGTTTCCTCCATAGCGACAGTCTCCATGGTTACTTCCTCCCCTCCAGCTGAAATCGCAAAGTCACATGACTGAAACCTACCTATTTGGTGTGCTCAGTAGTCGACTCATGACAGTTGTGATGGTACATTGTGTGATTTCTTTAATATTAGACTTTATAAAGAATAGAAACATGGAAACAGTACATTTGTCCTTATAGCAGAACTTACCCAATATATGTTTTGGAGGTTCTCCCCTCTCCAGTAAACATACATCTGGCGGCAACAGTGTCACCATATTTGATATTCACATCCTGGTTAGCAGGATAGAAAGCCTGCAGAGAAACCAGACGGTTAAAATGTTTTTGAAATAATTAGGATTAACAGGAAAACAGCTGAGACGATAAATTGTCACTGACAGTCGAGGGTCGTCATGGATTTATTTCACAGGGACAGAGAGCGTTCATCAACAAATGAGCCAGAATTAGTGTTTGTTGACATACAGCACATAATCCTTTAGGAGAGGTTGCTTTTTTTAGTTTTTGTTTTTAATATTACATTTTTATAAAGATTTGCAAAAAATCTGTATCTTGGAAGTCTTTAGAGATAAAGTCAAATGGAAATATTGGGGATGTCCCAAAGTTTATGATGAGAGTTCGTCCTTCCCCTCAGTTTTACGCGCCCATGTGTAGGGTTAGGGGTTATATCAATTCAGGTTAAGGCAGAGAGGGGTAGGGATAAGGAGCAGGGCTTCAAACCCCTTCAAACGGAGATTTTCCAGAGGCAGACTTCAATGGAGGGGTACGAAAAATTTCCCAGAATACAGAAAAATGGCGGCATCTACAAAATAAGTACACAAACGTAGTACTTTCATTATAATTAACTCTTTTTAAGTTGTGATAACCGTTGTATTATGTAATGATAATTTCCTCCATGGGCGGCACGGTGGTGCAGTGGTTAGCACGGTGGTGCAGTGGTTAGCACGGTGGTGCAGTGGTTAGCACTCGTGCCTCACAGCAAGAAGGACCCTGGTTCAAATCCCGTACCAGACCTTTCTGTGTGGAGTTTGCATGTCCTCCCCGTGTCCGCGTGGGTTTTCGCCGGGCACTCCGGTTTCCTCCCACCATCCAAACACATGCACTGATAGGTTAATTGGTTAATCTAAAATTGTCCATAGGTGTGAATGTGAGAGTGATTGTTTGTCTATATATGTTCAGCCCTGAGATGAACTGGCGTCTCATACACGGTGTACCCCGCCTTCGCCCATTGTAGCTGGGATTAGGTCCCCAGTGACCCTCGCGACCCGAGTGAGGATAAAGCAGGTTCAGATAATGAATGAATGAATTTCCTCCATAAAATGCACATGAAAAAAATAAAATCACTATTTACATAACGGTGAATTAATCAGTCGATGCATAGCATTTCTACGATTCCATACAGATATTAGTAAAAATATCTTCATATCCAGGATCAACTACAGCAGCAGACATGTTATTTTACTGTGGTTTTTGGTGACGTAACAACTGGTGGAGTGAACTGATGACGCAGGTGAGTGTTGAAGGGGTGTCCCAATTCACAAGGGTTGATTTTCAAGCCCTACCTCTTATAGCTCAGTTTGAAGGGGTAAGAGGTAAAGGGAAGGAGGCCAAGGGGTGAAATGGGATTCAGCCTAAATGTACTGATCTAATTTAGACATTGTGATGTCAGTGTGGCAGCCATAGTAGATTGTCTAACTTTAAGTAAAATTGAACATATTTAAATGGAAGTTTTCTTCGTGTTTGGGGGTTTTCTTTTTGTCAACTTATCTTTAAAATAAACAATGGCTAACATTAGAAGAAAATCAAATGCAGTTTGTTTTAGTATCTTTTATCGAAAAGCAGAGTAGACACATTTGTCCTCATCGAACCAAAGTAAAAACCAACTTTACTTATTAAACCAGCTCAGACCTTTGAATAGAAAGACTCACAGGGCAATTATTGTCTCACCATCCATTGGTGGGAGGTGGCAACAAGATTTGGAAACTATCTGGAGCTGTGGTCTGTTTCAGTCAGTGATGTCGACTGTTGCAATATAGTCACCGTAAGATTCTAGATGTCTGTATTCAACTTTCACAGTGTCACTTAATTGCAGTCAGTTTGCAGTTTTTAAAAATGATCATAATGACATATAATATTGCTCATAACACAAGATATTTTAAGTGTTAATAGATTCTTTGAACTGAAAGCTCTATTTTTGGTTGGCTGCTGATGTGAACCCATACCTGTGGAATCTGAGGAGACTGTCGCCCAATCAGGCTCCACCTCCCATCTCTGATTCTGTAGCCACTGACCACTTTACCTGTGACACAAAACACTGGTCCAGACCACTGCAGACACTGGTAAAGGTTAGAGACTGGATAAACTGTCTGGTATGACTCACCAAGGTGGTGTGTGTGGGTCCTGAAGGCAAATGGGTAGATGGGATATGAAGTGTAATCACAGGCGATGTCTGCGTCTGTGACTAAAAAAGAAGAAGACAAGTCATCAAAGCCAACATTTAAACTTTTCAAGTCCTGAATTTTGCTAAAACAATGTGTTCCCAGTGTGGCTCCCCTACTCTATGTGACCAGTGTTTCCACTGTCCCCAGTCTCCCCTAGACTATCTGCTGAATACGTTGTGAGGTAGATGGAAGCTCGGGTATGTGTGGGATTAGTTCATAAGAAGAGGCTTTAGGACCAAGGGGAAAAGCGGTCCATTGGTCAGAGCTCACACAGGTGGTGGGGGGTGGGGCTGGAAGTGAGAACTGCTATAGCAGTCCTTGTTGGAGGGTGTGGGGCCAGGGTGGCGGTAGTTTTTCATGCTGTTCAATTCCAAGGTTGCTATGAGGAGTCACTGTGATATTCTAAATACTGAACAATGAATATTGAGAGTCAATATGTATGATACATTATGTTTTTTATTCTGTATAAATAAATAAATCAGTTTCATTATTTTTTATTAATATTTAATATGTAGTGTAAATTGTCCCAACCATAAATTATTTTAAAGATCTTTTCAGAGCAATGACTGAGCGTTACACTTGTTTTTAATTCCATTTGTTGTTTTGCAGTTGGTTTTTTTTGTTGTCTGTGTATACATAGGTTGACATAATTGTCTTGTTTTGTTTAGATGCAGTATTGCTGTGGCTTGTCCTGTAACTTTTGGGTCGCCTTCTTGGCCAGGACTCCCTGGCAGTACTGTAACTGTAACTCAATGGGACCACTTCCTGGTTAAAGAAAGGTTAAACAAAAATAAAAAGTTAGGTATATGGCAGTTTTAGGTGGGTGTATGGAAATCCTCCAACTTTCCTAGTGAGTACATGGCTTATACCTGCTGCGTATCAGGTCGACTACACCACTGCCAAACACCCGTCACATCGGCCCGCCCTCACCCTTCTTTGATCAGCATCCATGTCCCATTAGAGTTCAGATGATGGAAAACTTTAATCCATGGGTGTGGATTAAATGACTTATTTCATCGTGTTTGGTGAATTAAATGAATGCAGTAAGAAGATCCCTGTTAAGATGCTAATTTCATCATTTTTATTCAACAGTTGACGCTTCCTCCTTCGTTAATAGCCTACATCACAAACACAGCGAATATCAGGACATTTTAATTAACACCAAGGTCAGTGTTTATCCAACTTCATGATTTGATTTACATTTCATACGTCACGCCTGAATAATCACATGTGCAGCTTTTGTCAGTCGAACAGAAGCACACGTGCAAATTCATGTGCAGCGAATATATGCTGCCAAGCAACACACTTTAAACAAACTATAGAGGAAAGGGATAAGGAATGGAATATGACTTACTGCCAGAAAAATAAACATCAATTTACTGCTTAGGAAATCAACACCATCAACATGGAAATTGATTCTTGTAACAAATACAATCGAGAAGTGTTGAAGAGGTCAAAAAAATGTAACCATCTTTGACCAAATGTAACAAAAAAAACCAAAAAAACAGACGAGCACGAGACGAGCTTTCACTAAAACATCTACGCAAAGAAAGTATTGTCATGATGTTTTGTTTTAGATGTGACTGTCCATGCATCTGCAATAGAGGATTGACTGCTGTTCCCATTGACTCCTTATTTGGCATTAACTTTACTGACCAGAACTAAAGATGCCACAAAGTACAAATGGTAGGGGTTAGTGATGCGCGGTTAGGGGGTTTTACAGAAATCCGCCCCGCCCAAACCCAAGACGTGGCTAGGCCCGCCCCGCCCAACCCGCATGATGTCACGTATCAATAAACCCAACCCGCCCGCTATCAACCCGCGAGCTTAAATTTGTCTCTAAACTCACATAGTACATTCGCAGCATCTTTACCTTGTGCTTCTAATGTTAAAAGTCATGAAGCATCATTTTTGCCTCCTTTCTAACGTCTCAATATGCACTCCAGCACATAAAATAGACTCCACCCACATCATCACTCTATAAAACCAACACATACAACGTTTCCGTACAACCTTCGCATCGCCTGTTTTAATCTTCTCCCTGATCAAGTCCCACATTTTCACTCTTATCTCTGAGTGTTCAGGGAGATTTGGCGCTAATAACAAATAACAAAAAGTTGGGATAAAAAAGCATTCAAAACAGGAACTGACGGGCTTGCGCGAGCCGAGCTGAGCACGCACGTGCACGCGCACACGCACACACCTCAGCGGGTATTGATCGTCCCTGACCCGCCCCACCCGCATCCACAATATGTATTAATACTGTGACCCAGCCCGCCCGACTCGCGGGTCACCCGTGGATGTCCGCTGGCCAGTGGGTAGCCCGCGCAACACTAGTAGGGGTGTGATGAGATCTGGTGTGACGAGATTTCGTGAGATTTGCCCGTCATATTCTGTCTCGCGGTATTTGTTATCCAGCAAGCAGCTAAGATGACGTCGGACAACAAAGGTTTTACTATTGAAGACGCCCCCGCCACTTTCAAAGCGTTTGATTGGCAGCATTTTGGGTTCCCGGCAGAAATAATAAATGGAACAATGGCGTCCAGAGCGGCTAATACGAGCCACAGCGCAGTACTCAAAACAACTGCAACTGTAAAAGAAACACCAACAAACCACACAACGCTGACATTCACACCTCAACTTTCACAGTAAAGCGCTAAGATTTGATTTAGAAAAAAAGGAGAAATATAGGATTTTATTTATTCTATTTTAACTTTTCTAACATTTTATTTTAATTTCAATTTGTAGAGGAAGACGTTCATTAAGACTTCCATTAAAAGGAAGAAGTTTATTAAAAGTTAATGCTTACAGAGTTAGAAAATCCACTCAAAATTCTGTGTAGTCTGTCCATTCATATCATTTATAATTTACTTTTCTTAAAATCTTGACTCGATCTTGTGAACCCAATCTCGTGTCTCGTCTCGTCAGCTGGGTGTCTCGTCACACCCCTGACAGATGGACATGCAGTCTCATCCCATTCCCTAGAAAAAAGCTTAAGTGTTGTGTTTGGAGTCTACTTTAATTGGTCCAAACCACACATCTTGTGGTTGTTTCACTCATCTGCTGTTTTCCACAGGAACAGGAGTGGCGTCTGATCTCTAATGCATCGATGTCTTCACTCCGTCTGCAGTTCTTATCACAGCAGACACAGTTGTTGGATTATATAAAACAAAACTATAACAAATCCTCTGCTGGTAATAATGTTCCAATAGAAATGTTGTTGCTTTTTTCAGGTAAACCAATCTGCTTACAGAGCAGGTATTAATTAATATACATTAAAAAAAAAAACCTCAGTTGTCATTCTCTCAGTTCTACACTCATTCAACACACATTTGAAATAAGATACTCTATAGCAGGGGTTCTCAAACTTTTTTGGCCCAGGTCCCCCTTGGAGGGGTGAAATTTTTCCATGTCCCCCCTCATCCTCGCGATACTGAAAATGATAAAAAACCACTTCAACAATGATTATTATGAAACAATGATAACCTTTTTTAATAGTGCTTTTGTGCAAACCAGCCACATTTTCAGGTATTATAATATAAATGAACACTTCAGAAACAACAATTTTAAATAATTTTAAAATAATAAACGGAACAAAAGACACACAAAACCGTGTGTGTGTGTGTGTGTGTGTGTGTGTGTGTGTGTGTGTGTGTGTGTGTGTGTGTGTGTGTGTGTGTGTGTGTGTGTGACAGACTGAAAATTTTACCAAAATCCATCCATAACTTTTTGAGTAATGTTACAGACAGACAGACAGACAGACAGACAGACAGACAGACAGAGACTTAATGAGAGGGATGATCTTGTCAAACTCAATATAACTATCAATGTACTTTCTCTTTTTAGGGTTAGGGCGTTTGTTTTTGTCATTGTCATTTTCATTGTCATTTCTTTTACCACTTCTTGAGGAACTTGGCGGACACAAAAATCGATCCATGTTCGCTGCAGGGTGGCTAAAAATAGCCTGTGACTCGCTCCGTCTCAATTTAGTCAAGCTGGCGTCAAACAGTTACTTCCGCCCGCTCACTACAAAATAAAACTTCCGCATTTCAAAATAAAACAGCAAAAAACCATAACAAAACAAAACAAAAAAACGTGAATAATTTCGCGTACCCCCTGGACATGCGCCACATCCCCCTAGGGGTCCGCGGACCTCAGTTTGAGAACCGTGGCTCTATAGCGCCCCCTACATATTTATTTGTTTTTGGCTCAGCAGCCCACAGTATAATATCACCTCACTGTCCGCTGGTGTCAGAGGTCACAAGGAACGGTAAAGGCCTTTGAGACCATTTGCAGTTTTTAAATATCTTTACTTCAATAAATGTTTCCTTTAAAAAAATTTAACTCACATCTTTTGTATTTATGCTTTGTGAAATAGAGGAAAAAAAATTACTCGTAGATTGAACTTTGAAGTTTTTGAAGTATTATTTTTCCCCCATTTGATGCATTAATGTTTGATTAAAAAATAAAAAAATAGACCCAACTTACCTCTTTTTCCCGGCAGGATCACTGTGTCCACTGACATCAGCAGGTAAATGCCAGCAATGAAAGGCTGCCTTTAAAACGGAGAAACAGTCACAGTTACAGGGAAGTTAAGTTTGGCTTCTCATAGTTCAAGTATTTCCTCTGCAGATTTTCTTGCAATCATTCAATGAATTACATAAAATGTCTCTGTAATGTGAAATAATAAATACATTAATAAATACAATTATACAACGTCAGTGTAAAATTAAATATTGTAATATAATGACTGCAGGTTTAATAACTATTAACTGTAATAACTTTAATTTGAAAGTGTGTTTGAGTATTCCACTACAATCCTAATGTATTTATTTAGATTAACACTTAATCCTACTTCAAATGTTGTATTTGTGTTCTATAAAGCTCTGTGAGGCAACTTTACAAATAAAATTTAAGTGAATTTAGGAAAATACTTACGGTTTGGTTGTCATGGTTAATGAAAGTCCTGAACAATCCCTATGGTGGTCTGCAAACAACACGATCAAATGTAAATTATTAGTCAAGAGTTCATTTTCTTGGATGGATGATATTTCACACTGGACTTGTTTCTTTAATATTAAACCGATGGATGAATCTAACTTGATGCGTTTTCTGATTTTATGGAATAATTGAAGCGAACTCAGACAGTATTTTAAGTTCCATCAGGACCTACCTCTGAAAGCACCAATATCACCATAATGGATCTGCAGCACAAAATAAGACATTCCTGAATGTCTTCCAACTTTAAAACCCACATCTGAAAAGAAAAAAACAAGATGTAAGACACAGAACTCCAACACTGCAGCCTTTTACTTCCTCTGTAAACATGATGCATATTTAAAGTTAAAAAATATATATATAAATAAATAAACTACTGAGAATACTGTCCTTTTGTATGTACTGGATTAAGTGCCATATTTTCTGCACTATAAGGTGCACTGTCCATAATTGTTTTATTTCTTAGGTGTTTTTTTTTCATATATAAGGCGCACTGGACTATAAGGCACATGAAGCAAAATAAAACAGTTAATGTAAGTAAGTCAGTCGATAACTCTCACCTTTGTTCAAATATTAATGAGTGTAAAAAAGTCAGAGTTATGAGATAAAAAGTCTAAATTATTGCATAAAAAGTAAGCATTATGAGATTAAAAGAAAATTACTGAGATAAAAAAATCTAAATTATGAGATTAAAAAGTCAAACTAATGAGATAAAAGGTAAAAATTATGAGATAAAAAAAATCTAAATTATGAGACTGAAAAGTCAAAATGAGGGGGAAAAAAATGTCAGAAATTTGAGATAAGTCAAAATAATGAGGTAAAAATGTATGTTAAAAAAGTTCAAATGATAATATTTTTTTTTAAAAATCTAAATTATAAGATAAAAAGTCAAAATAATGAGATAAAAGGTAAAGATTATGAGATAAAGATCTAAATTATGAGACTGAAAAGTCAAAATGAGGGGGAACAATTTCAGAAATTTGAGACAAGTTTGTAAATTACAAGTTGTAAATCATTGAATACACAATGATAACCTGAAGACATAATATTATTATAATTGCACAGAACAAATTTCATGTCGTTCATGTTTATTCATTGTTTTAAAGGATAGTTGGTGGATATAAAGATTTGCATCAAGGAATTGAACTTTTTCACTCTAAAAAAGAGGACATTATTTATATATGTGTTCGTCCATCATTAAAGCAGTGGTTCAGTCACAGCAGTGTTTCTAACTTTACCCTCAAATACATTATATGGGTCAAAATTATCAAATTTAAACTTTATTGATAAAATCCCAGTAAAATGTCTGCTGAACACTTCTAACTATGAGTGTTTGTTAAATTCCTAGCGTAACTTCTTCAAATCATGTCTTTTTAGGAAGAACAACAACTGACTCTGACAGTAATTAAGTCTAAAACTAAGACAAATCGACTCCAAACACGACTTTCCTTGGCGCTGGCGTTAGGTATTTCCCCGTCATGTTTGGTACCGTTGGAAAGATGGGGATTCCCTCTAGACAACCCTTAAATAGAAATCTACAGAATTATAGATTTGAACCAATGGGAGGCCTCAGAACAAAGCCTTCTGCACTAAACTAAAGCCCTTGTTGCTATGGCGATGTTGAAAACCAGCCTGTGATTGGTTGAATTAGTGTCACACAAACATTTTTAATAAACTTTCAGATAAATATAAAATATGAATTTATGAAATTTGACCCAAGTGACTGGTTTTGTGCTGGAGGGTCACATATTACCATTTCACTGGTCTGATCCACTGCAGATGAAATGTAACCTATATACTGTATTTTACTGCACACTGAACATTTTATTTTCCTTTTTATCAGTTTTGTTTCTGCTGTAACAAAAACGTACTGCTCAGTGACACCTGAATGTACTCATAAAATACCTCTATTAGACTGAATAAATGACTTCCATTGTCACTTTTCTTAATCACACCCCTGTATAAATCACTGTATTCATCCACTAACAGCTCCATGGGACTGGTGTACCTTTGGGTAATTTGGTTGGTGGTGCGTTCCGAGCCCAAGCGTACATGATGGAGGCCTCATCTTCACACGTGCCTTTTACACTACCACAGTCCCTGGACACAGACATGACACAGCAGCTAATGTTTCAGAGAAATGCAGTGAATTGCAAAACACAAAGACTGTTCTTACTAGAACAACAATGATTTGCATAACAACTTCCTGCAGGGTGTGAATGGACAGAAAACTTCAAACCATTTCTGTAGCAAAGTCTTCACAAATGGTCTGTCTGTCTGTCTGTGTGTGTGTGTGTGTGTGTGTGTGTGTGTGTGTGTGTGTGTGTGTGTGTGTGTGTGTGTGTGTGTGTGTGTGTGTGTGTGTGTGTGTGTGTGTGTATCTTTATGGGGACATTGATATGTTTACACAGTCATGACATGAGGACCAAAATTCAGGTCTCCACAAGGGTCAATATAAAGAAATAAAGGTCCCCATTAGTAAAATATAAATGATGTGGCCCAATAAATACATGAATTTGTTTTTTTAGGGAGTCCCCATAAAGCATGAGGGGAACCAGTGCAAAGCGAAACACGTATTTTTTCAAATATTTAAAAATGGGTTTCCTTTTTTGTTTTGGTTTATATTGCATTTAAAAAAAAAAAGATGTTTACACTCACTACTCAATGGCTATGCGATTACAAAGGTTGTCCATGTGTGTGTGTGTGTGTGTGTTTGATTATCAAATGATAATTAAGTAGATGTGGTTTTTAATTACTAGACAAAACCCAGGAAATTAAAATTCAACAGCGCTTAAACTAAATGAAGATACAGATGTTATTAATCCTATTTTAACTTTGGAAACTGTGAATATTATTATTATTATTAATAGCAATACCGTAATTTCCGGACTATAGAGCGCACCTGATTATTAGCCGCACCCACCTCATTCTAAGAGGAAAACCGATTTTGTACATACACAAGCCGCAACTGTATATAAGCCGCATGTGCCCACATTAAAACATGTAACACAAACACAAAATTAACCCAAACCCGACTTCAAGTCCCGCGAATGAAACTAAATGTCCTTCATTAACCCTTGTGCGGTCCTTCGTAAAAGGCACACTGGCTGTGTCCTACAATCGGGTCTTAAAAACCCAGATTCCAAAGTTCAGTTCCATAGACTCATCACCCCACCCCCCAAGGATATATTACTGTTTTCAGTAGTAAGCAATGGCATCCTACAGTACGTATAAAAAGGTACATTTGTGAACCACCGGGTCTCTTTGACCAGAAGGACCGCACAAGGGTTAAAGTCACCAGTCCAAAAATCACAGCCGGCAAAATGAAGGGAAAATGATACTTAAGGTTTGATGCAGACCTGCAGAGTCCGGGTCCCGTTGAAAGTAATCCAAGGAAAAAAAAGTGTATATTTCCAAAGGTAAGGGAGGGAAAAATATATATCCACTATTGTCCGCCGCGTCCACAAACAGGTGGCTGGTTGCCGCCTCGCCTCATCTATCGCAGAGTCAGTGATAACTTTAATCTTTGGCAGAGAGTTCAGGTCAAACTCCTCCGTGCCAACGTGCAAAAATAATCCACAGGGTCTGGTCGAGCCTCTGTCTTCTCTCACACACCGCCGCAGGTTTTTCTTTAAGCAACTTTTTACCCCCTCTTCACCTGTCCGTCACCTTTATCGGTCCCACTTAAACCCGTCACCCCGCGTTTGTTCCGCCCCTCCTTTTTCATTCAGTCTTCCTCGACGCATATATTCCACCGGTCTAAATCTTACCTTTTCTACTCAAGCGCCTCTGGCGGCCGTTAGAAAAATTACATAAATTGGCTGCATCACTGAAAAAGCTGCAAGGTTGAAAGTTTGGGAAAAAAGTAGCGGCTAATAATCCGGAATTTACGGTAATCACATCTTTGGTGTTTAAACGTACTTAAAAACCTCCAACAAAAGTGGAAAAAGCATTTATAGAATAGACTATATGTTTGTTATCACCATTACAGGAACAATAAAAACCTGTGACACCATTCTGTTTCTGTTTAGCAGCAAACACTTAAGAAACTGAATAAAAATATCTTATGAAAATAATGGGAAAAATGGGATAGTAGGATTTGTACACGATCAAAAAGGCTCAAAACTTCCAAAATGAGCTTGGTGCAGACACGTCTTCATGCATCTGTCCAGACATTAGGACTGTTGGACCTGTCCCGTTCACCAGTCATGACGTCTAACATTAGGAAATGAAGGTGTGATGTTTACTCAGTCATCGAGGAGCAGCCACTGTACTTTATACGACGTCACAAAATCCTCTGAGAATAAATCAAACCAAGTTCAGTCAGTTTTTATTAAGACTTTCATTATTGTCTGACAAATGTGGCTTGGTGAAACTCTGAAATACGAGTCTGGATAATAGTTTTTCGTGGTGAATTCTTAGAAGAAGGTCAGAAAAACAAAGGGTGCGTCACAGTCTGTAGAACAGGGGTCTCAAACGTACGGCCTGGGGTCCAAATGCAGCCCACCAATGGTTCCAATGCGGCCCATGGGATGAAGAGCATAGTAACTTATTAAATGACTTCATATTTTCTTTTCTGTTTTTCTTTGTCTATAAATGATGAGAGCTTTACATTTTTGTCAATGTTTTACTGTAAAATGTATTAAATGATGAAAACACTGACATTTACAAACTATCCTGTAACAATAAAATGTGAAAAACCTGAACAAATGTGAAAAACCTGAAATGTCTAAAGAAAATTAGACACAATTTGAACCATTTTCTGCTTCTGTTACTAAGAGTTTAGTGTCTTTATAAAAAATAAATACATGAATAAAATAAGTGAATGAATAGAAAAATAAAATAAAATAAAAAATAAGAACAAAATGCAGACAACTTAGAAAAAGGAAAGAAAAAAAAGGAAGAAAAAAGAAAGGGAAAAGAAGAAGAAGGAAGGGAGGAAAAAAGAAAACAATAAACAACAACAACAAAAAAAACTAATTAACTAACTATTTGTTACCTATTTGTTACCTATTTGTTACCTACTATCTGCTCATTTGTTTTTAGGTTTTGTTTTTTTTTTGTATATATGTCTATGTTTAGTACTTCAGTTATTGATTATTGGTATTGTTATTATTGTTATTATTGTTATTATTATTTTATTATTATCATCATTTTTGTACTATGCACTATATTGCTACAAGATGAATTTAGGTTATTGGGGAAGTGAAGAAGGGGTAGAATTAAATAAGCTTATGCTTCATCCTACTCCTTTTCGGACATGTCATTGTTATTATTATTATTATTGTATTGATTATTGTTGCACTTTGCACATGTTCGAAATAAATCATTCAAATCAAAATCAAATCAAATCTTTGAAAGAACTGATCCATAATCAAACACATGGACTAATGATAAACTGAGGCAGAATATTGTTAAAATTGACTTGATTTTCTTCATGATCTCTAACTTTTGTTGCATTTAGATAATTTATAAAAGTATTCTTATAATTTAAAGTTTTTTGGGGGTTTTTTGCACTAGTGTATGGGAACCCAATTGAAGCGTGGCAGGCTCAGTTGGTTTCTGACAAAAATGTAGAATAAAAAAAAAAAAAAAAAAAAAAAAGAATAAATGCTCTGACTCGGGTCAGGTTCAGTGCATGCAGTACAAATGGGCTCCAGCGCCGATAGGCTCATGTGGACCTTCCAGCACTGATGGACTGTGTATAAGTTCAGGATGCAGTTTTCCACAAACTTTCCACACACACAAAACCCCATGGATTTTATTAATAATACGCCTATCCTTCGAAAATAGTGTGATTTCAATAGTTTCGGCTTCCGTTGGGCTCAGACAACTATTTTAATTCACATCGGGCTCAGGTCGGATTTGACATGCGATTTGCCGGATGCGGGCCAAGCTCAGATGGAAAATTGTCCCGAGCCACACTATATTTTACACTAAAATAGTAATAAAACTTTTAATTAAATTCAATTCAATACAAAATAATTTATTCATCCCGAAGGGCAATTTAAGAACAGTCAGCAGTGTCAATGTATAAAAAGTATAAAAGATTAGTGACTAAAATAAGTTAAATAATTAAAAATAATCACTATGGAGCAGGGCTTTCCAGGAGCACATGTGCCCGTAAGTTAAAAAAAAAATAGGGGCACAAGTAGGTTTTAGTTTTAAATGTTTATTTATTTACAGTGCAGTACTTACGCACAGATACCAACATTGTTGAATGACTGCTGTCATTTGTGTTAATTTAGAGCAGACCATAACATAACTTTGTATTATGGGATGCTTTGTCCTTTGATACATTTTAGAACGTTGTATTGGCTGCCTTGTTATTAGATCCATTTTAGAATGATTAATCCTTTCAATATGTGCCGTGTTCGTCTCTATGTGGAGCTGTTCACACACTTTTAATTCATTTCTAGTAGGTTTTCATTAACTCCTCAGGTCTGTGTGTCTTATTGTTGCTGCAACAAACACTCACACATGTGCCACTGTTTTGTTTTCCTCGTTCGCATGATGAAATATTTGCTGCAAATGCCAGTGAAATGGGCGCACTGTAGAACCCTGCGATGGAGCAACAAGTGTAAATTTAGCAAAAGACATTTGGAGTCGTCATCATTTATAGGTTATTATGTTTTCATTTTACTGGTCTGGCTCAATGTGGAAAATAAAGAAAATGAGTTTGAGAGTCCTGGGGTCTACTGTCTGTAAAAAAAAGACAAGCCACGCTCACCTACGGTCTCTTTCCAGACTTTAGGAACTGTTCCCTGGTCCTTTTATACTCAGGTTAATTTTATGTTCACTATGAATCCTTTCACCTGCACTGAACTGAAGTGAGTGAAACTGCAGGAAGTGATAGAGCTTTGTATTTAAATACTTTTTTTCCAACCACTGCAGGCTGATCTTACCAGTAGTTGGTTTTAGAGACGGGGGTCTTGCAGCCGAACAGCAGCATGTGATGGACTGTACTCATACTGGCATGAGGAATGAAGTCCACTGAAAAGAAAATAACACAACATGTTTTATTGGATTAGATGACTGTAGTACTTTCATTTCTCTCAGTCCATTCTGACCTTGGTTCTTATTATGATATAACCAGATACTCACCGATATATGCATCTTGACTTGTGGGAACAGGAAACGCCATGCACAGGTAAGTGTCCGACTAAAACAATAAAATATATTATTGAATGATGCACTGGTTTCTTTTATATAATACACACATTGTCAGATTTATATTAAGGGTAACAAAACTATGGGCTTTATTCTGCCTGAACGTTAAAAATACTTTGAGGGCTACACACAACACTGTCCTGACAGCAGCACCACCTCACTGCTGCGTCCCAAAATGTACATCCTCAAAGAGGAAAAAAAAACAATCATAGAGTGGACAGACCTTCCATCATTTGCCCAAAGATAAGACACTTCGACATGAATGGATGAAAAACATAAGGAGGATCCTGGTCCGTATTTCACAGTAGGATAAGCTAACATCAGCTAACATGTTAAAGGAGTCATTGTATGGTTATTTCATTAATATTTATCTCTTCTTCATTGATGTTAATTCAATGTGTGTTTATTCCATTTAAAAAATGTCCAGATTGTTTTGTTTCCAGTTGTTTTTTCACAGTAGAAAAATGACTGGAGGTGGAACAACAGAGTTTACTTCTACTTGCTCATACATGTCCGTGACGCAGTGATGAGGAGTCTGTGATTGGCTCAGAATGTGTGAAGGAACACTCTGGGTGACCCATCAGATTCCAAAAAGAGCGTGGAAAAGTGGTTTTCAGTGGAATGACACCTTTAAGCTAAGCTTACCAGACTAGCATCAATGCTAAATAGCGCCACCAGTCATCTAATCAACCTAATGTCACCATAAAATAAGAAAATATGAATTTGTAATTACATAATACTACATGCTACATGCTATTTCAACACTTTCCATTTTGTGGTTAGCGTGTCGATGGTTGTCAGTACTGATGATATGCTAGTGGTGCCATTAGCCTACTTAAACCCAGCCTTCAACCCAGTTACTTTAGCCTTTCAGCAAGACAACCCAGGGAATATTACAGTCCTTAAACGACCATGTTTCAACAGTATCGATCGTCCAGTATGACGGACAGATTGGTGGTCCAAACTGCTGGCATGTTGCCAACCTACACATTCATGTTTATTCGGAACTAAACAAGAGTAAAAACTCCAACGTAAACCCGCCTACTGACATGACATTTTGAGGATGTCAAAAATCTTCGAGTGATTGTGTTTTTGATGTGACTTGGGTAAAGGACTTACCCCAGACGGAACAACACCTGGCATCCGAAGATCCACAGAAAAGTTATTGGCATTTGTTAAGAACATTGGCGGTTTAGTTCTGGAACCACACTCACTGGGGTTTGCCCAGAGATTTCCTTGGGACCTTTAAAATGTGTAAAGCAAGAAATAAGATTTATTTTCATAGATTCAACAACGTATACATACATATGTATACATACATATGTATATACATACATTCATAGACGTATACATACATGTACAAACACACAAAATGAGGTACGGAACAAAGTTGGATTTGAGGGGGGTGGGGGGTGGGGTCATCTGTTATTGATGAAAATGGAATTTTGTGTTGGCTTCAGCACTGAGCATATCTGTTTCATGTTATTTCTAGACATCATCATCATAGTAATAATAATAAGAAGAAGAAGAAGAAGAAGAAGAAGTAGTACTATCAGGACATCCACGGTTGTGGTGCTCGGTGCCGATTGTTTAATTTTTTTTTGTTTTTTGTTTCTCCTTTTGTGCTGGTTTGGTTTTCTCCTCTTTTTCTGATCTACTTATTTTTTTTTATTTTTTTTTTTTATTGATGGACAGTTGGTGGTTGGGAATAATACATCACCTTACAGTCTTTAATTACAATAGCACCGCCTGTTGGTTTCTGTCCCTGTTCGTCCTGTCCGTCCTGTCCAGTCTTTGTTTCCTCCTCACATCACTGAGGTGCAGCACTGCCCTCACTGGCTTGTAAGGGAGAGTTCTAATGGGGGATGTCTGCTCAGCTTTCGGGGAGGACCGATGATGGTCACACACATGCACTAAATAGTCTAGTATATGTCTGCAAGACTGGAATATGTACTGATCTGAAACACTGTTGACTCCCCCTCTGTGGGGTTAAAAGATATAAATAAATAAATAAATAAAAAAAATAAGTGAATGAATAGAAAAATAAAATAAAATAAATAAAATAAAAAATAAGAGCAAAATGAAAAAAAATTAGAAAAAGGAAAGGAAAAAAAAGGAAGAAAAAAGGGAAAAGAAGAAGAAGGAAGGGAGGAAAAAAGAAAACAACAACAAAAAAACTATTTGTTACCTACTTTCCTATCTGCTCATTTGTTTTTAGTTGTTTTTTGTATATATGTCTATGTTTAGTACTTCAGTTATTGATTATTGGTATTGTTATTATTGTTATTGTTATTATTATCATCATTTTTGTACTATGCACTATATTACTATAAGATGAATTTAGGTTATTGGGGAAGTGAAGAAGGGGTAGAATTAAATAAACTTATGCTTCATCCTACTCCTTTTCGGACATGTCATTGTTATTATTATTATTATTGCTGTATTGATTATTGTTGCACTTTGCACATGTTCGAAATAAATCATTCAAATCAAATCAAATCAAATCAAGAACCGTGTCAGTGCTGTATGTAAAACCAGTTTTCTTGGTACCTTGTGGACCTGTACAGTGGGTTTTTTGGTTCCAGGCCGTGGCTGTGAGTGATGATGGCCAGCACCACTGTCACCACACAGCAAACAGGGACTCCCATCATGCCTGTGGTCGCTGCGGTGCTTCTACTGTGGTCGTCTGGACTACAAATGTGGAACAGAGGCTGTGAGTGCTCATGTAGAAAAACCTTGGTGGGTAAATTGAAGACCAAAAAAAAAAAAGCACTTGTCAGGCTGGACGCCACACCTGTGTCTTTGACGAGAACAACTGGAGGACAGATGTGACAGGAAGCAAAGGCGCCGTCTCTGCTGCACCTCACGCTGCCAACATGTCTGACTGAATTTATCCCTGGATCCTCCCTAAAGACAAGCAGAGGTTTCTACAGCCAACCGCCTAGAAACCAAAACAACAAACAGGTTAAACAACAAACAGGTTAAACAACAAACAGGTTAAACAACAAACAGGTTAAACAACAGCATCAGTTTTATATGTTGACGGTGTCTGAGCAGTAAGTGCTCTTGACTCACAACAAGAACACCCGGGTTCCATTCCTGGACCGTGCAGGCCTTTCTGTGTGGAGTTTGCATGCCCCCCCGAAGCACCGCAGTGTGTAATGAGTGTGTGTGTGTGTGTGTGTGTGTGTGTGTGTGTGTGTGTGTGTGTGAACAAAGCAAGTGTTTTCTTTTCTCTGTGACTGACTTCTACCTTAATGAGGGTCAGTGATCGGTCAAGATTTTTGACAAATGTCACCGTCCCTAACCAGAACACTATGAAATAAAACATTTTAATGCAGTTTTTGTTTAACAAGAGACTAATAACAACAAGCAATTGTATGTTTTCTAGGTCTCGTCTCGTCATCTGAACCCGCTTTATTCTCACCAGGGTCACAGGGGTCTAATCCAGCTACAATGGGTGAAGGCAGGGTCAGAGGTCACCCTGTATGAGTCTCCAGTTCATCTCAGGACTGAACATATATAAACAAACAATCACTGTCACTTTCACACCTATGGGTGATTTAGATTAACCAGTTAACTAGTTAACCAGTTAACCTATCAGTGCATGTGTTTACTGGAGAACCTGGAGAAAACCCACGCAGACACGAGGAGAACATGTAAACTCCACACAGAAAGGTCTGGTGTGGGAATTGAACCAGGGTCCTTCTTGTTGTGAGGCACGAGTGTTAACGACTGAACCACCATGAACATGTTAGTGCAGATCTGGAAGAACAGCCCAGTTACAGTAATGATATGAACTAAAACATGAATATAGAACAGAACAACTGTAGAACAACTGTAGAACAACTGTAGAACAACTGTAGAACAAATGTAAAACAAATGTAGAACAACTGTAGAACAACTGTAGAACAACTGTAAAACAACTGTAGAACAACTGTAGAACAACTGTAGAACAACTGTAGAACAACTGTAGAACAACTGTAGAACAACTGTAAAACAACTGTAGAACAACTGTAGAACAACTGTAGAACAACTGTAAAACAACTGTAGAACAACTGTAGAACAACTGTAAAACAACTGTAGAACAACTGTAGAACAACTGTAGAACAACTGTAGAACAACTGTAGAACAACTGTAGAACAACTGTAGAACAAATGTAAAACAAATGTAGAACAACTGTAGAACAAATGTAGAACAACTGTAGAACAACTGTAGAACAACTGTCCACTGGGTTGACCAGGATGCACCAAAGGGTTCATGTAATGCGGACAATGACTTTCTGTGATGTTTTTAGAAACTAACGTGTGCCAAGCCCCCCACACCCACCCCCACGCCCACCCTGGCCTACAGCAGAGGTCTTAAACCCTGATCCTCAGACCCACGGCCCTGCATGTTTTAGATGTCACCCTTCACCAACACACATGATTCAACCTGGTCATCAAGCTCTGCTGAAGCCTGGTAACGACCTCCTGCTTTTAATCAGGTGTGTTGGAGCACAGTGACCCCTGCCCTCCACAGCATCCATAACAAACATGGACTTTACACCGTGTGGAGGTTTATACTAAGGCTGCACAAAACTGGTTCTGTCAAAATGACTGCAGTGATGTTACTGCTGCTGAATGCAAGTTTATTTTCCCAAAACAACTTTGGTAAAGGGTTGAGGACTTATATTTAATGATTGTATTTATAGATCTTTATAAAAATAAAATCTATGGTGTTCCCACATATTGAGTACTGTTTTATAAACTGGTCTCTCACAAATGAAACCAAACTCAGACAAATAGAATCATTATATAAAAGAGCATTAAACATATTTGCCAGAAAACCTATTTCATACCACCACTGTTACATTCTAAACACTAGTATTCAGAGGATGCTTAATCTAGGCCCTATTTTGTGTCAAGTTTCTATGACAACCTGGGCATGCTACATCTGACCCAGGGACAGTGTAAACATCTGTAAACATAGTGTCCTACATCTGATGGAGTATGTACTGAGTGTCCATGAATAATCACTCTCAATGTTAAGTTTAATGATTTATTTATTTACACACTATCAGGCGCACGGTCAATGAATGGTTTATTTTTTTTATAGATTTTTTTCATATATAAGGCTCCTTAAGTGAAGCTAAATAATCACAATAACTCTCAACCTTATTAACATGGAACAAAACCATTCTTATTCTGCCAAATCAAACTTTAAAAGAGTCCAAATTATGAGATAAAAAGCCAAATTATGCAATAAAAAGTCAAAATCATGAGATTAAAAAGTCAAATTCATAAGATGAAATGTCAAAATTAGGCGATAAAAAGTCTAAATTTGAAGTCACAAAGCACAACCAGAATTAATCCATATATATATATATATATATATATATATATATATATATATATATATATATATATATATATATATATATATATATATATATATATATATAAGGCACACTGTGAGAAAATTAAAGTTGTTTAAGTGCACCTTATAGTCCGGGAAATACACTATCTTAATATTCTAATTCTGTGGGACTTCGCACCCCAAAGACATCTGGTGCCCTAAGCGACCGCCTAGTCTGCCTATGCCTAACACCGGCCCTGTCTACACCTATATATTACATAATACAAATTTTGCAAACATCGTGCAGCTTTAGTACTTTATACTTGTACATCATCTCCTAACAGTATCAGCCATCATGAAGCTCTTAGTCCTGCTGTAAATATCCAACCTGAACCTGCCTGGGTTAAGTGCATTCAAACTGAACCACAGAGGAAGCAAACAAACACGACAAAGGAACCCTCATTGACTGTAGTGTTCTGTCGGTGACTCATCTCAGATCGGAGTGGGGTGGAGTACTGGTTGCTGACATCACAGCCCACTGAAGAGATAGAGGAAACTATGGAAACAGGGCTCGGCCCACTCGTGGACCACGGCACGTATTGGAATAGGAAAACGCCATAGGATTTAACTACGTATTAAACACTGACAGACCCTTTAAAACTAAAGAAAAGATCTATGATAAAACTAACTGTGCAATAATCAGAGCTGTTTCACTCATTTTCTAAGTAACTGTCACAACAACAACAACAAACACGGTAATGCAGCGATAAGAAAGAATTACGACATATTTCGGAGCACAAAACGGAAATTTAAAGCCATCCCAACACAAAACGTCTTTTATTTGACATATTTTTTTTATCGCTTTCGAATTAATTCATTAACAGTACAAACAAACAAATAGAACGACTGCACTGAACATAAAGACACAAAAATAACTACCATTTTATTTTAACTTGAGGCCATTAACAGTTTCATATAAGTACACGAAAGCTATTTATCTGCATTTGCAGAGAGTGAAAGTAAAAAAACCAAACAGCCTTGTTTTACTTAGCCTGTTATGTAGCTTATTATGCTAACTAGCTAACCTAGCTGTCTATGCGTAGGAAAGTGTTTGACAGGTTAAAAGCGGCATCTCTTATCAGCTTTTATCAGGTTCTAATAGACACGTACAGGCTTTAGTTTTCTGTGGTTTGGCGCCGCAGGGTATTTAAAGAGGCGTGTGAGATGGAAAAACGATACCTGTCCACTGCTGCTGCTGCTCAGTCAGACTAAAGATGCGACGTTTGTCCGTGTACAGCTAATAAGAGGCGGACACAATAAGACATCCGGTCTGGCCCTTCATAATAAAAGCATAACCTCAGGTGACGCAGGGAAGCAGGAAATTAAAAACCTTATCTAGACACAGTAAGAAAAGATATTGTAGCTTGTAACTACTGTGTGCTCATTACTTGTGCTTCACTGTGATGTTTTTCATTTGAATGATGTCCTATGCATTTTCAATTTGTGCATTTAAAAGGATGTATAAAATAAATATAACAGAATACAGAACATCTTAATTATTCGTTCCCAACGTTTTGTGGGCGGATTTTTTTCAATAACTGCTGCCAATGGCAACGAGTTTTGTCACTGCAGATTCACTGTACCATATCACTCCGAAGGTAGTTGGGCCACTTTGAAAGTAAATATTTGCTTCGTTGTAACAGCTATTTTATCCAATCTGTTCGAGTAGTGGTGTGTTTTTATGTCTTGATTTTAATTGTCTTTTAATGAATCTTCATCATTTTAATTTTCTTCTGTTCTGTTTCTGTTTTTGTGTAAAGCACCTTGAATTGTCCTGTACATGAAATGTGCTATACAAATACATTTGCCTTTCCTAGTACCAGTAAGAAGCTGTAATAACATGTAGAATAAGAAGGATAATGTATTGCTCACAAGTTACTATCAGAAAAATATTTGCCATATGAAATTATATCTCCATTATGCCTTAATGTATATTTGTATATATATATATATATATATATATATATATATATATATATATATATATATATGTATGTATAACGGCACGCATGCTATGGAACGTGTGATACAATAAATGGAACGTGTGCCTACGTGAACACTTTGGCTGGCCATACTGATTAATCAGTGAGGTCCAGTAGTCTCTGGTCAGCGCCACCGTCCTAGTCTGTCGGCAGCATCGACCTCGGCGCATTGCTTCCAGTTTTCCGAGTTGCAGAAATGCCAGAGGTTCAAATACCACTATGTTAATCGCACCTTTAAAAAATTAGTGCCGTGCACGTTGCATTTGCACGTTGCATATATATATATATATATATATATATATATATATATATATATATATATATATATATATATATATATATATATATATATATATGGCTAAGTAACTAACTTTTGGGAATGTGTCAGTGCCATAAATTTTAAAATTCCCTTTTTCATATTAATAAATAATTTATTTTATACTTTCCACTGTACCATAGTATGTTTTTTTTAATCATGTATGAAAATTAAACAGCAATTTATCATAGTTGTGTTTGCAAATAATAATAATAATACTAACAATAATAATATAGGTTCCTGTATTTATTACAATGCCCTGTTACAGAGGAGACATAAATAAAATAAAAATAAACTTCAGAATTTGATGGTTAAAATAGCAGTTTAACACGCGGGTAAAGACGGCATTTGTTTAAAGATGCTTTTATTTTTTAAACCAGGCCGGAAATGCTCCATGTTCCGGTCCGTCTTCAGACTAATGGTCGTATCTATACGTTTGTATCCTGTGTGAACATTAGTTTGTGGTCCAAACGTGTCTGTTGAAGTGTCAAACCATGTGAACCAATGCATCGCCAGGTACGTTAACCCACAGTGAACAGAAATATTAGAACCAATGTTAAATAATGATGTCGTAGTTGAAGTTATTGTGTTTTCTGAGCCGTTGTTTTACAGGATGTTCAATCTAATCTTATTTTTTTCCTAACATTAATCCTGAACTCGGTCAAATAATGCAGTTAGGTCGATTTCTACAGTGAGTTAATATATATACAAGCCGGAGATAAATGTAGAAACATCGTGTTCAATTATATTTTAAGCATATGAAGAGAAAATAATGTTATTTTGTGTGCAGCAGTGAACACTGGGAGATGAACATAAAGGTTAAGAAGTGATGACAAACTGTCTCTGAATCAATCTGATCCAACTCTGATGCTTTTGCACATTTTAATGAATGGTAATGAATGAAAACAGTCCGACAACCATGATGATTAATATCGGCCAACATTTGTTAGGAGAGATTTCTACAATTCTCATACATGGTTTTATCACCTACGACCAATCATTTTTGAGATCTCTGGAGGTCAAAGGTGGCATGTGACAAAATTAACTTGTGTAAAACACTGTGTGTGTCAAACAGACATATCACGCTATAATACTGGATATATTACACACATATATTACATACATATATTACATATATATATTACATACATATTACATATATATTACACACATATATTACATATATATTACACACATACATACAGATCACCAAATTATCAATATTACTAAAGGTCAAGGTCGCATTTAGCAGAAAGGTCAAAATCACATTATTGGCTCTAATTCAACAACAGGTTGTCATAGAAACTTCAGATTGACACAAAATAGAGGTGAGATTAGACATTCTGTGAATACTAGTTCTTTTTTTTGCCTGTCTTTCTCTCCTGGTGTTTCCATCTCAACATTTCATTTGACCTTTTGATGATATTTTAAAAGGTTATATTGTCTGAATGTAATGAGTTAATGACGTACTGTTACTGTTTTTTGGGGTCTGGCGTCCTGCCATTCTCATCCTTCACCTTTTTGTTTTTTTGTTTCAGATGCAGAATGTGTCGGGTGGGAGGGGGCTCAGGTCTATTTCCCACAGTGTCTGGGTGGTCCTGGTGTGCATTGCTGCTTTACTTCTCTGCAACGTTATCATCTACATTTATCTAGACTCTTTGTACCAAACCAGTGGGCAGCACATTTCCTCTCCTTCGGGTTGTCCTCCTCATCATTTTAAGATGGTGACCATGAAAAACTGCACACCCTGGCTCCAGTGTGCACAGATAAACACTGACGTACGCAAGCTGAAGCTGATTGGCCAAGGGGCCGTGAAGAAGGTAAATGATGTTTGATAAAGTGTGGGATGGTCATTCTCCCCTAAAAGAACTGAAAAACAGCTGTGAAGTCCCCCCCCTCATCTTAATTTTATTTATTTATTATCTCTTAAACCTATTTTTAAAACGTGTTAAACATCCTTATCTTCATCTGTCCTCAGAGGCGGTTCTACAGGGTGGCACCAAGGACCATTTGCCCCAGTCAATAACTTATTCTGCCGCCACATTGTATTCATCTCACCCCACATTGGTTGGGAGCAGTCATAGTCAGACTAGGCGGTCGCCTAGGGCAGGGTTCTACAGTGCGCCCATTTCACTGGCATTTGCAGCAAATATTTCATCATGCGAACGAGGAAAACAAAACAGTCACACATGTGTGAGTGTTTGTTGCAGCAACAATAAGACACACAGACCTGAGGAGTTAATGAAAACCTACTAGAAATGAATTAAAAGTGTGTGAACAGCTCCACATAGAGACGAACACGGCACATATTGAAAGGATTAACCCTTTAACTCCTGATGCGTCAGCGCTGACACGTTCTGAGTGGATGGTTTAGTTTAAAAATTCAGACAAATTCAAGTGTTTTTTTAACTGTTATTTTACTGAGAATTTAGTTCATGGAACTGATGTACAGGTGTCGAAAAGCAAGTGATTAAGAAAAAGAAAAAGCCCAAACTAAAACTACTGGAACCAAATTACAACACTAGTTATTTATTCCTTTTTTTTTTTTTTTTTTACTTCATTTTGGGTTTTGTGGGTTTTTGTTTTTTGCCTTTTTTTCCACGTTATTTCTTATTTTGTGAATATATATTAGTTTCTGTTGATGTTGCTTATTTTGTTTATTTTTCAGTTTTTTTATTTTATTATTTTTCTTTAATTGTGTTCTGTTAGTGTCTTACTTTGTTCATGTTACATATTATTTTGTTGGTTTATTATTCATTTTTGTTCATTTTACTGATCACTTTGACTGTTTTTTGTTCATTGTGTTGCTTATTTTATCTTATTTTATTTTTTACTGTGTCTCAGTCTCAGGAGTTAAAGGGTTAATCATTCTAAAATGGATCTAATAACAAGGCAGCCAATACAACGTTCTAAAATGTATCAAAGGACAAAACATCCCATAATACAAAGTTATGTTATGGTCTGCTCTAAATTAACACAAATGACAGCAGTCATTCAATAATGTTGGTATCTGTGCGTAAGTACTGCACTGTAAATAAATAAACATTTAAAACTAAAACCTACTTGTGCCCCTATTTTTTTTTGTGCTCCTAAATTTTTTAACTTAGGGGCACGTGTGCTCCTGGAAAAAAAAGTTAGTGTAGAGCCCTGGCCAAGGGCACCAGATGTCTTGGGGGTGTCAAGTTCCACAGAATTAGAATATTAAGTTACTGTATTTTCTGGACTATAAGGTGAACTGAAAAGACTTAAATGTTGTTCCAGTGTGCCTTATATATGGATTAATTGTGATTGTGCTAAGAATTTAGACTTTTTATCTGACAATTTGGACTCTTTTTAAGTTTGATTTAGTAGAATCAGTGTGTTTAGTTCCGTGTTCCAACTCAACAAGGTTGAGTGTTATTGTGACTGTTTAGCTTCACTTAATGCGCCTTATATATAAAAAAAAACAAAAAAAAAACATTAATTGACAGTTCACCTTATAGTGTTGAAAATACAGTAAATAAATCATTAAACTTTACATTGACAGTGATTATTCATGGACACTAAGTTTACAGATGATCATTTAGAATTACACTAAAAGGAAAGAGGGGTGTTCGCCTAGTGTTCGCCCAGGACACCACATTGACCAGAACTAGCCATGGTTGGGAGAGATTATTATAATCACTGTGTGTGTGTGTGTGTCTGTGTGTGTGTGTGTGTGTCTGTGTGTGTGTGTGTGTGTGTCTGTGTGTGTGTGTCTGTGTGTGTGTGTGTGTGTGTGTCTGTGTGTGTGTCTGTGTGTGTGTGTCTGTGTGTGTCTGTGTGTGTGTGTCTGTGTGTGTCTGTGTGTGTGTGTGTGTGTGTCTGTGTGTGTGTGTCTGTGTGTGTGTGTCTGTGTGTGTGTGTGTGTGTCTGTGTGTGTGTCTGTGTGTGTGTGTGTCTGTGTGTGTGTGTGTGTCTGTGTGTGTGTGTGTGTCTGTGTGTGTCTGTGTGTCTGTGTGTCTGTGTGTGTGTGTGTGTGTGTCCACAGAGACATATCATGCTATAACTCAATGAATACTGTAGATATCACCATGAAATTACATGTTCATATAACTAATACACATCAGATGCAATGATCCATTTGAGTAAAGGTCAAAGGTCAAGGTTATAATTAACTAAAAGGTCAAAATCCCATTATGGGTTATAACTCCAGAACAGAGGGTCACAGAACTTTCAGATTGGTACCAAACGATGCTATGAAAATATTTTATTTTCCTTGAAAAAATAAATGCAACTTTAACAATGTTTCGATTCAACACTTCTGTTTTTACATGAAAAAGCAAAAAATGGTTAAAATTGTCGTGAATTTTCTTTAGACATTTCATGTTGTTCGTACTTGTTCAGGTTTTTCACATTTTATTGTTACATTATAGTTTGTAAATGAAAATCTGTTCATGTTATTTGTTGTCATTATCGACATAATGTCGAATGTTTTTCACATGTTTTGAACCCCCCACCACCACCACCACCACAATAACTTATTTTCACCAAACAGACAGAACAGTATCAGCTTGAGCTCTTTTCACACTAACATGGTGGTGTTTTTTTTCCAGGTCTACCTGGCAGACTGGAGGACTCAGAAGGTCGCTCTGTCCAGGTTGTCTTCTGCGGACTATAAGGACGATTTCCTCCATGGGCTGTCGATGCTGAAGGTTCTGCAGGGGCCCAGGGTCGTGCAGCTGGTGGGCTTTTGCCTTGACGACCATGTGTTGGTGACAGAATACCACCCCCTCGGCTCACTGCTTAATTTGGACAATGTTCTGGCACAAGAACAGTACCGGCAACACAACACGTGGCCCGTCCGCCTGAGGCTGGCCATGGACTACGTCTCCATCGTCCATTACCTCCATAACAGTCCAGCTGGACGACGGGTCATGTGCGATTCCAACAGTCTGGAGAAAACTCTGTCTCAGTTTCTGTTGACGAATAACTTCCACCTGGTAGTAAATGATGTGGATGCACTGCCCGAAGTGGAGCACAGCGCAGGACCGGGGGTCAAATGTGGGCACAGGGAACTGACCGGGGACTTTGTGGCTCCAGAACAGCTCTGGCCTTTTACAAAAACTGGGAAGACCTTTTCAGACGACCTCATGCCCGGGTACGACGAGAGGACGGACATCTGGAAGATTCCAGATGTGACGCAGTTCCTAATGGGAAGGGTACCGGGAGGAGATCTAGTCCACTTCCACCTTTTTCAAATCCACGAGGAATGTAAACAGAAAAGTCCAGAGCTCCGTCCGTCAGCTTTGACTGTGTTGAACACGTACAGATCAGTGTACAGTAGCATGGTCCGTGACGGCGCTGGGGTCAGAGACATGTTGTAGCTCAAAGACTTCGACTTCAGACCCTTTCATATGTGACCCCCCACCAGTAAACCAGGCATAAGTGTGTGTAAATCCAAACAGAGTTATGTGTGTATCTTGGTAGAGTGGAAACTAAGGTTTAAGATGGTGAAAAAATGATGTTTCTATCACAAGTAGAACCAAAGTTATGGTCATTTTAATATCCACATTTGGACATATTTTACAATTTGCATATTTTTAGATATTGTCCGTTAAAGTTTTGGACTGTTTTGGGGTAGGAAGTCCTTAGCAACGCATAATAATTTGTATCCGATTGACACAAATTGTTGACAGATGTTAAAGGACACTCTGATGGACATGTCACAGAAGTTTTATATATTATAATAATAGGACAGAAGTGTGACGTATTATAATCATTTGGCTTACACCATTGGACAGAACATTCAATATAAGCTTTTACCTCGTACCAAACACTTGGGTGTTTACCCACGGAACGGAGATCGTTTTGTTCGGCGAAAAGAGGTGGAAGTCGTCTTTGTCTTTGCTCAGCAATACCTGAACTTTTGTCACCGCTTAAATAATTGACTCAATAAACACCTTTATTGATTGGATTTCAATGTAATGACCACAGGAAGTGAACATAGAGGTGTTAAGGTACCGTTTTTTGATAAGGTGTAAACACTAATAACAAATCACCTTCCAGCCTAAATTTGGCTGTAGCTCTGAACGGCTCAGCGCCACTTATGCCTGGTTTGGTGGTGGTGGGTCACATATGTTTAATAACTAAAAAAATATAAATATAAATAAAAATGGGAGGCAGCTGCTTTTTGGTTTGATTTAAAAGATGCAACAGCATAAACCATCAAGAATGACGACAATAATTCTGTCAGTGAAATGACCACAACACATGTCACATGTGAGTAGGTCCTGTTACTGTCTACAAAAATGGAACATTGAAACTATTTATCGCAGTTCTCACTTACAAAAAACATGAAAAACCACCACAACCTTGGAGGTGTTAAGGTACCGTTTTTTGATAAGGTGTAAACACAAATAACAAATCACCTTCCAGCCTAAATTTGGCTGTAGCTCTGAACGGCTCAGCGCCACTTATGCCTGGTTTCGTGGTGGCGGGTCACATATTAAGCAAAAATGGAATTAAACTTGGTTTGGAAAAAAAAACAGTCTCTGCTTTTTGTAAATAAACAAATAATAATTCTCTCTCTCTCCTCTTCTGAATTGTAATAAAGTAGAAAAATAAAAAGGAAAAGTGCATTTCTTTGCTATAAATTCAATAATACTTATTTAAACAGACGAAAATCTGAAATGTTCCAAAACAGTGACTGTGTAGATAATGGCTGTGAGTTACACTTACACAGTTTTGTGGATATGGGCAGGACATTTCAGAAAAAATGAGGGAAAAACGTGCAATTGACATAAAAAGTCAACATGAGATAAAAACATTTTATATAAATATGAGATAAAAAGGCATAATTTTAAGCGAAAAAGTCAAAATTGTGAGATAATAGTAATAATAATTGAAAAAAAAAAAGAGTATATAGTACAGATATTTATATAAATATAAAATCCAGGTACCTGAATAATCTACTTAAGTACATTAACAAAGTACTTTTACTTAATTATTTTCCATCTCTGGACACTTGGACATGTGGACACCCAGAGGTGGGACATGAACCTCAGTCATTGGACGACCTGCTCTACCAACTGAACCACAGCTTTAACCTTTAACCCCTGAATAAAATGACCGTTTTTAGTGATTGTATTTTTTGGTGTGATAGATATTAGTGGTTTTTGCTCTGAACGTAGATTTCATCATCTACTACAACAGTTATGTTTTATTTCATCATCTACTACAACAGTTATGTTTTATTTCATCATCTACTACAACAGTTATGTTTATTTATTTCAATCATCTTTATTTAAAACAATAGAAATAACAGAACAATATTATTCTCATCATTTAATGACTTCATTTCACTCAGTTTTTTCAGTTCTGTTTTTCAGTTCTGTTCACTTATATCCACAATAGTTCTCCTTAATAAAAAAAATATTAGTTGGAAGAACTTAAAAAGAAGAACATGTTCCAACAACTGAATATTTTTTAATTATTCTGAACATTCAGGTTGACAGTGTATTATGTCAATGTTCATGTCTCCTCTAATTAAATCCAAACGTGTTGCTCTGAAATATTAACATGTGACACTTTTTTGGCCAGGTAGTGTTTTTTACATGTGCTCAAACATTTCTGTTTGGTAGGTTGTTGTTGTTTTATATTAAAATAGAGAAAGGTGAAGAAAAAGGGTCTTTTCCAGTGAAATCATTCAATCTCATTAACCCTTTAACCCCTTTAACGTGTCATCAATGACACGTTCTGAAAGGATGGTTTAGTTTCAATATTCAGAAAAAAATGACCGTTTTTTTACTGTGATTTTACTGAGTTTAGTTCATGGTTCTGATATATGGAAATAAACATTATTTATATATATATATATATATATATATATATATATATATATATATATATATATATATATATATATATATATACATATATATATACATATATATATATATATATATACATATATATATATACATATATATATATACATATATATATATACATATATATATATACATATATATATATATATATATATATTTACAATATTATATATTTATTTATTTATACTTTATTTTAACTAAGTTAAGTTATTATTTTGTAAATATTCATTATTTTTGTTAATTGTGTTGCTTATTTTGTTTTACATTCATACATTTAATATTGTATTTTATAATTTTTCTTCTCTTTTGTGTCTTATTTACATGTTATTTATTATTGTGTTGGTTTATTCTACATTTTTGCATATTATTGTCCATTTTCTTACTTATTTGATTCATTTTTGACTTGAACTGTTAAAGTCTCAGGAGTTTAAGGGTTTAACTGAACATAAACCCTGCGTCTCGTCCTCTGTGTTTGTGACAGAACCGGTTCTTTCCCTCATATGTGACTCACTCTGTGGTCATATGACCTCGACTTCTACCCCTGTAGATCTGACAGTAGACCTGCCCCATGTTGGCTCCGCCCACCTGTGAACATTGGTTTCAGTCAAAGTGAAACTTCACCAGAACCAGTCTTCATTACTGGAGGCAGAAATGGAGCAGAAAGGAGTTGAGCTGAAACAGGACAGATTTTCCTGTTCCATCTGTTTGGATCTACTGAAGGATCCGGTGAGTGTTCCGTGTGGACACAGCTACTGTATGAACTGTATTAAAAACCACTGGGATGGAGAAGATACGAAGAACATCTACAGCTGCCCTCAGTGCAGACGGACCTTCACACCCAGGCCTGTCCTGGACAAAAACACCATGTTGGCAGATTTAGTGGAAGAGCTGAAGAAGACTGGACCTGATGATGATGATGATGATGAAGATGATGATGATGATCACTGCTACACTAAAAAAAGTAAAACCCTGAATTAACTTACAAATTCATGTTTCAATTTTGACTTTTTATGTCATAATTTAAATCTTTTGAGGGTGTTCACCTACGGCAGTGGTCCCCAATCCACGGGCTGCGGACCGGTACCAGTCCATGGATCAATTGGTACCGGGCCGCAGGCCGCCTAATAATTACTTAATTAATTGTTTCTCTTGTATTTATTATCTGAGTCTGAAAAATCTTTTATTAAATTATTATATAGACAAGAGAATTAGCCGATTCATTCACTCTAATATCAGGGTGATATTGCGGTCGAGTGATTTGAAGTTCCGAAGGTGACAGCAGTGAAATGTCGTGGGATGATATTTCACGAGACTTACGACACTCCTGCCTAGAACAACCGTCAATGGAAACACGTTCAAAGTGCAAATAGGACTCCATGATGAAGGCTATGATGCCGAAACGCGTTGGGGTTTTTATATGGTTTTTTTTATAGGTTTTTGTAACCAAGCCAAGTTAATAAAGGCTTTTTTATCTTCACTTATAAGAGAGTGCCTTGGAATTTTCTTTCTTTTTTGTTTTGCAAATATACTTTATACAAATATACTCTGACAGTTGACAGGTGGGCGGAGCCAACATGAGGCAGGTCCAGGAAACACTGTACATGTACAGATCACAGATCTGATCAGACTTGGACTTTTTGGTGCATAATTCTGACTTTTTAATCTCTTAATTTTGACTTTTTTCTCAAGATTGAAACTTTTTATCTCAGAATTTTTCAATTTTATCTAATAATTTTCACTTTTTATCTCATCAGTTGGACCTTTTATGATCACACATAAAACATCTAGTTTAGTGAACCAAATTAAATTGCATAGGGTTACATTTGATAAACTCAACTACATGTTTTTATGTGTGACCTGTTGAAGAACAATTTTGAAGTTGATTCATTGTTTTCTGTTCTTTTTTTTCAGTGTACGCTGGAGCTGCAGATGTGGTCTGTGACGTCTGCACTGGGAGGAAACGGAAAGCGGACAAGTGGTGTCTGGTGTGTTTGGCTTCTTACTGTGACAAACACCTTCAGACTCATTATAACGTGACTCCGTTAAAGAGACACAAGCTGGTGGATCCATCAGAGAAGCTCCAGGAGAACATCTGCCTTCGTCACGATGAGCTGATGAAGATGTTCTGTCGCACTGATGGTCAGTGTATCTGTTATCTCTGCTCTGTGGACGAACATAAAGGCCACGACACAGTGTCATCTGCAGCAGAAAGAAGTGAGAGGCAGACAGAGCTGGAGGTGAGTCGACTGAAGATCCAGCAGAGAATCAAAGACAAACACAAAGATGTGAAGGTTCTTCAACAGCAGGTGGAGAACATCAACCGCTCTGCTGACCAAGCAGTGGAGAACAACCAGCGGATCCTGACCCAACTGATCCCACTGATGGAGGAAAGAATCAGATCCAAACAGGAAACTGAAGTGATTCGACTCAAAGAACTGGAGTCGAAGCTGGAGCAGGAGATCACTGAGCTGAGGAGGAAAGACGCCCACATGGACAAACTGTCACAGACGCACGACCACAACCACTTTTTACTCCAGTATCCATCAGTGTGTGAACTCAGTGAAGATCCAGACTCCTTCAGCGTGGACATGTGTCCTCTGAGTTACTTTCAGGATGTGACCACAGCTGTGTCAGAGCTCAGAGATAAACTCCAACTGAGTCTGACAGAGGAATGGAACAACATGTTACTGAGAATCACCCAAACACAGGCTTTACTACAACAACAACAACAACAACAACAACAACAACGACGACAGCAACAACAACAACAACTACAACAACAACAACAAACACAACAACAAAACCAACAACGGCAACAACTACAACAACAACAACAAACACAACCACAACCACAACAACAGCAACCACAACAACGACAACAACAACAACCACAACGACAACAACAACGACAACAACAGCAACCACAACAACAACAACAACAACGACGACAACAACAACAACTACAACAACAACTACAACAACAGCAACCACAACGACAACAACAACTACAACAACAGCAACCACAACAACAACGACAACAACAACAACAACGACAACAACAACCAGAACAACAACGACAACAACAACCACCACAACAACAACCACAACAACAACAACTACAACAACAGCAACTACAACAACAACTACAACAACAGCAACCACAACAACAACGACAACAACAACAACCACAACAACAACCACAACAACAACAACCACAACAACAACAACAACAACAACCACCACAACAACAACCACAACAGCAACAACCACAACAACCAAAACCACAACAACAACAACCACAACCACAACAACAACCACAACAACAACGACGACGACGACAACAACAACCAGAACAACAACGACGACGACAGCGACAACAACCAGAACAACAACAACCACAACCACAACTACAACAACAACTACAACAACAACAGCAACAACAACGATTACAACGACAACAACAACAACAGCAACAACAACGACTACAACAACAACCACAGCAACAACCACAACAACAACAACCAAAACTACAACAACCACAACAACAACCAGAACAACAACCACAACGACGACGACGACAACCACAACAGCAACAACCACAACAACAACAACCAAAACTACAACAACCAAAACTACAACAACCACAACAACAACCAGAACAACGACGACGACAACAACCACAACAACGACGACTACAACAACGACAACAACAACCAGTGACCAGAGCAGAGTTTTTAACATATTCAAGACAAATCACACTGGATCCAAACACAGTGAATGAACGTCTGTTACTGTCTGAGGAAAATAAAAGAGTAACATATACGGATCAAAAACAGAAGTATCCTCCTCATCCAGACAGATTCAGTTACTGGTATCAGGTCCTGAGCAGAGAGAGTCTGACTGGTCGATGTTACTTTGAGGTGGAGTGGAGTGGGGGGGGTTATGGTCGCAGTCACATATAAGGACATTAAGAGAACAGGAAACTTTGATGAATGTTTATTTGGAAACAATGACAAATCTTGGGCTTTATATTGTAACACAATCCCTCCTGTATTTCGATACAACAATGTCCAGTCTTCTGTCCCAGGTCCAGTTTGGTCCAGAATCGGAGTTTACCTGGATCACACAGCAGGTATTCTGTCCTTCTACAGCGTCTCTGAAACCATGACTCTGATCCACAGAGTCCAGACCACATTCACTGAACCTCTGTACGCTGGAGTTAGGATTAGGTTCACTGGATCCACTGGATCCACTGCCCACTTTCCTAAACCCCTCCTTCTCTTTGATCCAGTTGATCAGATCAGTTTTTAGGAATCTGTCTCTAAACCACACGACAGAAAAAAAAACACATCAACTTTTATTTTCCTGAACTCTGAGTCCAGATTTGGTTCCATTCAGACTTTGTCTAACAGTCAACTCTACTGTATGTGACTATGAAGCAGCCAAATGTGTGTTTGTAAAAACATGTGTAATGTTCACAGAGCTGACGACCACACGACTACACTGTCATCCCATCTGTGGATTTAAAAAAGTCAAACAAATTGGCAGCGTTTTTCTACTTTGGACGAGTTTAGTTCAAATCCAGTGGTTTTTTCCTGTTTCCTAACGCAGAAGCGTTGACATGGATTTGGAGACAACGATAGAAGTAGAGATAATGAGCCTGAACTCATGTATGTAAACCTGTTAATAGGATTTATTTCATTATTTCATATTTGTACATAATGTTAAAATACATTTATATATATTTTTAAGGTCCAATCCTAATGAGGTAATTGTCCACATGTCAGTAGTCGTTTGTCCACTCAGTTCCAGGGTTCCTTTCACTACTGACTAGACTGGATCAGGCTAATGCTAATGTTTGCTAGTGCCCACAAACCTGCTGGATTTATTTGATAACAAAAAAATCATACCTTTTACTCCAATGCAAAACTATATTTGCAGAGAACTCGTTTAATTACTTTCAGGAGTGTAATTTACCTGATCCAAAATGAAGACTGTAAAGCCTCGTGTGGAGCGTTGGAACACTGTCATCAGCGTTTGAACTGTTAATTGCAAAAAAACACTTTTGTTTCTTTTGGATACGATATAAGACTATTCTCTTCGCAGGATCACAGTTTTGATTACATCTGACTGTAACAACCACGCTCAGACATTGTTCGTTTCTTGCCGTTTCTGGAGGAAACTGTGACTGGAGGTTCCGTAGTTAGCATTAGCATTAGCATCGTCAAAATGTGGGCGCTCTATGACGTGACGACAAGTGGGCATCCTCTATATGTACAGACATTGACTCTGAAATCTTTTTTACCAAATACTCTGTACAACAGGGGTCCCCAAACTATTTCCAGTGAGGGCCACATAACTGAGGGGCCCAGGTCAATTTGTAACAGAAAAAGTGTGACGAATGCAGCAGTGCCTAAATGTAAAAAAAAAAAAATGTGTGTTTTCCAGAAAGCCACAACCCTTTTTGGATTCTTCACAGAACAAAAGTCAGAAAATTATTATTAATAATAATAATAATAATAATAATAATAATAATAATAGTAACTGTTCATGAAATAAATAACCCTCTGCGGGTTCTTCACAGAAAAAAGCTCCATGGAACATAAACTTCTTCATCTTAAAAGGTCAAAGTTCATCTTAGTTGTCAGAGCAAAATCTCTGACTTTAATGACTCATATGAGCGTCTGTCAAAATTATTGTGTTAAACTAGTTAATAATAGTTAATTGTTAGAAAGCCCACACAGTTTAATTGTTTGGTTATATCTGTTCAGGAATAACTTATTTTCTGTAAGTTTTCAAATGTCCCACGTTGTTGAACGCACCACTGATGTTATGACGGTTATGAACGTAGTCCGTGTTTTATTAGCCGCTGTGTTGTAGGTAACTGTGCTAAGTTCACCATCTCTGCTTCTTTTTCTCTTTTTTATTCATCTATTCCTGGTTTATTACTGTGTGTAGATGCCACAAGGTCAGATAAATAACACAGTACAGTTCAGGTAGATGTTAGCATGTTGTACTGTATAAGCTAATGCTGTTTAGCACCGGTGTGTGGTTGAAGCTAACACGATAATATGCTAGCAGCTAGCATTGCTAGCTGTCATCTGTGATTTCTGTGAGTGATGTGTGTTCCATGACCCATGTAATACATCTGAGTGACTCATATAGTGGGTCTTAGTTCATTTATTATTGTATGTATATATTGTTATACTGAGTGTTACTGTATTATCACAGATCGCAGTAAATAAACCTTTAATGAGGACATCTGTATCTGTGTTCTTTAATCAGAACCACAACCCACACCTTGTCACTCTGAACCAAATCCTGGAGACAACCCCACGCTCTCTGCTTCATTAATAATGAAAATAGTTCAGAACTAAGGAACATTTTATTGTAAAAGTCCAACTTTATTATCAAATACAAATACACACACATATAAAAAAAGTCTAAATGGTCTCTGGTATTGTTCAGGGGGCCGGACCAAATGTGGAGGCGGGCTGTATCCGGCCCGCGGGCCATAGTTTGGGGACCACTGCTGTACATTTACAGGGTGTTTTTTAATTCCAAATTATTTATTCTGAATAAAGTAATTCATAATTAAAGCTATTTCGTTTATGTTTACATGGGCATGTTAATTCCACATAAGTGTTTACATGGGAAACATGGGTTATTCCAAATACGGGTATTATTCGTTTTTCTAAATACAACCAAAAATAAAACAATGAAAAAAATCAACTTGTTTCTTCATTATTTGTTTCCATAAATGAACGAATAGTGATGCATTTTTTTAAATTTTCCTTTTTGTGTTCAAATGAATAATGGAAAAAAAAACAAACAGATTTTATCCAATTTTGACCTGAAGCAAAATGACCATTGTCCCACAGTGACAAAGATGGAAACTTTCTACGCCCTATTTAGGGAAACTAAGAGGGTCACCCTAAGTCCTGAAGGTACGACGATGGAGAAAAATGGTGTCATATACCATAATGATCTTCAGTCCAGTGGACATGTTTGTTTCAGTTGTTAAGATTCATTTCCTGTTTAACTCAATTTACTTCTTCTCAAATAAAGTATAGATACCTAAAAAATCTACTTAAGTACAGTAATGAAGTACTTTTACTTCGTTCCTTCCACCTCTGACTTTTGATGGTCTACAATTTTTTTTTTCGTGACTGTATGAGTTACATATGCTGAAAGGTCAAAAATAGTAACCAGTAGTACCTGATTCCGGTACGTGAAACTTGTGCAGTGTGATGGGTGGGTTACAGCTAACATCCACAAGTTTGCTTCGGTAAAGTTGGACTTTTCTCGGACACAGCCCCATCCGACTCAGTAGCATCAGGATGTCGTGGTGGAAGGCCTTTGTCAGAATAGCATAAAAAAATGGGTGTGCGCAAGAGTTAAGAGGATAGAAAAGAACCAGCAGCACCTGTGAAAATAAAACACAAATAAGTCTGTGAGTGGACGAGAAAAGGTAACGATAAAAAATCTGAATTTGAGGCTCAAGCTGAAATGGTTAAAGTAAGTACTGACGTTCTGTACTGAAGTAGAAGTACAGCTACTGGTGTGAAAAAAATACTGAGTACTGGTTCAACTCCTTTACTGAAATAAAAGTCAAATAAATACAACTTCTGAATTGTTATAAATCATAGAAGTAAAAAGTAAAACTGCATGTTTATTTAAGCAGGAAAAATGATAAACATTTGTAAAATATCCAATAATAAAGCCTTTAAAAGTGAGTTAGTGTGTAGATGATGCGTTTGATTGCATCACAGTTACTCAGTTTTGTGCATATGGACAGAACATTTTAATTAAAAAAGGGGGGGGTGGGGGGTGAGGTGGGGGGGGTGGGGGGTGAGGTGGGGGGGTCCAGTCATAGTTGAGATAAAGGTATCGTTTTGAGATTTAAAAATGTGTAATTATGAGATAATGTCAAAATTATATATTAAAAAGTCACAATTATGAGATATAAGTCTAATAATATATGTAGTTATAATATATAAAGTCACAGTTAAAGTCCATATATTTATATAAATGTAAAGAGTATAAAGTCCATATATTTATATAAATGTAAAGAGTATAAAGTCCATATATTTATATAAATGTAAAGAGTATAAAGTACATATATTTATATAAATGTAAAGAGTATAAAGTACATATATTTATATAAATGTAAAGAGTATAAAGTACATATATTTATATAAATGTAAAGAGTATAAAGTACATATATTTATATAAATGTAAAGAGTATAAAGTACAAATATTTATATAAATGTAAAGAGTATAAAGTACATATATTTATATAAATGTAAAGAGTATAAAGTACAGATATTTATATAAATGTAAAGAGTATAAAGTACATATATTTATATAAATGTAAAGAGTATAAAGTACATATATTTATATAAATGTAAAGAGTATAAAGTACAAATATTTATATAAATGTAAAGAGTATAAAGTACATATATTTATATAAATGTAAAGAGTATAAAGTACAGATATTTATATAAATGTAAAGAGTATAAAGTACAAATATTTATATAAATGTAAAGAGTATAAAGTACAAATATTTCTGAACAAATGTAGGGAGTAAAAGTAAAAAGTCGGCAAAAAAATAAATACTCAAGTAAAGTACAGACACCACACCAAAAAATGTCCGTAAGTACAGTGATGAAGTACTTTTACTTGGTTCCTTCCACCTGTGGTCTGGACAAACCTTAGAGTCAGTGATGGTGATGAAGGGCTGGTCCAGAGCTGCAGACAGGCCGTAGAAACAAATGGGCGCCAGGCACAGGAAGTTGGTAAAAACCAGAACCGCCATGCGTTTGGCCATGGTGGCGTCGTAGCGGCTGGACTGGTGCTGGGGCTGGTGCACCATGCAGTAGATGTGGACGTAGCACAAACACACCACCACGAACGCCACCACATTAATCATGAGCACGGACACCACGTAGGCCTGAGCCGCCGCCGTCTCCGTGTCCATGGGCAAACAGATGCTGACCTTCTGGTAACTGCTCACCCCCACCACCGGCATCAGAGCCAGGACCCCACACAGGAACCAGCCAACCAGCATCAACAGAACCGCGTGACGGAGACGCATTTTACTGTCGAGTCTTATCGCATAGAAGATAGCGTGCCATCTCTGGACGCTGATTAAAGTTAGAGTGTAGACGGACAATTCACAGGCGAACACCGATAACGTCCCCGCCAGGCTGCACCCGGGCCCCGTCTGCCAAGCGATAGCGTAGTGATAGTAGCGCGAGTGTGTGTAGATGTCGACGGACGCTATAATCAGCAGGTACGTTCCCATACAGAAGTCTGCGAATGCCAGGTGACCCATGAGGAAGCGGGTGACGGACAGTTTCTGCCGGCTGGTCAGAAGCATGAAGATCACGAGTAGGTTGGTCGTGATGGCGAAAATACTGACCGCCCAAACCAGCACCCTGAGGAACCCCTGACTCATCACGTCCTCGCAGGGGTTAAAGGCGTCAGGCACAGGTGTGCACAGGAGTCCGGGACCGTCTGCGTTCTGGTCGTTACACAGAACCAAGTCCAAGGCTTCGGTCGGATCCTCTGTGGGGAAGGTGACGTGAAACTCCTTCTCATGTGGACACACGGGACCGCTGGACGGTCCACCGCTGGACGGTCCACCGCTGGACGCCTCAAAGCTGTGGTTGGAGTCCGGCCGGGTTTTAGTTCCTTGATGCATCTCAGAGGAGGCTGAGTTCTTCAACCTGCTTCTGGTCAAGTTGCAAATGGCTGCTTCAGAGATTCTGGAAAACAGACGACATCAGCTGGAATCGAAACTCTAATGTTTACACCATTCTACTGGGTTTGGTGGTTTTTAAGAAGCTTTACTGTCATTATGTGAGGAAGAACGAAATGTTGTCCTTGGCATTAAGACACAAAATTACATATATACACACATATAAACATATATACACACACATAAACAGATAAACATATATACACACATATAAACAGATAAACATATATACACACACATAAACAGATAAACATATATACACACACATAAACAGATAAACATATATACACACATATAAACAGATAAACATATATACACACACATAAACAGATAAACATATATACACACACATAAACAGATAAACATATATACACACACATAAACAGATAAACATATATACACACATATAAACAGATAAACATATATACACACATATAAACAGATAAACATATATACACACACATAAACAGATAAACATATATACACACATATAAACAGATAAACATATATACACACATATAAACAGATAAACATATATACACACACATAAACAGATAAACATATATACACACATATAAACAGATAAACATATATACACACATATAAACAGATAAACATATATACACACATATAAACAGATAAACATATATACACACATATAAACAGATAAACATATATACACACACATAAACAGATAAACATACAGTATATACACACATAAACAGATAAACATACAGTATATACACACATATAAACAGATAAACATATATACACACACATAAACAGATAAACATACAGTATATACACACATAAACAGATAAACATACAGTATATACACACATAAACAGATAAACATACAGTATATACACACATAAACAGATAAACATACAGTATATACACACATATAAACAGATAAACATATATACACACACATATAAACAGATAAACATATACACACACACATATAAACAGATAAACATATATACACACACATATAAACAGATAAACATATATACACACATATAAACAGATAAATATATATACACACATATAATCTGAAATGGCAATCTATATAATATAAATAAAATAAAGTGACACATTAGTGCAAACTTTAAAGTGCAGTAACCGTGTGTGTGTGTCCAGGGGTTGATGCTCAGTGTGGGTCTTTCCACAGAGTACTCCCATTCTGTACTACAGTAGAAGTACAGCTACTGCTGTGACAAAAAATACTCTGGTAAAAGTAGAAGTACTGATTCAACTGCTTTACTGAAGTAAAAGCAAAAAAGTACAACTTCTGAACTGTAATAAAGTAAAACTACATTTCTGCCATGAATGAAATATTTATTTAACCAGGAAAAGGTTTAAAAAGTATCCAAAAATAAACCTTTTAAAAGTGAGTTAATGTGTAGATGATGTTTTTAATCAGGTCACAGTACTCAGTTTTATGGGTATGAACAGAACATTTAGGGGAAAAAGTAACAATTGAGATTAAAAATGATGAGATTTAAACAAAAATGAGTTATAAATATGAGGTTAAAAATGCATAATTGTAAGAGAAAGTGTTAAAATTATGAGATAAAAAGTCAATATTATGAGATAATAGTCATATAACTATAATATATAAAGTCTGTTTCACTCCTCCACGGATGTTCCCTCTGAAATTATTTTTCTACTGTCACATCTGTTTAGTTTGAAAAAGTAATGAGTCTATTCTGAGAATGTAAAGAGTATAAATACATATATTTATATAAATGTAAAGAGTATAAATACATATATTTATATAAATGTAAAGAGTATAAAGTACATATATTTATATAAATGTAAAGAGTATAAAGTACATATATTTATATAAATGTAAAGAGTATAAAGTACATATATTTATATAAATGTAAAGAGTATAAAGTACAGATATTTATATAAATGTAAAGAGTATAAAGTACATATATTTATATAAATGTAAAGAGTATAAAGTACATATATTTATATAAATGTAAAGAGTATAAAGTACATATATTTATATAAATGTAAAGAGTATAAAGTACAGATATTTATATAAATGTAAAGAGTATAAAGTACATATATTTATATAAATGTAAAGAGTATAAAGTACATATATTTATATAAATGTAAAGAGTATAAAGTACATATATTTATATAAATGTAAAGAGTATAAAGTACATATATTTATATAAATGTAAAGAGTATAAAGTACATATATTTATATAAATGTAAAGAGTATAAAGTACAGATATTTATATAAATGTAAAGAGTATAAAGTACATATATTTATATAAATGTAAAGAGTATAAAGTACATATATTTATATAAATGTAAAGAGTATAAAGTACAAATATTCCTGAACAAATGTAGGGACTAAAAGTAAAAAGTTGCCATAAAAATATACTCAAGTAAAGTACAGATACCTAAAAAAAATCTACTTAAGTACAGTAATGAAGTCCTTTTACTTAGTTACTTTGCACATGTGATACATATAGAGAAGAGGCCTCCACAGTGAACTGAGGAAACAAGACTATTAATGAGACAAAAAGACCAAACCATTCAGTGTGGGAGCAGATTCCCCAACATTCCTCATAAATTGTGGTACTTACCCTCTCCTCCTTCTTAGCATTTTCAGTCCACAACAATGACTGGAGTAGGTCAATTCAGCACTTTGTAAATGGAAAAAGGCTTTTAAGGGGGGCAGTGTTTTGAGAGTCCATGTGTTTTTAGCTCGGAGGTTTTCAATGGTCTCCAAACCCACTGAAGGTAAAGAAATAATTTGGGTTTCGGAAAGGTCTCTGGAAAACAAACAAACTGGGAGTCATTCATTTCCAAACAGCTGAAGCTCTTTTTATTCCAACAAATGACAAACTCTACTACCACTACTCTTATATAATTTGTAGTTCTGTCAAAAGTAATGCATTAACGCACATTAATTCATCATCGGGATTAATCTGATTAATAATTTGCACACATTTCAATGGATACAGGAAAAAAATGTAAATATGAATTTCTAGCAAGGAACAGGTTTCCCTTTTTCTGTTGCGCTTTCTTTTCGGTTTAGTGTGTATGTATGTATGTATGTATGTATGTATGTATGTATATATGTATATGTGTATATGTGTATATGTGTGTGTGTGTATATGTGTGTATATATATGTATATATATATATATATATATATATATATATATATATATATATATATATATATATATATATATATATATATATATATATGTATGTGTATGTATATATATGTGTGTATATATATATATATATATATATATATATATATATATATATATATATGTATGTGTATGTATATATATGTGTGTATATATATGTGTGTATATATATATATATATATATATATATATATATATATATATATGCTCTGACTGAGTAATACAAAGGGGTAGGACTAGACAAGTTTTGTTAACTTCATCCTACACCATTTCAAACAAGGTATAACTATTTAGGATACTAAAGAGGTGTTGTTTTAACTTCTGATTAAATACTTTGTATGTTTTACTTATTTTATTTTACCTGTTCAAATAAACAAATAAATGTAAAAATGAAATGAACAGTTGTTCACAGTTCTTTAGTTGAAATCATTGATACGTGAGTTGACCCAAAGTGAGCGGTCACCCACAGTTACGAGTCATTGAAATCTTTTTTTAAATGATATTGGAGTTGTGGTCAGTCGAATCATTTGTCATTTGAGATAAATATTAAAATAATCTGGTAAATACACTTTATTAAGTGAATGTTGGTGAAGGTGTCGTCCATCGTGGTCAGTATCCTACGATATGGACGGAGTGAGAGAGGAAATAAAGTTAGGAGAGTGGAAGCTCCGGAAACATCCAAACAAAAACACTAAGCTTTGGACACATTGAGATTGTTAAAGAGGAAGAGCGGCTCCTAGTGTTTTTGTTTCCATGGAAACCAGGTTCAAATATGTCTTTGGGTGTTACAGGTTGTCGACCCCTGGTTCAGATGCTGCACGCCAGAAATGACATCGGATTTAAACATGGAAATAAATGCAGGTGTGTGAGGAAGGTCATGTGATGTTCATGAAGACCATTGGCTACTTTTTAAAAATGCGGGTCCAGAAGCGGGTCAGGTCCGTCCTTCTCAAATATATTTCTTGCAGTCCAAGTTGCGGGCGGGCTAGTTAAAAAAAGCAGTCAGTTGCAGGTTGTTTATTCATCAACCCACGCATCACTGATTTGATTTGATTTGATTTGAATGATTTATTTCGAACATGTGCAAAGTGCAACAATAATCAATACAGCAATAATAATAATAATGACATGTCCGAAAAGGAGTAGGATGAAGCATAAGTTTATTTAATTCTACCCCTTCTTCACTTCCCCAATAACCTGAATTAATCTTATAGTAATATAGTGCATAGTACAAAAATGATGATAATAATAAAATAATAACAATAACAATTATAACAATACCAATAATCAATAACTGAAGTACTAAACATAGACATATATACAAAAAACAAACAAACAAAAAAAACAACAACTAAAAACAAATGAGCAGATAGGAAAGTAGGTAACAAATAGAGTTTTTTTGTTGTTTATTGTTTTCTTTTTTCCTCCCTTCCTTCTTCTTCTTTTCCCTTTTATCCCAAGCTGGGAGAATGTCTCCAGCAGATACCAGGAACAACATCAGAGATCTCTGTACAAAAGAGCGCATTGCTAGGAACAGCTAAGTTCGCAGAACCCTCAGGCTCCCAGACCTTTGGTAGAGGACCCGAGTCTGAAGGAGACACTGCCCAAGTGGGGCGAGAGGAACATTTATATATATATATATATATATATATATATATATATATATATATATATATATATATATATATATAAAAATGTTCCTCTCGCCCCACGTGGGCGGTGTCTCCTTCAGACTCGGGTCCTCTACCAGAGGCCTGGGAGCCTGAGGGTTCTGCGCAGGATCTTAGCTGTTCCTAACAATGTTCTCTTTTGTACAGAGATCTCTGATGTTGTTCCTGGTATCTGCTGGAGCCATTCTCCCAGCTTGGGGGTCACTGCCCCTAATGCTCCGATCACTACTGGTACCACTGTTGCCTTCACACTCCACATTTTCTCTAACTCCTCTTTCAGCCCTTGGTATTTCTCAAGCTTCTCATGTTCTTTCTTTCTGATGTTGCTATCACTGGGGACTGCTACATCTATCACCACCATTGTCTTCTCATGTTTATCCACCACCACTATGTCAGGCTGATTGGCCATCACCATCTTGTCAGTCTGGATCTGGAAGTCCCACAGGATCTTGGCCTGTTTGTTCTCTGTCACCTTTGGGGGGTTCTCCCATCTTGACCCTGGGACCTCCAGTCCATACTCTTTACAGATGTTCCTGTACAGTATGCCCGCTACCTGGTTATGCCTCTCCATGTATGCCTTGCCTGCCAGCATCTTACACCCTGCTGTGATGTGCTGGACTGTTTCAGGGGCTTCTCTACACAGCCTACACCTGGGGTCCTGTCTGATGTGGTAGACCCCGGCCTCTATTGCTCTGGTGTTCAGGGCTTGTTCTTGTGCAGCCATGAGTAGCGCCTCTGTGCTGTCCTTTAGTCCAGCCTTTTCCAGCCACTGGTATGTCTTTTCCATATCAGCCACTTCCTCAATTTGTCGATGGTACACGCCATGCAAGGGTTTGTCCCTCCATGATAGCCCCTCTGGTTCCTCGACCTTACTGGGCTTTTGTTGCCTGAGGCATTCACTTAGCAGTTGGTCATTGGGGGCCATTTTCTTGATGTATTCCTGGAGGTTCGCCGTTTCCTCCTGGACAGTAGTTCTGACACTTACTAGTCCTTGGCCCCCTTCCTTTCGCTTAGTGTACAGCCTCAGGACACTGGACTTGGGGTGGAACCCTCCATGCATGGTAAGGAGTTTCCTTGTCTTGATATCAGTGGCTTGTATCTCTTCCAGTGGCCAGGATATTATCCCAGCTGGGTATCTGATTACTGGCAGGGCATAGGTGTTAATGGCCTGGATCTTATTTTTGCCGTTCAGCTGACTTTTCAGGACCTGTCTTACCCTCTGTAGGTATTTGGCTGTGGCTGACTTCCGAGCTGCCTCCTCATGATTACCATTTGTCTGTGGGATCCCTAGGTATTTGTAACTTTCCTGCACATCTGTGATATTCCCTTCAGGTAGGTCAACCCCTTCAGTTGTGATCACCTTTCCTCTTCTAGATATCATCCGCCCACATTTATCTAGTCCGAATGACATCCCAATGTCTTTGCTGTAGATCCGGGTGAGGTGAATTAGGGAATCAATGTCACGCTCATTCTTGGCATACAGCTTGATGTCATCCATGTAGAGGAGGTGGTTGATGGATATTCCACTTCGGAACTGGTATCCGAAGCCACTCTTTGAGATGATCTGGCTGAGGGGGTTTAGGCCTATGCAGAACAGCAGGGGGGACAGAGCATCTCCTTGGTAAATGCCGCATCTGATGTTCACCTGTGCAATTGGCTTTGAGTTGGACTCCAGAGTTGTCTTCCACAGCCTCATTGAGTTCTGGATGAACTCTCTTAGTGTCCTGTTGATGTTATACAGTTTTAAGCATTCCAGTATCCATGTATGTGGCATTGAGTCATAGGCTTTCTTGTAATCAATCCAGGCAGTGCACAGGTTGGTGTTCCTCATCTTGCAATCTCGGGCAATTGCCCTGTCAACCAGTAGCTGGTGTTTGGCTCCCCTGGTGTTGTTGCCTATTCCTTTCTGTGCTCTGCTCATGTATTGCTCCATGTGCCTACTCATCTTAGTCGCTATGATGCCTGATAGAAGCTTCCATGTGGTGCTGAGGCAGGTTATAGGCCGGTAGTTAGATGGTATTGTTCCCTTCTGGGGGTCCTTCATTATGAGGACTGTCCGGCCCTGGGTTAGCCACTCTGGGTGGTTTCCCGATATCAGCAGCTGGTTCATCTGTGCTGCTAGGCGTTCATGGAGTGCTGTCAGTTTCTTAAGCCAGTAGGTATGAATCATGTCGGGCCCTGGTGCTGTCCAGCTCTTCATTTTGGACACTCTGGTTTGGATGTCTGCTAGTGTGATGACTACTGGGTCTTGTTCTGGGAGTTGGCTGTGCTCTGCCTGTAAGTCTGTCAGCCATTGGGCATTGGTGTTATGTGTTGCCTCCTTCTCCCAGATGCTCTTCCAGTATTGCTCAGTTTCAGCCCTAGGTGGGTCTGTTGTCACCTTGCCCCCCTGCCATTGAGAGTAGACCTTAGCTGGGTTGGTGGAGAACACCTGGTTTATTCTCCTGGCCTCTACCTCTCTTGTGTATCTCTTTAGGCGGGTAGCTAGTGCTGTGAGCCTTTGCTTAGCAGTCTCCAGTGCCTCAGCTGTGGACAGTTTGTTGTATTTCTTGGGCAGTTCTTTCCTCAGATTCACACCTCTGCTTAGTTCTGTTAAAACACTGACTTCTCTCCGTGCTGCCATGATCTTTGCCTCTAGCCTTCTCCTCCATGGGGCAACCTTCTGGCTGCTCTGGCTGTTCATCTTGTAGCCAAGCATCTCAAGGATTGCTAGGCGGTTGCTGCTGCATACATCAGCTGATTGGTCTCAGTGATGGTAGTGGTAGGGACAGTTTCAGGTCCTCCAGTAGAGACTGGTCTGGTACTTTGTTCTTTAGCCTTGGCAAGCAGGTAGTTGTGTTCCCCCAGGATTTCATGATTCTCTTTCTCAGGTCAGCTGCCCTTGTGTTCAGTCTTTCTGGGGCTTGGTACCCAATCTCGATATTTGGGGGTGGTGGTGAAACCACCCCCAAGCTGACCTGTCGTCCTGGCTCCCCCTTGCCGTAGCATCTTTGTACCGTGGATGAGGTACAACGCTGTACCTCATTGATCTCTAGCTGTGATAGCAACCTCTTATTGCGGATATTCGAACACTGAGCTTGGAGCTGTTTCTTAGTCAGTGAGGATGTGGGGTTTCGAAGCAACCATTTCTCCCACATCCTCTGCATGTACCCTCTCTCACTGGGGTTACTCCCGTAGTAACACTCCATCAGTACCATGTTCTCTGCCCTGCTCCATGAATGTCTTGTTCCAGTAGCCAATTTAACATCAGGGTGTCCTGGTTCCTCAACCCCTAACGCGGACCTTGTTGTCCCGGGCGCCGTCCGAGCCGGTATGACTCTAATTATTGTATCGCTCATCGTGAGGTATAGGCATGTATAGCGTAAAGTGCCTTGCCTAAGGGCACACCTGGGATTCGAACCGGCAACCTTCCGCACCAAAGTCAGTGGTGTAGACCACTAAGCTATCCAGTGTATATATATATATATATATATATATATATATATATATATATATATATATATATATATATATATTCCTATTTTCTGTTAGCAGTGCTATCCCTATTCATTCCATGTATAGGTCTAGTGGTGCTTCATAGTCAGGGGAGGCGGGGCTAAAAGATTGTCTTTCAAATCCTCTGTATGTAATGGGATGGTACAACCAATCAGCGTAATCTTTAGGGTGATGTCGTTAGAGCACCACAAATTTTGACAGAGGAGTCCGGGGGAAAGGTAGGAATGACTAAATAAAATGGTGGATTATGGGTCTTAACGACTGTTGTCACTTCTGTAAAAATAATTTAAAGATTGATGACGTCTTTGATAAAAGGAAATCTAGATCCGTTGTTGTTCTTCTTCTATGGTTGTTTACGGTTGTTTCTCTCCAAATCATTGCAACGTCACTTTGTTAAATCCCGCCCTCTGGCTCTATACTTCACTGTGATTGGTCGACTAGTTTCAGGGAAATCTAGCCAAAAGTTACACTGAGCGAAACTAGACTACTACTGTAGAATTGGCTGCTGCTGCTAAGAGGGTTTGCATATTTTGGGGATATTTTGTTAAATTCTTTGGCGTTTTTTTATGTATTGTATTAATAATAATAATAATAATAATAATAATAATAATAATAATAATAACAGATTGGATTTAAATAGCTCTTTTTAGGCCACTCAAAGCACTTTACATTCGTGATCCATTATTCATTCACTCTCATATGCTCCCTCTGGTGGTGGTAAACTACATATGTAGTCACAGTTGCCCTGGGGCAGACTGACAGAAGTGTATTGTATAAAAAATGTAGAATGTTTTAAAATTTTCATTGTTTTTTTGTGGTTTTTTTTATATTAATTTTAATGTATTTTATTGTTGTATTATTGTTTTGCATATTCTATATTATATTTCATCCTCTGTGTTTTTTGTGTTATAGTTACAGTTATTAATCAGTTTAAAGCATAGATAGTTTTGTGTGACTGTTGGTTTTTATGAGTTAAAAACTGTGTTCACGAATGGATGACATGTTTTTTAGCTGAAGCATGTGGTTTTTACATCACAGATCATGTTCAATTGGTTCAGACAACAAAAGGATTCACATTTTTTATTGTTATATATATATATATATATATATATATATATATATATATATATTCTATTTAGCTTTTAGAAAATTAGTGCATTTTAAACACTCACATGTGAGTCGGGCCGTGAATGCCTCCATAAAAAGCTAATTCATCTATTTGGTCCAAATCCACATTCCTGTGAAGATATCTGCAAAAGAAAGAACAGATGAGCTTTAAAATACTGTTTAAAATAAATGTGTGAGCAGGATTGTACTGAAGATACGAGCATTAGCATACACTTCCTCAAGTCTGCTCCCGTTGAAGGCAAAGTCCTGGATCACTTTCAAGCCGTTACTGTTCAACATGCTAGAAAAAGTACAACAAATATATGAATGAATAAATGATATGTTTGTTCAGGACATTCTGTGACACATTTTATTCATGTATGCGTGTCATCTTTTTCTGGCGATTAATAAAATTAGATTTTTGGTAAAGTCAGTTTTCATAAATCTATCTGTGTCTCGTCGTCTGTCCTGTTTGTCTGTGGAACGTCGAACACCTGCACAACTCCACCTAATGATCCTAAATGTGGAGGTTGACTTTCCACTACTATGGTGGATTACAGTGCAAAGTTTCACACCATTACGACAAACAACAACAAAGATATTGAACTCAATTCATAACTCTTACTAACTTTGAACGCTTTGATGCATTGTTGAACCGCACACCACCGGGCAGTGCGGATCAACCGTGGATCGGGTGGATGACGCGACAAAAAATAAAATAATATATAATAATATTTTAATTAAATTCGGGTCGGTTGCGGTTGAAGCACTCACATTAATAAATAAATAAATAAATAAACATTTTGCATATTATTCCAAAGGTTAAGAAAGGAAGGAAAATGACAGTGAAATAACCTGTTGATTTGTCTACTGTCACAGCACACATTAATGAACATTAGCGTAAATGTGTCAGTATTAGCATAAAAAAGCTAGTTCCCATTTGTAATATGACAGCATCCATAAAATTAAAAAGATTTTAAAAGATAAGATTTTACCGGCTGGCATTCACGTTGTGTGGTGGGTGGAGATCATTTTGGAATTGCTGTAAGTCAGAGATTGTTTTTCAACAAAGGCTCCAGTTTACTGGAAAGAAATCGACGACTACTGAACTACACTGTTTGAAAAATACAACAGATATAGTCCTAACAGCCGAGGTATTTTCATTAGACCTAAAAACTAATCAGTGGATGGTGGACTGGTTTGGTTCTGAAAATTGGGGGAAAATTGTTAATATAAATAGATAGTGGGCGGATAGTTTTAAGAAGCAATTCCTGATAAAAAATATACTTCATCTGCACATCTCTACCGTGCACATTGCTTAAGTCCCACCCGCTGATTTGGCTACAGCTGCACCATAGTGCATTACTAATAACAACTAACTGCTGTTATGGACTTTCACAAAGTCTCTATATGCGCATTCACACAGGACTTGAAATATCACTGGACATCTGTCTTTCGCCAAAACACAGTAGGTAATTTGTGGCAGAATTATTACTGAGCAAACCAATGACATCGCCCATTCGCAAGGGATTAAGAACTCAGACATTCTCTGTAATTATTCCGAATTACCAGTTGTCCATCGGTAATACTTATCCCGTGCAAATTAGACAACAACACAACTGTGCTACATGTCGCTAACAACTTCAGTCCCCCTAGGAATTCGAGGACATTTATGTCATTGTTTCAGCCACAGCAACCGGTTGCAACCGAGGCTATTGTTACGGCGCGTTTGAACGAGTTAAACAAGGTCTGTCATTTAGTAAATTAACGGGTGTAACGTCTGATTCACCTTCAACTGAACATTGCACCAATCTTAATGACTGTAGGTACATTACTATCTGGTTCATCCACCGTCCAGCTTAATCACTTCACTTTTAGACAATTTTCATTTTTGGTTTGTTTCTTGTTAGCATTCGTTCAGTAGGCGGAGCCACATTGCCCAGTTTCCTGCTTTTCATGCATTCAAGTCTGAAAGTAGACAGTGACATTTAAGTGTGGGATGAGTGACTGGCAGCTCACTTCATGACCGTAATAATAATAATAATAATAATAATAATAATAATAATAATAATATATCTTGCTGGGTGTTGATTAGTGTGGCCTGCATTAGCATGACACAAACCGCTACAGTGGTAGACTGTCCTGACCTGAAACTGGGTTTTACTAATTCCACCAGCAATAACAACTGACACCATTAGCATTAGCATTAGCATTATCATACACACAGATTCCAGTACACACTTCCAAAACAGACCCAATTAATTATAATAGTCTTTCTTTCTGCTCCTTTCAACTCATTTCACCCACTTCCACATCACATTAGTAGAAAACTAGCTCACATTTTCTCCAGACTCTGCACTAGTATTTTCTAATGATAGACAGTTTGGGCAGAGGATAAGCAAGTGTCCAAATATAAACATACTAACACAGTCAGGGCGTTCTCTGTTATTCCCCTGAAAGCATTTGCAGGTATGACTTCTATGAAGACGTTCTCTGCAATCTCCCTATTAAAAAAAAAGACATTAATATTTTAGAACAGGAAGAACCGCCCCACAAAGCTAGTAAATTATTACATGAAATTAAAACTTCTACATACAAAAGAAAATCCTCTTGAGTGGCCTGGATGGACTGTAGGACAGGAAATGTGGCGAGTCCTGTGTTGATGATCCCACTGTAGTAAAGCACAAACTAGTTAGTAACCATAACAAACTAGTCAGTAACCATAACAAACTAGTCAGTAACCATAACAAACTAGTCAGTAACCATAAAAAACTAGTCAGTAACCAAAACAAACTAGTCAGTAACCATAACAAACTAGTCAGTAACCAAAACAAACTAGTCAGTAACCATAACGAACTAGTCAGTAACCATAACAAACTAGTCAGTAACCATAACAAACTAGTCAGTAACCATAAAAAACAGTCAGTAACCAAAACAAACTAGTCAGTAACCATAACGAACTAGTCAGTAACCATAACAAACTAGTCAGTAACCATAACAAACTAGTCAGTAACCATAAAAAACAGTCAGTAACCAAAACAAACTAGTCAGTAACCATAACGAACTAGTCAGTAACCATAACAAACTAGTCAGTAACCATAACAAACTAGTCAGTAACCATAAAAAACAGTCAGTAACCAAAACAAACTAGTCAGTAACCATAACGAACTAGTCAGTAACCATAACAAACTAGTCAGTAACCATAACAAACTAGTCAGTAACCATAAAAAACAGTCAGTAACCAAAACAAACTAGTCAGTAACCATAACGAACTAGTCAGTAACCATAACAAACTAGTCAGTAACCATAACAAACTAGTCAGTAACCTTAACAAACTAGTCAGTAACCATAACAAACTAGTCAGTAACCATAATAAACTAGTCAGTAACCAAAACAAACTATTCGGTAACCATAACAAACTAGTCTGTAACCTTAACAAACTAGTCAGTAACCATAACAAACTAGTCAGTAACCATAACAAACTAGTCAGTAACCTTAACAAACTAGTCAGTAACCATAACAAACTAGTCAGTAACCATAACAAACTAGTCAGTAACCATAACAAACTATTCAGTAACCATAACAAACTAGTCAGTAACCTTAACAAACTAGTCAGTAACCATAACAAACTATTCAGTAACCATAACAAACTAGTCAGTAACCATAACAAACTAGTCAGTAACCATAACAAACTATTCAGTAACCATAACAAACTATTCAGTAACCATAACAAACTAGTCAGTAACCATAACAAACTAGTGAGTAACCATAACAAACTAGTGAGTAACCATAACAAACTAGTCAGTAACCATAACAAACTAGTCAGTAACCAGGTTTATGGTTTTACAGAAGATTAGGGCTATTGGAGAAAAAAAATATAAAAAAAAATAAGGTGTGATACATTTTTAAATAATTAGTCTAAGGAAAAAGAAGTCATAATTGTGAGGTTAAAGTCAGAATTCTAACAAAAACGTAAGAATTCAGGAACTATAGTCAGAAATCTGGCTTTAATCCTTAAATTCTGATTTATTCTTATTAAAAAAATAAAAATAATAATAATCTATTGGACCTGTTTCCCCCAGTAGCCCTAATTCTCATCTTGTCTCATCATCTGAACCCACTTTATCCTCACTTGGGTCACAGGGGTCAATGGGGTCAATGGGGTCAATAAGGGCCTAATCCAACTACAATGGGTGAAGGCGGGGTACACCCTGTATGAGTGGCCCTAATTCTCTTCTGTTATATTTGATTAGGAGCTTGTACAACTTTGTAAATTACATGACAGTAATTACATAATCAAACTCTGGAAGTGTCAAATGACCAAAGTCACATTAAGCAGCACATTAACATTATTATTAACAGCAGTAGAAGGACAGTAGAGTCTCTCTATCGTCCATCCATGGACCAGTCTTTTTTCATCTATCATTCATTTTCCCTCTCTGATCTTGTCTGTTAAAACACCTGCTCACACCTTCTTATAAAATGTTATTTTATTTTGATATTCAACATCCAGAGGTTGAATAGTAGAGGCCATAGTACAGAGCCTTGGGGGATGCCAAATCATTTTAAAAGATGTTTAGTTTGGTAGTTGCCAATAAAGCTGCAAGAGGAGAAATTAAACGTGGAATATGAATTTCGATGAGCAGATCATGTTTTATACTGCTGAAGACTAGAGAAAGAAGACACACCTCCAAGCTGTGGAGAAAGTCATTTGTTTTTTGTTTTTTTTTTAGCAAAATACAAACATTATTTAGGCTTGATATTTATTGTCATCATACACAATGAGATTTAAAGACAACTTCCAGCAGTGCAAAAACATAGAGATATAAAAGACGAGATAAAAATGTCAAATACTGAATAACAGAAATAAATGATATAAATATATTACTAAAAACTATTAAAATGTATAAAAGGTGTGAAAATGTAAAAGTGCAGAGTAGAGAAGGCATGGCAGCAGTAGAATAAATATACTGTAGATATATAAATATATTACACAGGTGAACAGTCCTGAATAATGCATTTATTATGTAATTACTGATCTGTCATTTACAAAAAAAATGTTTGAGTTTGACTCACAGGTATTTTAAGTTAGGCAGATCCTTGAACGCCTCTGGGTCAATGTAGGACAGCGTTTTTAAACCATTTAGTTGTCTGTAACACAAACAAACTAATGTTAAATGTCTGGAAGTGTAAGAACATCACTTTACAATCACACAAAATATCTGCTTCAATTGAATCTGAAAAAAGAACAAAGTTTTGATTAGCTCATATTTTCAATATATATGGTTTTATTCCACATATTTGTTGGTTTATGTACATTTATACAATAGATGTATACATGTTCCACTAGACAGAACCTATAAAGTCAATGTCCTAGTTCTGTGTAGAAACTATTTTTTAAATAAATCTATAGCTCTGAGACAAACATTCATTTAAAATAAAACCCATTTTATCACTAATTCTCAGATTTTACATTTTGGCCCAAGACTGTATCTTACAAACAACATCCAACAAACACTTCAGGAACTCACATCTGGTGAAGTTTATCTACTTTTATTCAGGAAACATTTTACCAGTGAATACAGTCTACAGATAAAAGGTGGACAACGCTGTGGTTACGTACATGTGGGTGATGCGGGACAGGTTGTGGAACGAATAACTTTCCAGGTGACGTATGTTCACATCATCAAATATGTATCTGAAGAGTAAATAAAAGGAAAAGACAGTTAGTTTACAGTTACAAAATGACTGAACCATAATTTCATTCAGTGCATTCAATTAACAAATGTACACACACACACACATATATATATATATATATATATATATATATATATATATATATATATAATTTAGTTCATCCTGGGGTAAATTCTATCTAAACTTCTCTTTTATTATTGGGTGTAAAAATCTGGAAAAGTACCAGAAACCAAAATGAACCCAGTTTATTTGTGACATTCGGGTGCTCAGGTCTGCATGGAAAACAGGATCCTCTTACATGTGAGAAATGTTGCCCATGTTGGTGAAGGCTCCTTCAGGAACAGAGGAGAACTTGGATCCCATCAGCCACCTGAAAATATGAAGGAACCCCAGTAAGACCTGTCCACGTTTAAACCACAGAACAGCGGTCTCAAACATGCGGCACAGGGACCAAATGCAGCCCGCCAAAGGTTCCAATCAGAGTCCTGCACGGGTTCGGGTACCCGCGGGTGACCCGTGGGTGAACCGCAGATTTTCACGAAATGGGTGAAAAATGTTGTGCTGTGTCGGATACGGGTTCGGTTCGGGTCGGACGTGGGTGATCGCGGGTCTAATTTGCGGTTCATAGGTTAAAAACTGTTCTTTAGTTTGGACTTGTATAACTGCCTCCTGTCGGCTTCCTTCTTGATGCGTTTTTCAAGCGTGTGTGTGTGTGTGTGTGTGTGTGTGTGTGTGAGCTCACGTATAAAAATAGTTTTTGAATTTATTATTTGTCTGCTACTGTTTAACAACATTTTTATTTGGCTCTGCCTTGGCTATGTCACTGTTCACTATATTCGTGGCAATAAATGTTTGTATTTAAGTTTGACATTTTCTTCCGGGTTCGGGTCGGATAACGGGTTCATTTATAGCAGGTCGGTTCGGGTGCGGATTTGTAATTTTTTTTTCGTCGGAAAACAGGTTGGATACGGGTTTGAACATGACGGGTACGGGCGGTTGCGGTTTGTCAAAATCAGAACCGTGCAGGACTCTGGTTCCAATGCAGCCCCTGGGATAGATGCTCGATTGGATCAGCCGGACGGACAGGGGCGGGACTAAGGTCCAGATGTTCTGTGCAGCTGCTGATCATGTTGCTATGGCCTGAAATACGACCTCTCAGATGCAGCGCAGTCAAAGAACAGTTGAATCAGGTGCATTTCATTGGACATATGTCTTGGTGGTGTACTCTTCAGGGGAGGAGAAATCAACCACAGTCATCTGTGGTTTAATAATTTGCTACTTGAAAACAAACAGGCATTTAGTAGCTGATTAAAACTAAACAGCTGGAGCAGTAACGTACAACCTTATTTACACTTATTTTTTTTATGTGGAGTATTTTGGCAAATCTAAACACCATGATGATGGAATATAGTTTTCAGTTCATCCGGACGAAGCTGGGATGAGCTATTGCTATCGCACGTCATCCGTCATCGTCGTCACTTCACTAAAATCACTTCTCATCCCTCAATTCTTAACGGATTTAAATTCTGTAAAATTTAGTTTCAGGAGCGTTACCTGGACTCCAATAAGTAATAATTAAGAGATGCTCTTTGGAAGGGAAAACTAGGAGTAGAAAAAGAGAAAAGTCCAAGGCTCTCTGTTATATGTGAAAAATTCAAAAGCCTTTATTACATTGGTTTGGCTACGAACAACTTATAAAAGACCCCAACGCGTTTTGGCCTCCAAGCCTTCATCAGGGAGTCAAACATTAGCAAGAAGAGATGTTTTTTTAAAACGTGTAAACCGATCAGAAACCTCCACATTGCAGTGCTACTCAGGTAAAAAGTGTAGTATATAAAAACAGTGTAATATATAAAAACAGTGTAATATATAAAAACAGTGTAATATATAAAATAGTGTAGTATATAAAAACAGTTTAATATATAAAAACAGTTTAATATATAAAAACAGTTTAATATATAAAAACAGTGTAATATATAAAAACAGTGTAATATATAAAAACAGTATAATATATAAAAACAGTATAATATATAAAACCTCCACCAGGTGTCGTCCTTACAAAAGTCAATAAGACATCAAATCAAACTTAGCATAATACAGGGTCTAATAAAACAAACAAAATAAACAAGTTAAACACAAGGAACAAAGAAGGAACTACCACATTGTAATGGAGTAACATAAAAAACACCAAAAAGGAAATGTTGACTGAGGAAAAGTAAGAAAAACATCAAAAAAGAAGAAAAGGAATCAGAGGAAGAGACTCAAATCAAGGACCTGGTTCCATCCTGGATACTTTGTGGCCTCCAGTCTCTGTCTGTCACCCCTCCTAACAGATACGATCATTGATCAGCAGGATTAGGATCCATTGTAGGGGTCAGTAGACCTGGTCCTGGAGCCACTGTCCTGCATGTTCTAGATGTTTTCCTCTTCCAACACATCTGATTCACATGATCAGCCTGTCATCAAGTTCTGCAGAAGAAACATCTGAAACATGCAGGACAGTGGAAGTGCAGGACCAGGACCAGGACCAGGACCAGGACCAGGACCAGGACCAGGACCAGGACCAGGACCAGGACCAGGACCAGGACCAGGACCAGGACCAGGACCAGGACCCCTGATCTGTTCAATGACTCCCTTTTGTTGACAAGACATGACACTGTGAGGTCCAGATGAGCACAGGGACATTAACACTATCGTTTATTTATTATATTTGTCTGAACCTCATTCATACTGTTTTTTTTTTCTGTACACCACCGAAACAAGACACAGAGGAAGGCCATGGTGATGCGCAGTGACATTAAAATAATAAAATGACAGTAAAAATAAGGCTTCAATGACTGACAGCAGGTTTATTATTATGTTTGACAATGTTCAGTCAGAACCTGTGTTTAATTCTATTATACAGTCATTTATACACTAATAAATTAATGGTAAATTTTGATTCCATGAACATTGTAAACAGCGTTTTTATTCCATTCCATTCATCTTTACTTTTATCATATGGTCGACTGAAAAAATAATAAGATTAGACCTAGTGTCATCCTCGGTGGTCTTCTTCTTTCAACAGTTCTGTCATCTTTCAAAAGTGTGAAATTTAACAATTTACAGTGTTGAAATTATGTTGAACGTCCTGAGCCCCGCCAACCTGTCCGTCCGGCCGTTCCAATCTAGCATCTACAATTTACAAAATACAATAATTCCACAGTCAAGGCTGAGGAACTGATTTTAGTTCAGGTTCCAAAAACAGACCAATATTATCTACAGTCAAATAACAGTAACAATAATGACCCAATTTTTTTCTTGTTTTACTGTAAAAATAAATAAATAAATAAAAAGAAACATTATCCTATAAATGACAACTTGAAATTTTTGTCTTTATTTTAGTGCACACGTGTCAGCCCGGCTGTAAGTTAGAATGTGTATGTGTGTAAATGAAAAACTAAAGCCTAATATTGTTTCTTTTCATAATGTAATTTTACTTTTTTTCATTGAAAAACTGAGAAAATTTGACATTATTTATATAAACTAGTGCAGAGTCTGTAGAAAATGTGAGCTAGTTTTTTTTACTAATGTGTTGTGAAATGAGTTGAAAGGAGCAGAAAGAAAGACTATAATAATTATTTGGTGCTGCTTTGGAAGTGTGTACTGGAATCTGTGAGTATGATAATGCTAATGCTAATGCTAATGGTGTCAGTTGTTACTGCTGGTGGAATTAGTAAAAGCCAGTTTCAGGTGGAGCAGACAGTCTACCACTGTAGTGGTTTGTGTCATGCTAACGTAGGAGACACTAATAAACACCAAGTAAGATTATTATTATTATTATTATTATTATTATTATTATTATTATTATTATTATTATGGCTGTGAAATGAGAAGACTCTAAAAATAAAGTGATAAAACTGAACAGTGGATGAACCAGATAATAATGTAGCTACAGTCATTTGGTTCAATGTTCAGTTGAAGGTGAATCAGACGTTCCACCTGTTAATTCACTAAATTACAGACCTTGTTTAACTCGTGCAAATGCACCGTAATAATAGTCTCAGTCATAACCAGACTGGCTGTGGACGCAACAATGAAAAAAATGTCTGTGAATTCCTGGGGGACTGAAGTTGTTAGCGGCGAGTAGCACAGTTGTGTTGTTGTCATAGAGACCTTGCGAAAGTCCATAACAGCAATGAGATAAAAAAAACTAAATTATGAGATAAAAAGTTACATTTATGAGTTAAAATGTCCAAATGTATTCGATAAAAAGTGAAAATTCCACATCACGAAGCACAACCAGAATTAATCATCTTATAACACACTCAGATTTATAAGGTGCACTGTCATTGAATGGTTTAATTTTTAAAGTTTTTTTCATATATACTGGACTATAAGGCACATTAAACAAAATAAAAGAGTTAATATAAGTCAGTCAATCACACTTTATGTAACATCTTCACAATAACTCTCACCTTTGTTCAAACATTAATGAGCGTAAAAAAAACTATGACATTAAAAAGTCAAAATTCCAAGTCACTAAGCACAACCAGAATTAATCCATATATAAGGTGCACTGACGTTTTTGGAGAAAATCAAAGTCTTTTAAGTGCACCTTATAGTACGGAACATACGGTAATCTATTATGTTATTGCAGATCAAATCAGACTGAATGTGGCCCCTGAAGAAAATGAGTTGGAGACCCCTCACAGACTAAGAACAAACGTCAAACATGTTTATACTTACACTTCCCGGATACTGACGTGAAAAAGTGGCATCATCTCAGCTCCCAAACATGTCACACTGTGGACGTCCCAGTCACACTGGCAAGAGGATGGACATTGTTTAAAAGGACGAACGGTCCCGACAGTGAAGGAAACCAAGACAATAAGACTCCATGTGGAATTCATTTTGATTCCACTGTGGAAACTGTGGTGAGGCTGCGAACACTGAGAGGGTGGACAAAGGTTCAGCTCCTTGGTTTCACATCAATAAAGACAATGAAGACTTCTGGTGCAGACCTTCAAAATAAAATCCTTATTGACAAAAAACAAAAAAAGGAAATTTACAGATGTGAGTGTGTGTGAAGGAAATGTTTATACTGGTGCCACATGTGGAAGTAACTAAGTAAAAATACCTCATTACTGTACTAAAGTACAGGTTTTAAGTATCTGTACTTTACTGTACTGGAGTATTAATTTTTCTGGAAACTTTGACTCCCTAGATTTTTGTATAAATATATGTACTTTATACTCTTTACATTTATATAAATATATGTACTTTATACTCTTTACATTTATATAAATATCTGTACTTTATACTCTTTACATTTATATAAATATATGTACTTTATACTCTACATTTATATAAATATTTGTACTTTATACTCTTTACATTTATATAAATATTTGTACTTTATACTCTTTACATTTATATAAATATATGTACTTTATACTCTTTACATTTATATAAATATATGTACTTTATACTCTTTACATTTATATAAATATATGTACTTTATACTCTACATTTATATAAATATTTGTACTTTATACTCTTTACATTTATATAAATATTTGTACTTTATACTCTTTACATTTATATAAATATATGTACTTTATACTCTACATTTATATAAATATTTGTACTTTATACTCTTTACATTTATATAAATATCTGTACTTTATACTCTTTACATTTATATAAATATATGTACTTTATACTCTACATTTATATAAATATTTGTACTTTATACTCTTTACATTTATATAAATATTTGTACTTTATACTCTTTACATTTATATAAATATATGCACTTTATACTCTTTACATTTATATAAATATATGTACTTTATACTCTTTACATTTATATAAATATATGTACTTTATACTCTTTACATTTATATAAATATTTGTACTTTATACTCTTTACATTTATATAAATATATGTACTTTATACTCTTTACATTTATATAAATATTTGTACTTTATACTCTTTACATTTATATAAATATATGCACTTTATACTCTTTACATTTATATAAATATTTGTACTTTATACTCTTTACATTTATATAAATATATGCACTTTATACTCTTTACATTTATATAAATATATGTACTTTATACTCTTTACATTTATATAAATATATGTACTTTATACTCTTTACATTTATATAAATATTTGTACTTTATACTCTTTACATTTATATAAATATATGTACTTTATACTCTTTACATTTATATAAATATATGTACTTTATACTCTTTACATTTATATAAATATATGTACTTTATACTATTTACATTTATATAAATATATGTACTTTATACTCTTTACATTTATATAAATATATGCACTTTATACTCTTTACATTTATATAAATATCTGTACTTTATACTCTTTACATTTATATAAATATCTGTACTTTATACTCTTTACATTTATATAAATATATGTACTTTATACTCTACATTTATATAAATATTTGTACTTTATACTCTTTACATTTATATAAATATTTGTACTTTATACTCTTTACATTTATATAAATATTTGTACTTTATACTCTTTACATTTATATAAATATATGTACTTTATACTCTTTACATTTATATAAATATATGTACTTTATACTCTTTACATTTATATAAATATATGTACTTTATACTCTTTACATTTATATAAATATTTGTACTTTATACTCTTTACATTTATATAAATATATGCACTTTATACTCTTTACATTTATATAAATATCTGTACTTTATACTCTTTACATTTATATAAATATATGTACTTTATACTATTTACATTTATATAAATATATGTACTTTATACTCTTTACATTTATATAAATATATGTACTTTATACTCTTTACATTTATATAAATATATGTACTTTATACTATTTACATTTATATAAATATATGTACTTTATACTCTTTACATTTATATAAATATATGCACTTTATACTCTTTACATTTATATAAATATCTGTACTTTATACTCTTTACATTTATATAAATATATGTACTTTATACTCTTTACATTTATATAAATATTTGTACTTTATACTCTTTACATTTATATAAATATATGCACTTTATACTCTTTACATTTATATAAATATCTGTACTTTATACTCTTTACATTTATATAAATATATGTACTTTATACTATTTACATTTATATAAATATATGTACTTTATACTCTTTATATTTATATAAATATATGTACTTTATACTATTTACATTTATATAAATATATGTACTTTATACTCTTTACATTTATATAAATATATGCACTTTATACTCTTTACATTTATATAAATATCTGTACTTTATACTCTTTACATTTATATAAATATCTGTACTTTATACTCTTTACATTTATATAAATATATGTACTTTATACTCTACATTTATATAAATATTTGTACTTTATACTCTTTACATTTATATAAATATTTGTACTTTATACTCTTTACATTTATATAAATATTTGTACTTTATACTCTTTACATTTATATAAATATATGTACTTTATACTCTTTACATTTATATAAATATATGTACTTTATACTCTTTACATTTATATAAATATATGTACTTTATACTCTTTACATTTATATAAATATTTGTACTTTATACTCTTTACATTTATATAAATATATGCACTTTATACTCTTTACATTTATATAAATATCTGTACTTTATACTCTTTACATTTATATAAATATATGTACTTTATACTATTTACATTTATATAAATATATGTACTTTATACTCTTTACATTTATATAAATATATGTACTTTATACTCTTTACATTTATATAAATATATGTACTTTATACTATTTACATTTATATAAATATATGTACTTTATACTCTTTACATTTATATAAATATATGCACTTTATACTCTTTACATTTATATAAATATCTGTACTTTATACTCTTTACATTTATATAAATATCTGTACTTTATACTCTTTACATTTATATAAATATATGTACTTTATACTCTACATTTATATAAATATTTGTACTTTATACTCTTTACATTTATATAAATATATGTACTTTATACTCTTTACATTTATATAAATATTTGTACTTTATACTCTTTACATTTATATAAATATATGTACTTTATACTCTTTACATTTATATAAATATATGTACTTTATACTCTTTACATTTATATAAATATTTGTACTTTATACTCTTTACATTTATATAAATATATGCACTTTATACTCTTTACATTTATATAAATATATGCACTTTATACTCTTTATATTTATATAAATATATGTACTTTATACTCTTTACATTTATATAAATATATGTACTTTATACTCTTTACATTTATATAAATATATGTACTTTATACTATTTACATTTATATAAATATATGTACTTTATACTCTTTACATTTATATAAATATTTGTACTTTATACTCTTTACATTTATATAAATATATGTACTTTATACTATTTACATTTATATAAATATATGTACTTTATACTCTTTAAATTTATATAAATATTTGTACTTTATACTCTTTACATTCTTAGAATAGACTCATTACTTTTTCAAACTAAACAAATGTGACAGTGAGAAAAATAAGTCGTAAAACAGAAATTGTGAATATATCATCATTTTGACTTTTTATCTTATACTTATTACTTTATCCTCATAATTTTGACTTTTAAATATAATGATTTTGACCTTTTACCTCACAATTCTACTCTCATATTTTAACCTTTTACCCCAAGATTCATATTTTTTACCTCATAATTATGCTTTTTTAAAAATGTCATATTTATGACTTTTGAATTTTCCCTCCATGTTCTGTCCATACTCACTAAACTCAGTACCATGACCCCATAAAACTAACTAATCTTTGGGTGGGTATGGTGATGTTTTTATGGCTAATAATGATCTCTTTTTTTGTGTGTGTGTCAGATGTGGGGACTCGAGTCTGAGACTTGGACTTGAGTCGCACTTAAGCCACACAAACAAAGACTTGTGACTTGACTTGGACTTGTGTGATATGACTCGTGAGTTCATTGTCATGGAATTATTTATTTTATTATTTAATTTGTTTCAGTTTTTCCAATGTGTTGCCTGACATTATAGGAAAATCACAGGTAGAAATAATAGTTTCCCTCCCTTGATATTTGTGCAAAGGTTTGTAACACATACATGCTGCCACAGGGTTCAAATTACAAATACATTGTACAGTGATCAAATTTAAACAAAGCTTTTGGGATGTTTCTTCACATTGCACATGCATTGTTCTGATCAATTTTGATGGTCAAATTAAATGCATGGGTCCTACAGCCACTAGATACCCAGACCATACTCCTAGAACAGGTCAGAAAAAGAAAGATGAAGTACTATGGACATACCGTCAGACATAGTAGCCTGGAAAAGACCATCATCCACGGTATAACACCAGGGAATAGAAGCAGAGGCACGCCAACAAGACCATGACATAAAGACATCGACCAATAGAATGACAACACCTTGGGAACAGCGAACAGAACAGCAGAAGATCGGGGTCTGTGGAGCGACATCATCAATGTCACAGGAGTTCCGAACCACCTGACCCGAGAGAGAGAGAAATTTAAACAAAGCTTTTGGGACGTTTCTTCATATTGCACATGCATTGTTCTGATCAATTTAGTGTGAATATATATATATATATATATATATATATACGTATATATACGCTGTATCCGGGATACAAGCGGCCGAAATGAGTTTCCTCCGTAGAGTGTCTGGGCGCACCCTTAGGGATAGGGTGAGGAGCTCAGTCACCAGAGAGGAGCTCGGAGTAAAGCTGCTCCTCCTCCACGTCGAGAGGGGTCAGCTGAGGTGGCTCGGGCATCTGTTTCGGATGCCTCCGGGACGCCTCCCTAGGAAGGTGTTCCGGGCATGTCCCATCGGGAGGCGGCTGCAGGGAAGACCCAGGACACGCTGGAGAGACTATGTCTCTCGGCTGGCCTGGGAACGCCTCGGGGTCCCCCCTGAAGAGCTGGAGGAGGTGTCTGGGGAGAGGGAAGTCTGGGCCTCCCTGCTTAGGCTGCTACCCCCGTGACCCGGCCCCTGATGAAGCGGTTGTTGATGAATGAATATATATATATATATATATATATATATATATATATATATATATATATATATATATATATATAGTACAGGCCTTCATGCTTTCACCACACTGAATTACTACATACTTAATACAAAACAGTACAGTAATGCAGTATGATCTCAAATAGCATTATATATTATTATATTATTATTATTATTATTATATAAATAGCAAAATATTCATTTCAACCATTTGAGACTTGACTTAGACTTGTAAAAAGTCACTTGTGAACATCTCTGGTGTTTTTTCTGCTGATGTAACAAAAGCAGTTTCTTTGAAAAATATAGTATAAATAGAATATACTGGAGGAAAAAGTCTCTATTTTCAGCACAAAAACTTTTTTTTATGTATTTTGTGTTGCAGATCTTTTTTTTTATTATTTCATTTTCTTCTTTTACACATCCTTCCTTATGTTGACTGATCAGATCAGATCTACACTTCATATTTATACATGGTTTTGATGAGGTCATCATTTGTAAACTCTTGTAGAAAATTAGTTAACACAACATATAAATAAAATAAATAACTTTTACAGTGTATTGTGGGTTCTGACTATAATTTGGGAAATGAGGGTCTAGGATCAATACTGCAGTTTCAGGATTTCATTCCTGAAAGTAAAAAAAAGTAACATTTTGTCAAAAACCTGCTTTTGTGGTTTGTGAAGCTATGAGCGTGTTTTTTTAGCTGCAGTTGTTAGGAGCAGATTTTCTTCTGCTTAATCAGCAAACGGTGAAGTTACATTATTGACCTGCAGCTGGTGACTTTTTAACATGAACTGCAATTAGTACAAAGCCTCATGGGACGACATAAGAGATCAGAGCCAAATATTAACCCAGAATAAGGTTCCATGTACACTGAACCAACCATGTAATAATAACCCAGGATATGTTTGAACAATGTGCACAACAACACATGTTCAAACCACACTGTGCAAACGCTGCAAGTGTGCACGAATAATTATCTGTGAATAAAACAACTGCTGTTGTTCGTCCTGCAATGAAACACCTGTTCCACCTTTATTACATTATATACATACCGTATTTTCTGCACTATAAGGTGAACAGTCTATGAATGGTTTATTTTTGAGGTTTTTTTTTCATATATAAGGAACATTAAGGGAAGCTAAACAGTCACAACTTTGTTGAGTTTTAACATGGAACAAAACAAACGTTTATTCTGCTAAATCAAACTTTATACGATAAAAAGTCAAAAGCACGCTTTTGTATAAATATTTAGGGGGCTATATGTGACCCGCCACCACCAAACCAGGCATAAGTGGCGCTGAGCCGTTCAGAGCTACAGCCAAATTTAGGCTGGAAGGTGATTTGTTATTAGTGTTTACACCTTATCAAAAAACGGTACCTTAACACCTCTATGTTCACTTCCTGTGGTCATTACATTGAAATCCAATCAATAAAGGTGTTTATTGAGTCAATTATTTAAGCGGTGACAAAAGTTCAGGTATTGCTGAGCAAAGACAAAGACGACTTCCACCTCTTTTCGCCGAACAAAACGATCTCCGTTCCGTGGGTAAACACCCAAGTGTTTGGTACGAGGTAAAAGCTTATATTGAATGTTCTGTCCAATGGTGTAAGCCAAATGATTATAATACGTCACACTTCTGTCCTATTATTATAATATATAAAACTTCTGTGACATGTCCATCAGAGTGTCCTTTAACATCTGTCAACAATTTGTGTCAATCGGATACAAATTATTATGCGTTGCTAAGGACTTCCTACCCCAAAACAGTCCAAAACTTTAACGGACAATATCTAAAAATATGCAAATTGTAAAATATGTCCAAATGTGGATATTAAAATGACCATAACTTTGGTTCTACTTGTGATAGAAACATCATTTTTTCACCATCTTAAACCTTAGTTTCCACTCTACCAAGATACACACATAACTCTGTTTGGATTTACACACACTTATGCCTGGTTTACTGGTGGTGGGTCACATATAGAGTGACTTATTTGAACTGTTGAATCTGTAGGGGGGCGCTATAGAGCAAAATCACAATTTCTATTGATAAACTGGTGTAGACCTGGGAGATACACGTCTGACATTGGTGTTCGTATGTCCGAACTGAAGCAATTCATGTAGTGGAAATTTTTCCAAAAACTTTGCAAAGGTTGTGACAGCGTAGCGCAAAACTGCGCAAACTTTTCCAAAAAAATGTGGATAACTTTTAATGTCCCACTTGTCCAGATCTTGTTCACTGATTCTGAGCTCATTTGACCCAACGGCCAAGGAGGAGTTTGTTAAATTCCGATGACAGCAAAAACCATCACTCAAAATTTGTAACATTTCAATCCAAGATGGCGGACTTCCTGTTGATTTATGGGCGTGGCCATCATTAGGTTGTTTTGTTCATCATCATATAATGAACATGTGTAGTGATTTTCATAACTAACTTCACTAGGGTGTGATCTGGCCTAATACAAACTATTGTCACTTTTCTAGGGGGCGCTGTAGACACATTTCTTTACCGACTTTTATGAAACTATGTAGACGCGCAATTTCCACACTTCTCCAGTGATTACAAAATGTTTCGTACATGTTCAGGGTGTCAAATTAGAGGTCAAAGGGCTGACTCAATAGGCCTTGAGCTGGATGTGGTCCGCAGTGAAGGACTAGCATGAGATAAAAAAGTCTAAATTATTAGATAAAAATTCGTTATAAAAGACGATAAAAAAAATCATGTTGTATTCACTTAAATATGTTGTTGTTGTGTGGACAGGCCCTGACAGCGCACCCTAGAGGTGTGGCATGTTTACGTAATATTTTACTGATCTGTTTCCAGTGCGGACGCCGTATCTGTTCTACCTGGTACAAAACTTAACCTCGTGTGGACGAGGTCTTTGTCACATAAAAGATGCTACAAAGGTCATGAAATAAGGACACGTAACACATTTGACTTCATGCCAAAGATGGTGTCAAGTCTGACTTTTCCTTTGTCACTAATCTTCCTTAAACATTGACATTCCTGACACATTATCCAGGGAGTTAATGAGTAGGAAAAGAGGCCCTTAAATAAACGTCCCAGGCCGTCGTGTAGGAACCCATCGTGAAATTCTGAAGGAACAAAAGATTATCGTAACATAACCTAAGAATCAAAGGTCCCCATGAGGTAAACCATCAACAGTGAAAGATCAGACTTATAATTATTATTTGATATTATCTGTAAAGGTTTTTAACGGCACTACTTTCTTTCCTCTTATTTTGGAGTGATCATCAGAATGTTTTAACACTGTAGCTACACATTATTAAACTCATGATTAACACTTAACCACAGGTGGTCAAAGTACTCACATTCTGTACTGCAGTAGAAGTACAGCGACTGGTGTGAACAAATACTCTGCTAAAAGTAGAAGGCTTTATTTTTTTTAGAAACTTTTCAGATTTTTCCAGGTTAAATGAATGTTATTTCATTCATGGCAAAAAGTTCACTTTTACTTTTTACTTTATTACAATTCAGAAGTTGTACTTTTTTTTTTTTACATTTACTTCGGTAAAGCAGTTGAATCAGTACTTTTAAAAGTGAGTTAATGTGTAGATGATGTGTTCGTGACCATCTCATGATTCATGAGATGGTCATAATTATGATAAATTAAGTCAGTTTCTCTCCTCCACTGATTTCATCCTCTGAAGTGACTTTTCTACTGTTACATCTGTTTAGTTTGAAAAATTAATGAGTCTATTCTGAGAATGTAAAGAAAAGTAAAGATATATTTATATTTATATAAATGTAAAGAGTATAAAGTACATATATTTATATAAATGTAAAGAGTATAAAGTACAAATATTTATAGAAATGTAAAGTACAGATATTTCTGAACAAATGTAGGGAGTAAAAGTAAAAACTTATATAAAACAAATTATATATATATATATATATATATATATATATATATATATATATATATAAAAACCAATAAAAATTAATGATTAAATAAAAATAAAAAATACAGAAAAATAAATATTTTAAAATAAATAAAAAAATATAAATATATATTTAAAAAAAAAACATTTAAAATCTTTTCATTTCACTTTGCACCTGTTTCCCACTTCCTGCAAAAAACAAATTAATGTATTTATACAGCCACACTATTTCTATTTTACTAGTGGGGACCTACATCTATATTCAACCCTTGTGGGGACCTGAATTTTAGTCCTGTTAGTGTCAGAGGTCCCCATGGTGCGACTGTGTAAATGTCCCCATGAAGAGAGGAATACATGTGTACACACACACACATAAAAACCACACAAGGAGCTTAGTTACCATGACAACCACTCCCCCTCCCATCTCTTTTGTTGCTCCAATCAGTGAGCGGAGACGGTGCTGATCCCATCATGCTTTGCAGTAGGAAGCAGGAAGCAGCCTGTCTGCAGCCGTTCAGCCTGATGGTGGATGGAGCTGCAGGAGGTGCAGGAGGTGCAGGAGGTGCTGGTCCAGGAGGGATGGAGAAGCTCTCGTCCAGCTGCTCCTTGTGTCCAGGTGAGTTTTCACACCTTTGACTTGTCCTACAGCAGAAAACTAATGAGGCAGATGAGCAGACACATGGATGCAGTTTTATCACAACAAGCAATAAAAAGAGGTTTAAGATATAATAATAATAATAATAATAATAATAATAATAATAATAATAATAATAATAATAATAATAATAATAATAATAATGACTTACTATCCCATAATAATAAATAATAATAACAATAATAATAATAATAATAATAATAATAAATCAGTTCTTTACATCACACTAAACCTAAAGAAGAACATTTCAGTGAGATACAAGAACTGGTTTATAGACAATAGATCTGGAAAAACTGATTTTAAGAAACATTACCAAGATCATTTTCACTTGTTCATATGAATTAAGCAAAAATAAATAAATAAATCTTGATTTACAGGAAAAAAAAACTGCCAGTGAAACAAATGAAAATGATCTTGGACTAGAAATAAGAAAAATATACTTGGTAAGGTTTGGATTTTTACAGTGTGTTCCTGTTTTACTACTAACTGAACTTGGAGGCGTTTAATAGACTTCTATAACATCTACATGTGTGACAATGATGCCATTCAGGAGAACCAACACACACACACACACACACACACACACACACACACACACACACACACACACACACACACACACAGATCCACTTTTGTTTCATTCAATCATTCTCAAACCTTCAGAAAATCATCCCCCATCAACACTGGAGCAGTTATTGAATTACACCAGTGTTACTTTGGTTCCACGTCCCAAAGACAGAGTTCTTGCATGAATCACCAAGTTACGTTTTCAACGTTTTTTTTAGATCATTCTCAAAACTATGTCACTTTGTACTGAAATACGAAATATATACAAAAATATGAAAGACTGTGATAGTGGACACTGAGCCGCCAAATACTGTATTTTCTGGACTATAAGGTGCACTTAAAAAAACCACAGAGCGTCTTAAAATACAGTCCGGTAATTAGTTTTCATCAGCTGTTAGTAGAAACAGAAACAGGCCCTTTTTTATCTTCTACAAACACTTCTGTCAGAATGGACAGAGCGGACGTAAATAAAAAGTAAGACTTAAGTGAATAAAATGTTACACCTGGGATGAAAATATGGGTGTTTTTAACACATTTTAAGGCCTAAAATTTAGACAGACAGACAGATGTTTTTATTTTCTACATGTTCAAAATAAAGATTATAAAACTAATAATAATAATTTCATCCAAAAGGCCAGATTGGACCATTAGGTGGGCTGGGTTTGGCCAGCGGACCTTATGTTTGTCACCTGTGCTTTAGACTAAGCACAAAAGGCCTGAATGATGTTGTATGAGTCATGTTAAAGTATGGGGGTGTTACACACACACATGTAAACATGTGTTTAAAAAGATGCTGAAAACACACAAAAATATAAAGATAAAACAGATGTTAAAAATTGTTTGAAAAGATATTTTATGTGCATATAGAGATGAAGATAAAGATATTTAAAATGTTTTAAAAATATGTGACCCACCACCAGTAAACCAGGCATAAGTGTGTGTAAATCCAAACAGAGTTATGTGTGTATCTTGGTAGAGTGGAAACTAAGGTTTAAGATGGTGAAAAAATGATGTTTCTATCACAAGTAGAACCAAAGTTATGGTCATTTTAATATCCACATTTGGACATATTTTACAATTTGCATATTTTTAGATATTGTCCGTTAAAGTTTTGGACTGTTTTGGGGTAGGAAGTCCTTAGCAACGCATAATAATTTGTATCCGATTGACACAAATTGTTGACAGATGTTAAAGGACACTCTGATGGACATGTCACAGAAGTTTTATATATTATAATAATAGGACAGAAGTGTGACGTATTATAATCATTTGGCTTACACCATTGGACAGAACATTCAATATAAGCTTTTACCTCGTACCAAACACTTGGGTGTTTACCCACGGAACGGAGATCGTTTTGTTCGGCGAAAAGAGGTGGAAGTCGTCTTTGTCTTTGCTCAGCAATACCTGAACTTTTGTCACCGCTTAAATAATTGACTCAATAAACACCTTTATTGATTGGATTTCAATGTAATGACCACAGGAAGTGAACATAGAGGTGTTAAGGTACCGTTTTTTGATAAGGTGTAAACACTAATAACAAATCACCTTCCAGCCTAAATTTGGCTGTAGCTCTGAACGACTCAGCGCCACTTATGCCTGGTTTCGTGGTGGCGGGTCACATATGTTTAATAACTAAAAAAATATAAATATAAATAAAAATGGGAGGCAGCTGCTTTTTGGTTTGATTTAAAAGATGCAACAGCATAAACCATCAAGAATGACGACAATAATTCTGTCAGTGAAATGACCACAACACATGTCACATGTGAGTAGGTCCTGTTACTGTCTACAAAAATGGAACATTGAAACTATTTATCGCAGTTCTCACTTACAAAAAACATGAAAAACCACCACAACCTTTACTGCAACTGTTTTGTGGACGTCTGAGTCCCTCCGGAGTTCCGGAGGGACTGAAGTCATTAGCAGCATGCAGCACAGTTATGATGTTGTCATAGAAACCTTGTGAAAGTCCATCACAGTAATTAGCGGTCATTAGGAATGCACTATGGCACAACAGTAAACCTTTGTTTGTGCTCTGACGATAAGGCAGAATGGAACTGTGAGGATCCGGACGATAAGAGTGAATTTATAACTCCATTTACAGCTGTAGCCAAATCAGGGGGCGGGACTTAGGCAATGTGCACAGCAGTGGTCAGAGCAACAAAGCTAGAAAGAGAAAATGAAATGAGTTTCATGTTTGTTGTTTGTCATAACGGTGTAAAACCTTGCACTGTAAACCACTATAGTCCTGGAAAGACCTCCTCTAAATGTTGGATCATTGGGTGGAGGTCTGCAGGTGGAGGTCTGCAGGTGGAGGTCTGCAGGTAGAGGTTTGCAGGTGGAGGTTTACAGGTAGAGGTCTGCAGGTGGAGGTCTGCAGGTGGAGGTCTGCAGGTGGAGGTCTGCAGGTAGAGGTTTGCAGGTGGAGGTTTACAGGTAGAGGTCTGCAGGTGGAGGTTTACAGGTAGAGGTCTGCAGGTGGAGGTTTGCAGGTGGAGGTCTGCAGGTGGAGGTTTACAGGTGGAGGTTTACAGGTAGAGGTTTGCAGGTGGAGGTTTACAGGTAGAGGTCTGCAGGTGGAGGTTTGCAGGTGGAGGTCTGCAGGTGGAGGTTTACAGGTGGAGGTTTACAGGTAGAGGTTTGCAGGTGGAGGTTTGCAGGTGGAGGTTTGCAGGTAGAGGTTTGCAGGTGGAGGTTTGCAGGTGGAGGTCTGCAGGTGGAGGTCTGCAGGTGGAGGTCTGCAGGTGGAGGTTTGCAGGTGGAGGTCTGCAGGTGGAGGTCTGCAGGTGGAGGTCTGCAGGTAGAGGTTTGCAGGTGGAGGTCTGCAGGTGGAGGTCTGCAGGTGGAGGTCTGCAGGTGGAGGTCTGCAGGTGGAGGTCTGCAGGTGGAGGTCTGCAGGTGGAGGTCTGCAGGTGGAGGTCTGCAGGTGGAGGTCTGCAGGTGTTCGGCGTCCCACAGACAAACAGGACACACTACAGACACAGATTTATTGATTATAGATGTTGATTAAACTCATGAAGGCAGAAGAAGTTTTATTCCGAAAAAATACTTTCAATTATTTTTTCTCATTGTTCAAACTTTAAAACAGGTCCATCTGATCCATAACGTGCTTTAGAGGGTTCATAAGAACAAGCTGGTGTTTCTATTTCTACATGTGCAGATTAACACCAACACACTCGTCAGTTATTTAGTAAAAAAATGACTTGATTTAACCTGTTGTCCTTGTGAACACGCGCACACACACACACACACACACACACACACACTCTCACACACACACACACACACACACACACTCTCACTCTCACACACACACACACACACACACACACACTACAAACAAATGTAATCATTTACCAGACATCGTTTCTACGTCTTAAAGACCTAGAACTGTTTTAGTGAAGATGTCCCATTCTGTTTTTCTCTACATTTATCACATTTTATTATGACAGTATCTTCTGTTTTTGACATTTTTCAGTAAAACTTGTGTTTTCTCCTGTTTTTAATTTAATGTAGATTTTCATAAAGTCAAATTCTAAGGTTTTTTTTAACACTGTTTCCCCATAAAGTTGTAAAGTTTTTTACTTCTCTGACAATGTGATTTATTCTTGATAGATAAAGTGTATCAGATTCTAATCAATAATTATCTGGTCAAAGTTGATTACTGATATGTGTGTGTATAGAAATAAAAAGAGGGATGTGTCTGAAAACCTAATAATCCCATCTTTATGGGTAGAACAGAAGCTGCCTTTACATTACCTTAGGAAATTCCTAAAATGTAAATATCGTTAGAAAAACTGGAAATGCAATCACCTGAATTTTTAAAAAATATTCAATTATCGATAAAAAACTTTTTACACTTTCATGAGGGGCTTTTTCAGACGTTTCGATATTCTAATATATCGTAAAAGCACAATGGAGAAAAGAGACAATATATCAGTGGCATTATCAAAAGAAAGTGACTTTCATGAAATCCCAAAATTGTAAGAGAAAAAAAGTTTGATAGAAGCTCTGTTCATCAGGCTGTAAAAACTCGAACTATCATACTGAAATATAACCCAGAGATCTTTCAGAAAAACATGGTGGCAATTTGCCCCTCCCCCCCCACCAAGTGGTACTGATGACTTTATTTTAAGGTGGTTGGCTTCTACACTGCAAGACGAACCAATATGACATTTTGGAGAATTTTTGACTTGGAAATTTCAGTTTCTCCAGCTGCACTTCCATTACCCTTGGAATGTCGCAAAATGTAAATAGCGCTATAAAAAACTGGTAATGGAAACACCTGAATTAAAAAGCAACACTCAAATACCGACAAAAAGTTTTTATACTTTCATGAGGTGATTTTTCAGACGTTTTGAAATTCTAATATATCGCAAAAGAACAATGGAAACACTTTTTCCACAATTGTACGCCACAGGACGTGACTTCCATGGTCACATGACCACTTCTGTCGCAGTGAAAATGATGCGATACACATAACAGACGAGGAGACAGAGACTTTTCTGGAAATAATTCAGGATAAAAAACATAACTTCCATTTTAGAGACAGAAAACAGCAGAGAAATGCAGCGTGATATGAAGACAGGAAGAGGTTCATCTTCCAGCAGTGAAAACTGATGGGATATTTCACCAGAGTTACGATGCTCCTGCCTAAAACAACCACCAATGGAAACAGGTTGAAAATGACTGTAATGGAAATGCAGCGTATCATTAAGAGCTGACGCCTGACTGTCCACGACTGTTTCTGTTTCACCAGGATAAATACACACTGTTGAGTGTTTTCCATCAGTAAAAGCTGCACCAGTGAAAATATAGAAAAAAAAAACAGTGTTTCATAGTTTCTTTCCCACAAACAGATCTACTAACAACTGTCAACAGATGGAATTTGGAGTGAAAATGATACGATTCTGCATGAGGTTTTGTCCGCAGTGGTAAAAACCGTCATGTCTAACCCTGTGGAGCCAGACTATGATGTGAATAAATAGTCTGGGTACGCTCCATAGTATACAGTACGGGTGGGATCAACGGCTGCTCTGCAGGTAATAGGCCAACGCTATGACCAATCAGAGCAACGAACAATGTGACATATACAGAGCGACGAAAACTAGTGTAAACTTAGTGTCTATCAGGTTGTTTTAACATTCTTTAGGCGACGCTAGTTAACGTTAACACGCCGCTTTCACCTTCACTACAGAAGTATGGCTTAGAAACTTCAAAATGTTCAATTAAATTAAAGTGAAATTAATCATTTTAGATCCTTAAACACTTTTCTATAACTTTCAGTAAAAGGTAGAAAATGTCAAGCCCCGCCCACTCCCAGTGATGCAGCCAATAGGAAGTGCCCCCAGGGTGAGCAAAGGGCTGCTCTTATCTGAGTATTTATTCACCAGAGATCACACACACATCTGCCGTCACACTGCCCTGATGACATCAGGAAGAGAGAGAGAGAGAAACATACAAATAGAGAAAGAGAGAGAGAGAGAGAGCGAGAGAGAGAGAGAGAGAGAGAGAGAGAGAGAGAGAAACATACAAATAGAGAGAGAGAGTAGAGATGAAATAGTTCACCCAGACCTGGACCTGGTTTTAATACGAGCTGGAAATTAAGTCCGTAGGTGAGTACTATTATCACACTGACTGAAACTGTGCTTTAATGTTCACTGTAAGGTCGTTAGAAACAAAGGTGTTCAAAGTACTCACATTCTGTACTTAAGGAGAAGTGTGAAAAATACTGTAGTAAAAGTACAAGTACTGATTCTACTCTTTTACTGAAGTAAAAGTAAAAAAAAAAGTACAACTTCTCAACTGCAATAACGTAAAAAAAAAAAAAAAGTAAAACTGCATTTTTGTCATGGATGAAATAATACTTATTTAAGCAGAAAAATATGAAAAGTTTCAAATGTGTCTAAAAATAAATCCTTTAAAAGTGAGTTAGTGTGAAGACAGGGTGTTTGGTTAGGTCATGGTATAGTGGATGAAAAATGAGGGAAAAAAAGAAAATTGATAATTGATATAAAGTCATCATTTTATCAGATTTCAAAAAGACAAAAAGATGAAATAAAAGTCATAATTATAATATAAAGTTTTTATCCTCCACTGATTTTCCTTCTGAAGTGACTTTTCTACTGTTATATGTGTTTAGTTTGAAAAAGTAATGAGTCTATTCTGAGAATATAGAGTATAAAGTACAAATATTTATAGAAATGTAAAGAGTATAAAGTACATATATTTATATAAATGTAAAGAGTATAAAGTACATATATTTATATAAATGTAAAGAGTATAAAGTACAAATATTTATATAAATGTAAAGAGTATAAAGTACATATATTTATATAAATGTAAAGAGTATAAAATACATATATTTATATAAATGTAAAGAGTATAAAGTATATATATTTAAATAAATGTAAAGAGTAAAAAGTACATATATTTAAATAAATGTAAAGAGTATAAAGTACATATATTTAAATAAATGTAAAGAGTATAAAGTACATATATTTATATAAATGTAAAGAGTATAAAGTACATATATTTATATAAATGTAAAGAGTATAAAGTACAAATATTTATAGAAATGTAAAGAGTATAAAGTACATATATTTATATAAATGTAAAGAGTATAAAGTACATATATTTATATAAATGTAAAGAGTATAAAGTACATATATTTATATAAATGTAAAGAGTATAAAGTACAAATATTTATAGAAATGTAAAGAGTATAAAGTACAAATATTTATATAAATGTAAAGAGTATAAAGTACAGATATTTATATAAATGTAAAGAGTATAAAGTACATATATTTATATAAATGTAAGGAGTATAAAGTACATATATTTAAATAAATGTAAAGAGTATAAAGTACAAATATTTAAATAAATGTAAAGAGTATAAAGTACAAATATTTATATAAATGTAAAGAGTATACATATATTTATATAAATGTAAAGAGTATAAAGTACAGATATTCAAAAGTTGCCAGAAAAATAAATACTCAGATGAAGTACAAATACAAAAAAAAAAATCTACTTAAGTACAGTAATGAAGTACTTTTACTCAGTTACTTCCACCTCTGGTTAGAAACACTTCTTTTCTTCAGATATTAAATGTGTTTATTCAACGTTCCTCTAGAACGTTCTGTGGGTGGATTTTTTTCAATAACCGCCCGCTGCGCCATTAACGCCTGCTGCCAACGGCAACGAGTTTTGTCACTTCAGATTCACGGTACCGTATCACTCCGCAGGTAGTTGGGCCACTTTGAAAGTTTGGGGCCCAAATGTGGCCCAACAAAGGTTCCAATGCGGGCGGCCCCTGGGATACATTTAGAAAATATGTGTGTGTATATTCCTAATAGGGCTGGGCGATTTTCTCTTTTAAAAAAATCTCCGATTTTTTCCCAAAAAACTCGATTCACGATACGATTTTTTTCCCACGTGGGCTAAATGAAAATGAAAACACTAGAAACGTGGTTTCTTTCGTCTTCTTTTTTTAATTAAATAACATGTAAAACACAAATAGTTCTACAAATAAGTGTAAATAATAAATCATTTGTGCAAAAGGTGCAACTGTAACCTGAGACTTTGTCTACATGAACTGTAGTAAGTCCAGACATATCCACCACTGTTACAGGAAAAACTGTGCAAAAAAAATAGTGTAAAATATACATTTTGTTGGAAAAAAGAAAGCTTCAAATATTTTAACAACTAAAACAATATACATTAATACTCATATTATATGAAAAACATTGTAAAAAACGTAGTAGTGCAAAAGTAAGATAAAAATAAAACTAGTAACATTTTTACTTTGTAAGGACAAAATAAAACAAAACCTTATTATCAATCAAACTACTTCAATAAACCTGAACATGTTACCAATATTTTGGATATATGATGTTATTGTGTCTGTTATCGCTCCACATCGTGCTCCATGTTTATCATAAGGTGCAGAGTCCTGCACGGGTTCGGGTACCCGTGGGTGAACCGCAAATTTTCACGAAACGGGTGAAAAATGTTGTGCTGTGTCGGATACGGGTTCGGTTCAGATATCGGGTTCATTTATAGCGGGTCGTTCGGGTGCGGATTTTTTTTTTTCGTCAGAAAACGGGTCGGAGTTTAAACATGACGGGTACGGGCGGTTGCGGTATGTCAAAATCAGAACCGTGCAGGACTCTGATAAGGTGTGCCACGAGAAAAGCTTTCAGTCAGTGTTTGTTGAACACAGTGGTCGTACCGCTACCGTCAACAACAACAGTCTGAAGACACAGCTGACAACCAGGCAGTAGCTGGGCTTCGTCAGACCCTAAAAAGGGGGATCGTATGCGGGGCCTGGGGTGAAACACTACGGAAAGCAGCCTGGTTCATGGTTTTCTTTTTGAGAGGAAAAAAAGTGTGTGTGTGTGTGTGTGTGGGGGGGGGGGTGAATCGGATTGCACGATTTTCCTAAAATATGAATCGATTTTGCCATAAAACTTGATTTTAAATCTAAATCAATTTTTTGCCCAGCTCTAATTCCTATGTTCATGAGGACATTCATATGTTTATACACTCACATCATAGGGACCTCTGACACTGTGGGGACCAAAATCCAGTTCCCCACAAGGGTTAAACATAAATAAAGGTCCTCATTAGTAAAATAGAAATGATGTGGCGCTATAAATACATTCATTTGTTTTTTGCCAGAAGTCCCCATAAAGCATGAGGGAAACAGGTGCAAATCAAAACATCAAAATATGTATTTTTCAAAGGTTTGAAGTTGTGTTTACTTAAAAAAAAAGCAGTATTTACTTTTGTGTATTTTTTTAAGTATTTATTTTATAAGTGTGTATTTTTTTGTATTATTTTACCATTATCTATGATCTACTTTTATTCATTTATTTCATTGTTAAATTATTATTTATTTATTCAGTCTTTTTTTTTTATTTAACTTTGTATTATTATTACTTATTTGATTTGATTAAAGAATTATGTTTAAACTCACTCCCCAAAGGCTGCATGATATACTTGGTCCTCATGAGATGTGGAAATGTGTGTGCGTGTGTGTGTGTTTGTATTCCTATCTTTATGGGGACATTGACCCCCATTACATTTTGGTGAATGAAGATCAAAGGTCACAGTCACCAAAAATGTGTTTTCACCGTGACAAGAGAATACGGCAAATAAGGTAAAATGTTTGTGAGGGGGCGGGGCTTGTGCCTAGCACTACTTGTTCATTTTATTACTATTTATTCTTTTATTTATTTTTCTCTGCCATGTTCACGTTGTTCTTCTTTGTTGTATTAAAAAAACAAAACCAGAAATATACCATATTTTCCGCACTATAAGGCACACCGGACTATAAGGTTCGACATGAAAATCATAAGATAAAAAAAACAACAAAATTAGGAGATGAAAAGGCCAAAATTATGAGAAAAAAAGTCAAAATTATGAGAAAAGAAGTCAAAATTATGAGGAAAAAAGTGGAAAATTATGAGAAAAAAAGTCAAAATTGTGACAAAAAAAGTGGAAAATTATTAGATAAAAAGCCAAAATTATGAGAAAAAAAGTCAAAATTATGAGAAAAAAAGTCAAAATTATGAGGAAAAAAGTGGAAAATTATGAGATAAAAAGTCAAAATTATGAGAAAAAAAGTGGAAAATTATGAGAAAAAAAGCCAAAATTATGAGAAAAAAAGCCAAAATTATGAGAAAAAAAGTCAAAATTATGAGAAAAAAAGTCAAAATTATGAGATAAAAAGTCAAAATTATGAAATAAAAAGACAAAATCATGAGATAAAAAAGTCAAAATTATGAGGAAAAAAGTGGAAAATTATGAGATAAAAAGTCAAAATTATGAGAAAAAAAGTGGAAAATTATGAGAAAAAAAGCCAAAATTATGAGAAAAAAAGCCAAAATTATGAGAAAAAAAGTCAAAATTATGAGAAAAAAAGTCAAAATTATGAGATAAAAAGTCAAAATTATGAAATAAAAAGACAAAATCATGAGATAAAAAAGTCAAAATTATAGATTATGTTATAAGACGTACTGTGTTTTTTGTAGAAAATTAAATAATTTTAAGTGTGTTATAGTCCAGAAAATACAGTATGTGTAAAATAAAACTAAAATATACAATTTGTCCAAATACAAAACCACCACAGTTAATGCAACTGCAGGTCGTTTCTCAGCAACCATGAGGTACTTTTGTGTCACATGATTAAACATCCAGAACATTGATTAGAAACGCTCATAGAAACGGCTTGAATCAATAGTTTTCAAAGTCATTCACATCCTGTCGTCATTTTCACCCTTTGACTGAAAACGTTGTCAGTTGAAGCTGAAGCTGAAATGACATTTGGTTGTTTTTTGGTTTTTGTTTCACGTGTTGGAAATTAAAGTTTGTACAAATGTTCAAGTCTGACCACAGACTGTGTTTTCTTTAGTTTTAAAGTCTCACAACAAAACCTTAAGATAATAAAAGTGTTTGGAAAAATATTCCATGCAGAACAAATGATCCCAGTAAGTTTCCAGTAAGGAAACATGGAAAAAAATGATTAAAATTCCTCTGTTTTTGATATATATATATATATATTTTTAAATCCGAGTGTCCAGCGCTGCCACAGGAAGTCTCAATCATAACACATGCCGGTGTTGTTGGTTGGCAGCAGCTGATAAAACCTCAGTTTTATTGTTTTATAGTCTCTGTAATACAGTTAGAGACACAGCTGCTACTGAAAACAAGCGACTGTATGAGGAAGGACACGTTCAACAGTGATAGGAATCAGTTCACAAGTGTTTTTGTGGCGTTAAAAGTACTTTCAACACCTCATTTTTCATCAGAAACTAACTCTAAAGGAAGTTATATCAACAACTATACTTCTGTTAACCCTTTAACCCATGGCTCTCAAACTCATTTTATTTTAGGGGCCGCATTTAGACCCATTTGATCTGGACTGGACCAGGTAAATATTAGCATAATAACCATTTACATGGTGTTTTTTAATTCCAAATTATTTATTCTGAATAAAGTCATTTGGAATTAAAGCTATTTCCTTTCTGTTTACACATGTTCATTCAGAATACGTGTTTACATGGGAAACTCTAGTTAAAGGGATTATCCAGAGTTTAGTTAATTTTTTAGAACATTGTTAGTACATACATATAGTTGACATTAAAATCACATCATTTGGATGAACATTGACAAATTTAGATTTTGTGGTTTTGAGCCAAACTGTGTTAACATGGAAGTGATTAGAACACGTCTTTTTCACTAACATGAAACTCTATTTTTAGACTAAGGCCCTGTCCCATTTCTCCCCCTAACCCTAAAATTTCCCCTAACCCTAGATTTTGCGCGTTCATGTGTAGGGGTAGGGTGTCCCATTACCTAGGGGAGCAAGTGGGAGTGCGATTTTGCCCTTAAAATCAACCCTCAAAATGTAGTGAGGTTGGTTGCGGACTACGTTTTGAGTGGAAGATGAAATTACCCATGTTACCTTGTCAAGATAGCGGTAATGCTAACGTTAATGTTATAAATCGCCAACTATTGAAGAAAAAATACATCCAAATATTTAAATAAATCAACATACCTGAGACAAGACTGAAAGGCAAAGTAGACGGCGAATGCGTCTTCTGTTTGCCGCATTTCTTCTCTGCGCATCCCGAAGGTAAATAAACAGAACCAACACAACAGGTAACACAGCTGGGACCGACATTTGTCCTCTGTGTAAATAGTAGTCAGCTGATGTCAGTCTCGCGGAGGGGTGGTTTCATATTTGGCGGGGTAGACTTGTCAGCGTGTGACGTCAGCACGTTTGTTACGTTCACTTGGCGAGTGGTGTCCCATTTTCAGGGGGAATTATTTCCCCTTGATGAGTGGAATTTATTTTTTAGGGCACTTAAAACCAAGTGGAAGTTTTAAGGGGGACAAATTGGACAGGGCCTAACTCTTCTGTAGTTTATACATTGACCCACGCATCACTGGTGGCTATGGACGGGACATTTCAGAAAAATTCTAAACTCATAAATACCACATTTTATTTTTTTATTTTTTAAAGCATGAGATACTAAAATCTAAATTGTGACTTAATTTAACCTCTTTTTGTCACATTTTTGACTTTTTATGTCAAAATGATGCATTTTTTAAAATAACTTTGTTTTTTTTAAATCTCATAATGATTTTTATCTAAACTGTGACTTTTTATCTCAGAATTTTGACTCTTTTTCTCAGAAATATACTGATTTTATCTCATACTTTGGCCTTTTTTTCCCCCATTTTCCCTGAATTTCCTGCCCATACCCCCTAAACTGAAGCCTAGTTTTATCTTTTCCATTGCTCTCCTCCTTTTCTTGCAGGAGCACAGCTGAACATTTTATCCTCCACTTCCTGCTCAAAGCCATGGAGGTCACCAAGGTCACGGACGCCTCTGCAGACCCTCCTCCTCTGCTGGAGCGTCATGTCCGTCAGCGACGGCCGGCGGCTTCAGTTCTGAAGTCCAAGCTGAAGCGGGCTGTGAGCTGCTCTGGAGCCAGAGTCCGATCCACCCTGTCCGGGTTCTTCCCTGTGGTGCGCTGGCTGCCCAAATACAAACTCAGAGAGTACGTCTGGGGTGACGTCATGTCTGGAGTCATTGTAGGGATTATCTTGGTGCCACAGGCCATCGCCTATTGTCTGCTGGCAGGAGTGCAGCCCATTTACGGCCTGTACACTTCGTTTTACGCAAACATCATCTACTTCCTGATGGGGACGTCCAGACACGTCTCTGTGGGGATCTTCAGTCTTATGAGCCTCATGGTTGGACAGGTAACAGAAATGTTATCCCTGTATAGGGCACTTATTAACTGGACGATCAGGTGCACTGTCAATGAATGGTTTATTTTCAAGTTTTTTTTTCATATATAAGGAACTGGAGATTAAACAGTTACAATAACTCCCAACCTGTTTATGAGTTGTAACATGGTACAAAACACTCTTATTCTGCTAAATCAAACTTTAAAAAAGTCATGAGATAAAGCCAAAAATATGTGATAAAAAGCCAATATTATGTGATAGTCAAAATTATGAGATAAAAAGTAAGACTTTCAAGTCACCAAGCAAAACCAGAATTAATCAGTATATGTGACCCACCACCACGAAACCAGGCATAAGTCGCACTGAGCCGTTCAGAGCTACAGCCAAATTTAGGCTGGAAGGTGATTTGTTATTAGTGTTTACACCTTATCAAAAAACGGTACCTTAACACCTCTATGTTCACTTCCTGTGGTCATTACATTGAAATCCAATCAATAAAGGTGTTTATTGAGTCAATTATTTAAGCGGTGACAAAAGTTCAGGTATTGCTGAGCAAAGACAAAGACGACTTCCACCTCTTTTCGCCGAACAAAACGATCTCCGTTCCGTGGGTAAACACCCAAGTGTTTGGTACGAGGTAAAAGCTTATATTGAATGTTCTGTCCAATGGTGTAAGCCAAATGATTATAATACGTCACACTTCTGTCCTATTATTATAATATATAAAACTTCTGTGACATGTCCATCAGAGTGTCCTTTAACATCTGTCAACAATTTGTGTCAATCGGATACAAATTATTATGCGTTGCTAAGGACTTCCTACCCCAAAACAGTCCAAAACTTTAACGGACAATATCTAAAAATATGCAAATTGTAAAATATGTCCAAATGTGGATATTAAAATGACCATAACTTTGGTTCTACTTGTGATAGAAACATCATTTTTTCACCATCTTAAACCTTAGTTTCCACTCTACCAAGATACACACATAACTCTGTTTGGATTTACACACACTTATGCCTGGTTTACTGGTGGTGGGTCACATATGTTGTGTTCTGGATTATAAAACACACTGTCATTTTAGGAGAAAATTAAGTCTTAAGTGTGCCTTATATAAAATACAGCTCTCTGAAAGTCACAATTTCAACCGTATTATATTACACTGATCTACAAGTCAAAGTACAGTACTTCTACTTTTACCAGAGTTTATTTTTCACACAAGTGGCTGTACTTCTACTTAAGTACAGAATGTGAGTACTTTGATCACCTCTGGACATTAGTTTTCATTTAACAAAAAAAACAAAAAACATCTGCATGGGCTCAGTAATATTGGTGGTCTGTATCTGTCATCAGTTAAGGATAATGTCAAAGAATAAAAATAAAAATCCTAATTGTTCTATTACTAGTTCTGTCGTCATTTATTGGACTTGTTGCTAATGGTTCCTGTCGGCAGGTGGTGGACAAGGAGGTGTACCTGGCGGGTTTCGACCTCAATGAGGACTCAAAAACACCTGGTCCAGAAGTGTTTAACCATTCATTGGACGGAAACTTCACAACTACTAAAACAGTAGAGCTGATGGGTGTGCAGTGTGAGAAGGAGTGCTATGCTATCGCCATCGCTGCTGCACTCACATTCTTGGCGGGAATTTATCAGGTAAATGAATCGTAGTTTTGTGAAAGGAATTCTATCAATGAAATACTACTACTACTACAAAATACTACTACTACTACTAAGACTACAAAATACTACTACTACTACTACTACAAAATTCTACTACGACACCAGTCCTCAGGTCCTTACATTGGCTTCCTGTGGGTTAAAGGATACGGTACGGGTCAGGACAGCTTGTGTTTCTATAGGTTGGTTTCATGCGACGTCACATTGCTATATAGTCAGCACATGATTTTCAGATGGAGGGCAGGAAGTGAAGCCGAGTGGGAACGTATCTATGTTGTGTGTAGTTTACGTCTGCAACAATTGTTCTAACAGAGAGAAGGAAAAGTGATTTTTTTTTTTTAGAGTATCAAAGATTGTCATTCACAAAGGTGAGAAATGGAAAAAGTTCACAGAAAAACGCTGTAAAAAGTGGATTTTAAATCTGCCTTCTGTGGTTTGGGAGCTAATGCTAATGCTAAGACCTGTTTTATTTGTAAAGATACTACGTCAAGATGTATTGCATGTTTGTTTACATTAGTCACTACTGTTAGCTGCTAGCAGTAGCGACTATTGTCAACAAACATGTATCTCATCTTTATGTGTCCAATTAAACCATATTACAACAGTGTAAATGAACATTTAACCACAACCTAATGATATACAGCACATCCACAACAAAAGTTAGCTTTGGAACAAACCTCTGACCAAGTGGTCACTGCAGACACGCTGTGGATATTACTAACTACCTGCTCCTGCAGACATCCTACTACAACAGCAGCAGATGAAAGACTAGAAAAGTTTGAAGACAGAACTTTTGTGTCAGTGGGTGGGTCCACAACCTCGGTACCAAAATGCTCAGAGATCATTATGGTTTGGTCTTCACCAGGGTCAGATTGTCCATCTCACTTACTGTTCACTGGAGCTTTGCTGACATTATTGTCTTTTAAATGTTTTTATGTCTCTTATTTTAACTGTCTGTTCATTTGGACTTTCTTATGTTTTATCATCTTGAAATGTCCTGTACACGAAATGTCCTGTACACGAAATGTCCTGTACACGAAATGTACTATACAAAAACATTTGCCTTGCCTTACCATTACTACTAAGACTACTACTATTACTTCTAATACTACTACTATTACTACTAATACTACTACTATTACTTCTAATACTACTACTATTACTTCTAATACTACTACTATTACTACTAATACTACTACTATTACTTCTAATACTACTACTATTACTTCTAATACTACTACTACTACTACTAATACTACTACTATTACTTCTAATACTACTACTATTACTTCTAATACTACTACTACTACTACTAATACTACTACTACTACTACTAATACTACTACTATTACTTCTAATACTACTACTATTACTACTAATACTACTACTATTACTTCTAATACTACTACTATTACTTCTAATACTACTACTACTACTACTAATACTACTACTATTACTTCTAATACTACTACTATTACTTCTAATACTACTACTACTTCTAATACTACTACTACTACTACTACTATTACTTCTAATACTACTACTATTACTACTAATACTACTACTATTACTTCTAATACTACTACTATTACTACTTATACTACTACTATTACTTCTAATACTACTACTATTACTTCTAATACTACTACTATTACTACTTATACTACTACTATTACTTCTAATACTACTACTATTACTTCTAATACTACTACTACTCTGCATGCTTGTCTTTTAACTTGCTTTCTAAGATGTTTTTTTTTATCACTTCAGCTCACTTTTATGCATAAAACATTTATTTATTTACTTATTTATTCATTCACTCTTGGTTTGGTTTGGTTTGGTTTGGTTTATTTGTTCGCACCAATAAAAGAAATAAAAACAAAAACGAACAATATTGCTCCGGAAAAACAAAAGCAAAACCATTCAGGTGCAAGCCGAGGCTAAAGAAAGAAAAGAAAAAACAATATTACTCCGGAAAAACAAAGAGAGAAGAAAAAAAACAAAAACAAAAAAACAAAAACAAAAAACATTCAGGTGCAAGCCGAGGCTAGAGACCCATAGGGCCTATACAAGGCCTCTGCTCAGATTTTAACATATAATCTAGTGAAAAGCGAGCTGCATACAAATACAGCTACACCAAACACATATCATATCATAGACTTGTGCATGCATACATATACACAAGAATCCAAGTAGACAAAAAAATATTATACACTCAAAATAGAAAAGTATATGCAAGTAGTACAATTCTTCACAACATATCAAAATGACCTATTCACAATGTTTCCCAAGCAACATCCCACTGATTTGAGGCACAGTGTGGTTTGTGAATTAGAAGGTATTTAAGTCTGCTTTTTAAGATTGAAACAGATGCACAATTCGTAATTAAGATGGGCTTTGAATTCCATATTATAGGACCTCTAGTCTTGATACTAAATTGCCCTAATGATGTACGAGAGAATTTACAATGGAGATGATTGGTTTGTCTAGTTAGATAAGAGTGAATTGTAGAGTTAAAGACAAAAAAGTCGTGAAAAACACTAGAAAAAGGACTGTTGCTAGCAATACAATTATACATAAACACACAAATTTGATAAATGTTAATATCACGAATGGTCAGAATATTAAGTTGTTTGAACAATGGATCCGAAGGTGCCAGGTAACTTGAGGATGTGGCAAGTCTAACAAATTTCTTCTGAATCAATAGCAACTTGTGAAGCGATGATGGATAGGTACTAGCCCAAACTAGATTACAATAAGATAAATACGGGTAAATCAGGCTGTAATGTAAGGCTCTACATATGTGTTGTGTATTTTTTTTTAGGTGTGAGCTATGTGACAACCTAATTTCCCTGAGGGGGTGAATAATCTATCTGTCTATGTAAACATAGAAAAAAAAACTTGATTTACACTGAAAAGGGCAGAATACTGAGTAGAATGTTACACTATAATGTGCACTGTCAATGAATGGTTTATTTTGAGGGTTTTCAGATATAAGGTGCACTGGACGATATGGTGCATTAAATTAAGTAAAAATTCCGAGATAAAAAGTCAAAATTCAAAGTCGCTAAGCACTACTAGGATTAATCCATATATAAGGATTAATAAACTGGATTAAAAAACACACTGTTGTTTTTGGAGAAAATTAAAGACTTAAGTGTACTTTATAGTCTGGAAAATATGGTAATATAAAAAGATAAACAATTTCAGAAAAGTTAAATAAAATAGGAAACATATTTGGGAGGTGGTACAAAAGTAACACGGAATTAATTCAATAACTGGTCATCAAGTGTTGTAGGGGGGTGACTATGAAAGTTGGAAAATGAATGGACTGAAACACACACACACACACACACACTGAAACAAAAGTGAGTCTGTGTGTGTGTGTGTGTTCTGCTGAATGGCATCATTGTCAGACATGTAGATGTTATATAGAAGTCTATTAAACATCTGCTTATGTACTCCAAGTTCAGTTAGTAGTAAAACAGGAACACACTGTAGAACGTTACCAAGTGTATTTTTCTTATTTCTAGTCCAAGATCATTATCGTATTTTTATATTGTTTTTATCTTGTTACATTCTTGTACAGCGACCTTGGGTGTCTTTAAAAGTGATTTCAAATAAAATTTATTATTATTATTATTATTAAAATAATTTTTATTTATTTCACCGTCTGTATAAAAGTCGACTATCGACCCCTTCAAAGTCAACGTCATTCAAACATCACAGGAAGTTGTGTGCGCAGACCGGAGTCAAAAAACTGCATGGAAACACTGTTTATAGAGATGACAGACCTAAAGCAGAGCTAGAAATGTCTAGTTGTTGTGTTGTCAGTCGTCTGGATCAGTACAAGGACAGAGTTAAAATGTATAGAATGTCATCTGGATCTCACCCATTAAAAAAAAAGATGTTCAGTCCTGAGATGAACTGCAGACTCATACAGGGTGTACCCCACCTTCACCCACTGGAGCTGGACTAGACCCCCAGTGACCCCAGTGACCCCTGTGACCCTAGTGAGGATAAAGGACGTGGGAGAGCGGGTCATCCATTGACCGAAGGGTTGGCGGTTCGATTCCCGCTCTGTCCTAGTCAGTCCGTTGTGGGCAAGACACTCTACCCTCCTACCTCCAGTGTCACTCACACTGGTGTATGAATGCGTATGAATGTTCGGTGGTGGTCAGAGGGGCCGTAGGCGCGAAATGGCAGCAACGCTTCTGTCAGTCTGCCCCAGGGCAACTGTGACTACATATGTAGTTTACCACCACCAGAGGGAACATGTGAGAGTGAATGAATAATGGATCAATAATGTAAAGTGCTTTGGGTGCCTTGAAAAGCGCTATATAAATCTAATCCATTATTATTATTATTATTAAAGTGGGTTCAGATGACGACACTAATTCACAGACAGAGCTCTTCAGCATTTGTTCGTTCGTCTGTCACCTCATCAGGTCCTGATGGCGGTGTTTCGACTTGGCTTCGTCTCCGTCTACCTTTCGGCTCCGATGCTGGACGGTTTTGCCACTGGAGCCTCCTTCACCATCCTGACTGTCCAGGCTAAATACCTTCTGGGTTTGAAAATCCCCCGTCATCAAGGTTACGGCACAGTGGCCGTCACCTGGATCAACATCTTCGCCAACATTCACAAGACAAACCTGTGTGACCTCATCACCAGTGTCATCTGCATTTCTGTTTTAGGTAAAATTATTACGATTTTCTGCACTGTAAAATAGAACTGTAGAATTAACAGTAAAAGTTTTGAAACTGCAACTTACAAAACTGTCAGTGAAAATAGAATACAAAGCAGTTTATTTGAGAAGGTCTTTGTGCTGACTATTAAATTAAATGTAGCTGTAAGTTTTACAGGAAGAGCCTGTGAACAAAAGTAAATTAGTGTGTAGAAATTATGCATTTCTATTGTTTGGAGAAAATAAAACTGTAAATTGAAAAACAATGCAGTGCTGTTTAAATTGCAAGACCGTAATGTTAAAATAACAGAATATTTTAAGAAATGAATAAATAAAAAGTAATAAAGAAGCAGAGGTGGTAAAATTACTCACATTCTGTACTTAAGTAGAAGTACAGCTACTGGTGTGAAAAAATAATCTGGTAAAAGTAGAAGTACTGATTCAACTCCTTTAATGAAGTAAACGTTAAAAAGTACAATTATTATTTTTATTATGAGTAGTTTTTTTTCACACTAGCAGCTGTATGTCTACTTAAGTACAGAATGGGAGTATTTACCATGTGTTCCACACTATGAGGCGCACTGTCAATTAAATGTTTTTCATATACAAGGTGCACTGGACTATAAGGCGCATTAAGTGAAGTCAATATCGTGAGATAAAAAGTCTAAATTGTGAGATAAAAGTTAACATTAGATAAAAAGTCTAAATTATGAGATAATCCCTGTTGTTTTTGGAGAAAATTTAAATCTTTTAAGTACACCTTATAGTCTGGAACATACGTTGCTTTGACCACCTCTGCTTATTGTTTTCTTTTAACCAGTGGCAGGTAAAGAGCTCCAGGAGCGTTTCAAGGATCGTCTAAAGATCCCTCTGCCAACGGAGCTGGTGGTGGTGGCAGGAGCGACACTGGCCAGTCATTTTGGAGACCTGAACGGGGTTTATGGCTCCAGTGTTTCCGGTCACATCCCCACTGGCTTCACCCCACCACAGGTGCCCAGCTTCAGCCTGATGCCTCGGCTGGCACTGGATGCCATCCCCCTGGCTGTCATCAGGTAACAAACATTAGCTGATCACCCCTGTCACCTGATTTACAGGTTGTGATTAAAGTGGATTAGTTTTATGATTAAAAAAAAAAAAAAAATGTTTTCTTGTCAAATCATTGGGAACATAGACCAAAACCAGCATAGATTAAAGCAGCTTATTTTACTAATATTAAGGCTGAATCCCATTTCACCCTTTAGCCCTACAACTTACTAGCCTAGCCATGCTAGACCCCCCTATAGCGGCAGCAAATCTAATCTTCTACGGTAGCAGTCTATTTGAGCTCAATTTAACTTTGGCTTGATTTCCCTGAAACTGGCCAACGAATCACAGTGAAGTATAGTCAGAGGGCGGGCGTAACAAAGTAACACTGCAACAAGAAACAACCAGAAACAACCGTAGAAGAAGAACGCTGGTTGGATGTAGTACTGTCCTATTGCATACAGAGGGATTTGAAAGATGACCTTTTAGCCCCGCCTCCCCTGACTATGAAGGGGTACGAGAAATTTCCCAGAATACAAAGCAAACCTTTTTAAAGCTGGCAGCATCTATGAAGGAAGTACACAAATGTAGTATTTTCACTATAATTTACAGTTTTTAAGTTGTGATAACTGTTGTATAAAGTTTGACATTGTCACAAAGTGTAATGGTCATTTTCTCCATAAAACACTCATGAAAAAAAATCACTATTTATAGAAACGTGGAGTACTGTGTCGATGCATAGCACTTCTCCGATTGAACGCAGATATTAGTAAAAATCTGTTCATATCCAGGAGTGCGACACAAGTACAGCAGCAGACATGTTAGTTTAGTTCTGGTTAACGCTGTGGTTTTTGGTTACGTAACAACTGGTAGAGTGAACTGATGATGAAGGTGAGTGTTGAAGGGGTGTCCCCATTCATAGAGGCTGATTTTCAAGCCCTACCCCTTATAGCTCCACTTGAAGGGGGTTTTAAAATTCAGAAAAAATTAAGTTGGTACTTTGACCTACTTTTTCCAAAATGTAATTGACAGTCTTGTTTGAAAGTGAATTTTCCCTTCGTGTTCTAGTTTTGCCTTCACTGTGTCACTGTCTGAGATGTTCGCTAAGAAAAATGGCTACACCGTTCGTCCCAACCAAGAGATGCTCGCCATCGGCTTCTGCAACATTATCCCCTCTTTCTTCCACTGTTTCACCACCAGTGCAGCGCTGGCAAAAACTATGGTCAAGGATTCAACTGGCTGTCAGACACAGGTGAATGCCAATTACTAAAACAGCCACTCGAGGTAGCCCAAACTATGACTTAACCCTTCCTTATAATTATTACCTCCGCCAAGGAGGTATTAAATTCGGGTCCGTTTGTCTGTCAGCAGGATTACGCAAAAAGTTCTCAACGGAGTTTGATAAAACTTTCAGGAATAATAGATATCAGTGGTAATATCTCAGGATCCAGACAAGATAGAATCTTGCAGGGTTTTTTCCATTCACATGGTCTCACCTTTGGACATCAGATGGGTCAACACCATCACATCATGTTTGGACGTCATATTTTATGTTGGTATGTACCTTTTTGAAATGTCCAGCATTTCATGTTTCATGGAATTCGGAAAAAGATCTAGGATCTAAGATCTATATATATATATATATATATATATATATATATATATATATATATATATATATATATATATATATATATATATATATATATATATGTATGTAGACTGACAGAAGTGTGGCTGACATTTTGCACCTACAGCCCCTTAAGTACAGAATGGGAGTACTTTTGACACCTCTGGTAATAAACAGTTGTAGGAGCAGCTCTAAGGGGATGTTTACACGACAAGGATGATTGTGGCTAAAAACAACACAATATTTTATCGGAAGTGCCTTTTGTTTACACAGCAACTGTGTGTTGGGATCTCAAAACAAAAAAATGTGAAGACCACTACCAGAGTGGGGAGTTTTGAAGATGTGCCGGGTCGTGTCACTGTCTAAACATCAGGAAACGCAGAACATGTTGATGTCGCATACACTTTTGCGTCACACTAAATATGCTGAGCCACTAAAACTACAAATATGTCAGACTACCTGGATCCCACGGATCTTCAAGCTGCTCTGGTAACTCCAGTAACTGTACTGGAGTTGTTTCAGTTATTGTACAGCCCAACAGATGACTGTACAGTTACCTACATCAGGCTGACATGCATATCCAATCAATTTTCGCCCACTGTTGCATCTTCCTATAAACAAAGATTTCCTCCTGAAAACACTCCTCTAAATGCAGATGAAAAATTGAAGATGAGACTTCACTTTTGCGTCTTGTGTTTTCATCATAAGCATATAAACGTAGCCGAAAGGACAAAACTGTAGCTGGTCACTCTTGCCTTTTTAGGTTGACCTGTGTGACCTTTTCTCCGCCTCATCACTCTTTCCTTCCTCGACGTCTCTATTGCAGGTGTCCAGTCTGATCAGCGCCCTGGTCGTCCTTCTCGTCCTCCTTTTTTTTGCACCGTTCTTTTATGCTCTTCAGAAGTGTGTCCTGGCTTGTATCATCATCGTCAGCCTTCGTGGGGCACTGAGGAAGTTCAAGGACGTCCCGGCAAAGTGGCGCAGCAGCCGAAATGACACCATCGTGTGGTTGGTGTCAATGGGAGCCACGGCTTTGATCAGTGTAGAGCTGGGCCTCCTGACAGGGGTCGTGTTCTCCATGATGTGCATCATCTATAAAACCCAGAACCCTATGGTGAGTCACACACACCAGGTGGGTTCACATGGGAGTTTTTATTCCCATTTAATTCCAAATATAAAAGTTAATTCCGCTTTAAGGTGACCATGTAAACACCTAATTCCCGTCGAAAATGTTAATTCTGAATAAAACTTAATTCCGAATAAAGTCCTGGTTTATTCCGATGTTAATTGGGAATAAGATAATACCTGTCCCATGTAAACAATTAATTCTGCTTTAACATTATTCCTGTTGTTCTGCTCATGCTCCTGGTCTTGTCACCATGACGTAAGTCATTACACCGGCATGCACACATTCTGCACTGCCGCCATTAGTGTAGGAAAATTTTCCCAGATGTCTGCACGAAGCAAGCGTTGGAGTCACAGCAAAGTAAAGTATTTGATTGGAGCATTGGAAGAATTAAATATAACATGTAGTATCTGGTCTAACATGTTGATAGTTGCAACAAAAGCAAAACCGGAAGTGGGCACAATTGTTTTCTTCCGGTAGACGGCAAGACGTCACATGGGCGTTCTGTCCAATCAGAACCCTCTTAAAGCCTAATTAACTAGAGCAGAATAAACCCGTTTCCCATCTAAACGCTTATTTGGAATAAACATGTCCATGTAAACACGAAGAAAATAACTTTAATTCCGAAATATTTTATTCAGAATACATAATTCGGAATTAAAAAACACCAGGTAAACATACGGACTGAAGTACAGTCCTCAAAAGGTTACTATGACATGCAGAACATTATTACATTCTTGTTCCACCAAGTTATTTATATGTTTATTTGTTTAGGATATGCATGGTAAGTACAGAGAATATAGATAAACTAAAGATCTGTTGTCTTAACTTATCATGTTTATGGTGATTGTTGATTTACAACACCTATCTCTACTATGCTTTTTCCTTTTATATAGGACTTAACAGTGAGATAAGGACGAAATAACTAACTGAAAATACCATAAAGCTAACAACAACTGACGCCAGTTGGATGCAAAAATTTAAAGGGCAACATCCAGGTTAGACACTACCATGGATCATAGTGTACAGTATAAAAGATAAAAAATCAGGATGTCCATAAAGAAACTGCAATTCAAAATTGCAATAATTACTTTCTTTTACCAAAAATGTGAAGAAATAACGGCCCTGTCCAAAAATGGGGAGTGGCTGGAAGTTACGTAGCAGGAGGGAGTCCCGCAAGATCAAGCTAACTAAGGTGTATACTGACAACGTGGACGAGACAAGAGCAGATAGTATTTACAATGGACCACAGCCTTATAATTATGAACCACAGTAGAGAGAGAGAGGGAGGCCAGGGCAATCGAGAGAGGGATATACAGAGGAATGATGGGCAAAGGAGGGAGATAGTTTAATAATCAATGGTGAATTGGCCAAAATATCTGGTGAATGCAGCAGTAGCATAGTGGCTAATGCAGTAGTAGCATAGTGGCTAATGCTATGAGTTTACATCAGGCACGTTTACCTTCTTAACCCTAACCCTAATACACCATCTCAACTCTAAAAAGGCTCTCACTATATCTCACTAACAAGTACTTCAACTTCTACTCGTATACCCACAACGTAGAATTCAGCTCATCCACCATTATATGTTTACCTTCTGTTACGTCACCTAACCCTAACCCTGTGGGAAAGAAATAACTCCATTTCCTGTAAAATCAGCACCTTTTAATCTAATTTTATGAAAATAGGGTTTATGGATCATGGTTATTTTGTATTACAAAATTCATTTCTTAATAGTAAAACACTAAGTCTACATTTAAGGATGAAAAAAAAGTTTACATTTCTCTTTAAGTTCTAGACGTCATCAGTTTATTGTATATAAAAAGTAAAAAAAGGTTGGCAGCTAAACGCAACTGAAATTCTTAAAAAACATCTATATATACTAACTATATATATATATATATATATATATATATATATAACTATATATATATATATATATATATATATATATATATGTGTGTGTGTGTGTATGCGTGTTTCAATTAACTCACCTTTGTGCCTTCAAACTTGCGGCCCGGGGGCCAAATGTGGCCCACCAGTGGTTCTAATGCAGCCCATGGGATGAAGAGCATAATAACCAATTCAATTACTCCATATTTTCTTCTCAGTTTTTTTCTTTGCCTGTAAATGACGACAACATAAAATTTTAAAAAGTTGCCAGAAAATAAAATACATACTCAACTTAAGTAGAAATACCTAAAAAATCTACTTAAGTATAGTAAAGGAAGTACTTTTACTTAGTTACTTCCCACCTCTGTATAGTTTGGTTAATATAGTATATAATGAAATTCTTTAGTAATCTTTTCTTTCTTTCATCAGGTCTCAATTCTCGGCCGGGCTGCTGACACTAACCTTTACGAGGACGTGGAGGAATACAAGAACCTCATTCCACCTGCTCAGATCCGGGTTTTCCGTTTTGCAGCGCCGCTGTACTACGCCAACAACGGCTCCTTCCTCAAATCCTTGTATAAAGGTGTGGGAGTCGAACCTTTCTTGGAACTCACCAAGAGGAGAAAGGCCGAGAAAAAAGCCAAAGACGTGTCGTCAAAGCAGGCCACAGAGAACGGAAACCAGAACAACGGGGAGGTAGCGGTGGGACTCCTGCAGAGCCAGCTGGACTTCCACACCATCGTCCTGGACTGTTCCGCCATCCCATTCATCGACTCCACAGGCACGGCCACGTTCAAAGGGTTGATCAAAGAGTACAAAGAAATCGGAGTCAGCGTCCTTCTCACCGGCTGCAACACATCAGTCATCGACGCTTTAAAGGAGGGCGAGTTCTTTGGGAAAAACGACAAAGACATGAGTCGGTTACTGTTTCACACAGTTCACGCAGCAGTCGTTTACGCTGAAGATTTTGGCTCTGCAGCAAAACAAACCTCATCGGGTGAGTCGGCAGTGTAGGAGAGGAAACCGCAGTAGTCTAGTGTCGCTCAATGTAACTTTTGTCTAGATTTCCCTGAAACTGGTCGACCAATCACAGTGAAGTATAGAGTCAGAGGGCGGGACTAACAAACCATAGAAGAAGAATGACGACGATGCATGGTTGCGGACTGGGTGTAGATTTCCTTTTATCACAGATGAGTGAAGAATGTGAGAAAACGTCAACAATCTTTAAATTCTTTTTACAGAAGCGACAACAGTCGTTCAGCTCCATAATCCACCATTTTGTTTAGTCATTCCTAACTTTCTCCAGACTCTTCCATGAACTTTCTGCCATTTTAACTACATCATCCTAAAGATTACACTGATTGGTTGTAGTACCGTCCTATTGCATACAGAGGATTTGAAAGACAACCTTTTAGCCCCGCCTCCTCTGACTATGAAGCACCACTAGACCCATACATGGAATGAATAGAGATAGCACTGCTGGGCTAGTTTTAGATGTTAAATGTGTTAAACTTTCATACCTTAAAGGTGTCATTTCAATGTCATTTCATTAATATTGCTGTGTTTACCTTTACCATTTTACAGTGGTTCCGTTTAAAACAATAATGTCCTGGTTACTTTGTTTCCAGCTGTTTTTGGAGGGTAGTTTTACCATCCTTCCTCATATATATTTATAACGTTATAGGTTATAAATTATATATACGTTATATAGCGTTTCTAGTTGCGTTTCCATTACCCTTGGAAATTGGCAAAATATAAATATAGCTATAAAAAACTGAATTTCAAAAAAGAAAAAACACTCAAACATCAATAAAAAGTTTTTATACTTTCATGGGGTGGTTTTTCAGATGTTTTAATACTCGAATATATCACAAAAGCACAATGAAAAGTTTTTGTACAATCACAGGATGTGACGTAGATGGTCACATGATCACTTCTCTCAGAGTGAAAATGGTGCGATACATATGGACAGAGGAGGAGACAGAGACTTTTCTGGAAAAAATTCAAGAGAAAATTAGAGATTTGGTTCTGAACCAGGAGGGATGCATATATTGTATAAGGTAAACAAGTTTCCATCCAGATCATTATGAACCTACCGTCCTAGTCTTTTATAGTAGACATGTGTTCATATGTCACCCTTCCAGAAATTAGAATTACTACTCCTCTTGTGTGTTTAGATCTGTTTGAGGACAAGAAGACATATTTTAATCCCTGTCTTTTAAGTTTTACATGTTCAGTTTCCCTCAGATGGGTTTCTTACAAAAATGCAATGTCTATGTTTTCAGTTTTTAGTTTAAAGGTGTCATTCTGCTGAAAACCACTTTTCCATCTGATGGGTCACCCCGACTTACCGACACACGTTGCCTTTGAAAGTGGTTTGTCACCTCCACTGGCTGTATACCGCATTCACACAAAACAACGAGAGGAACGAAGAATGCATCTGACATCAGAGGGACTTTAGTGTCACCCACATGGGCTTAAGACAGTCCCCGGCAGCAAATCTGAAGTAGCATTAGCATTAGCATCAACAAGAGAAGACGGCACCACAGTAGCTGCTGCACAAACTGGGAAAAAAAATGGCGGATCAAACTGGTGCATGTGCTCTCTGTGGAAATAAAGCCTTGTTTTTTTCCCTTCACATTTTTAGAACAAGCAAGGGTACAAAACCTAGCTACTTAGGTACACACATAGCAAGAGGGGAGGGGGAGTGTTCTTTCATGCATTCTGAGCCAATCAGAGACGCCTCGTGACCACGTCATGGACATGTATGAGGAAGCAGCGGTAAACTGTTCGACCTCAAGTCATTTTTCTACCGTGAAAAACCAGCTTGAAACAAAACAATCCAGGCATTTTTTTTAAATAGAACCAACACACAATGTATTCAATAACAATGGAGAACGCAGTAATATTAATGAAATAACCATGTAATGACAGCTTTAAGAAGAATGTTTTGCTCTGTTTTGCTGAGCTACAAAGCACATTCACATTTAAAGACATTACTTTAATTTTCTAGTCTTTATACATATTTAAATCTGTACTTGTTTTGTGTTAGAATTTCAACAGTGGCTAACTCCCCCCAAAACAAAAGAAAAAAGGTTTTTCTCCATTTTAACATAAAACCAAGAACATGAGTTTACCGTCATCATAACAAAATTAGTAAAAGCATGAACTTCCTGTACTCGAATCTTTGTCCCCCTAAGGACCCTGTTCTTAGGTGGAGGGAAAACCCCTCCTGGATGGATGGGGCCCCTCTTAGTGGTGCTGTAGCTGACCTGCTGGTGTGCTCCATGTCCAATAATTAGCCCAACACTGCTATTTCGTTCAGTCTGTGATTTGCTGTAGTTTTAGCACAATACATTTTAAAATAAGGAGAGAGTGTAAAAAGGGAAAATAAACTGCTCACCTCTCTTTATTCCAGCCTGTTCACTTCTTTAACATTAGGATGAATTTCTAAACTCTTGGAGCTTTTCTTTCACTCGCGTGTCCATTTGTGGTCCTGAGTCGGCTACTCGTTGCCATGGGAACGCCTTCAGTATTTTCTCCTGTAGTTTGGGGGGTTCGGTCCTCTCCGACAGCAGGTGTTTCCATCCTCCATGTTCGTAGTTCCTTTGCAGTTTGGTGAGCGTCCTATGCGTAATCGCGGTTAAAGAAAATCGGTTTGTTGTTTAGGTGGGTTTTCTTCCTGCAGACCAATTTCAGTACAGTTTATTTAACATCATGTTGTTGAAAGTTTATCACGATGGACCGAAGTGAACCGTCAGGTACCGGACTCTGGGTCAAGGCTCTATATGAGCTCTTTGGATTTTCAGGAACATACCGTCAGGGAGAGTCAGCAGGTTATCCAAAAACTGTTTCATCAAACCCCCTCTGGCACAAAGCAGAGGCGGGTGTTATTTCTCCTCCTGTCTCCTGGTGTCTCCTGGTGTCTCCTGCTGTCTCCTGGTGTCTCCTCCTGCCTCCTGCTGTCTCCTCCTGCCACCTCCTGTCTCCTGGTGTCTCCTCCTGTCTCCTGCTGTCTCCTCCTGTCTCCTGCTGCCTCCTCCTGCCACCTCCTGCCACCTCCTGCCACCTCCTGTCTCCTCCTGCCTCCTCCTGTCTCCTGGTGTCTCCTCCTGTCTCCTGCTGTCTCCTCCTGCCTCCTCCTGTCTCCTCCTGTCTCCTGCTGTCTCCTCCTGTCTCTTGCTGTCTCCTCCTGTCTCCTGCTGCCTCCTCCTGCCACCTCCTGTCTCCTCCTGCCTCCTCCTGTCTCCTGGTGTCTCCTCCTGTCTCCTGCTGTCTCCTCCTGCCTCCTCCTGTCTCCTGGTGTCTCCTCCTGTCTCCTGCTGTCTCCTCCTGTCTCTTGCTGTCTCCTCCTGTCTCTTGCTGTCTCCTCCTGTCTCCTGCTGTCTCCTCCTGTCTCTTGCTGTCTCCTCCTGTCTCCTGCTGCCTCCTCCTGCCACCTCCTGCCACCTCCTGTCTCCTCCTGCCTCCTCCTGTCTCCTGGTGTCTCCTCCTGTCTCCTGCTGTCTCCTCCTGCCTCCTCCTGTCTCCTGCTGTCTCCTCCTGTCTCTTGCTGTCTCCTCCTGTCTCCTGCTGCCTCCTCCTGCCACCTCCTGTCTCCTCCTGCCTCCTCCTGTCTCCTGGTGTCTCCTCCTGTCTCCTGCTGTCTCCTCCTGCCTCCTCCTGCCTCCTCCTGTCTCCTCCTGTCTCCTGCTGTCTCCTCCTGTCTCCTGTTTGTTTCTGTGTCCCTCATACGTTCTTCTGCCTCGGTAATCGCCTGGTGGTGACTTCAGTTAGCTTGTTGTTTAGCTCGTATCTCAGTTTAGCTAGCTCGTCTCTGAAGTCTTTCTTTAAATCTCCTATAAGGTCGAAGAAGCTGAGTGTGTGTCATTTTTAAAGACTGATGTTTTTCGAGATAGTTGACCATTCTGTGAACAGTTTATCACCTCCGTCACTGTTAGCTAGCAAGTCGCCATTTCTTCGTCGTTCGGCTCCATTAGTTGTTTTTTTTTTTGCAAATTTTTTTGTTCACTTGTTCTTCTTCTCCTATTTGTATCGTCTCTTTTCTGTTCTTCCCACTCATACCTCGTTCTTCATATATTTCGTGTTCTGGATATTTTTGATACTGACTGAAGAGGAACAATTGATTACCGTGTTTCTCTGTCATGGCGTAACCGGAAGTCCTTTATTAACTGTTTTAAATGTTTTATGTCATTTGTCTTAATTTTCTGTTAATGCATTTTAATAATGTTTTTCATTTTAATGTTTTCGTAAAGCACCTTGAATTTTCTTGTACACAAAATGTGCTATACAAATAATTTGCCTTCCCTAAAAGAAAAAAAAATCTGCCAATGAAACAAGTAAAAAATATCTTGGTAAGATTTCTTGAAATAAGATTTCCCAGATCTATTATCAAAAATAAGCTATTTATATCTCACTTACAAGTTACTTTTAATGTGATTATTTTTAATTTTAAATGTGAGAAGCTATTTGGACCAGAAGTGGTAACATTTAGAGTTTTGTCTTTATTGGGGTTGAATTAGTATTAATATAACAGTCACAATAATGGATTGGATTTATATAGTGCTTTTTTGGCCACTCAAAGCACTTTACATTCGTGACCCCTTATTCATTCACTCTCAGATGCTCCCTCTGGTGGTGGTAAACTACAGTTGTCCTGGGGCAGACTAACATTTTGTGCCTTCGGTCCCTCTGACCACCACCAAACATTCATACATTAGTGTGAGTCAGAGTCCTGCACGGTTCTGATTTTGACAAACTGCAACCGCCCGTACCCGTCATGTTCAAACCCGTATCCAAGCCGTTTTCCGACGAAAAAAAAATTACAAATCCGCACCCGAAACGACCCGCTATAAATGAACCCGATATCCGACCCGAACCCAGAAGAAAATGTCAAACTTAAATACAAAATGTATTACCACAAATATACTGAACAGTGACATAGCCAAGGCAGAGCCAAATAAAAATGTTGTTAAACAGTAGCAGACAAATAATAAATTAAAAAACTATTTTTATCCGTGAGCTCGTGCGCGCGCGCACACACACACACACACACACGCTTGAAAAACGCATCAAGAAGGAAGCCGACAGGAGGCAGCTATACAAGTCCAAACTAAAGAGCAGTTTTTAGCCTATGAACCGCAAATTAGACCCGCGATCACCCACGTCCGACCCGAACCGAACCCGTATCCGACACAGCACAACATTTTTCACCCGTTTCGTGAAAATCTGCGGGTCACCCACAGGTACCCACGGGTACCCGAACCCGTGCAGGACTCTGGTGTGAGTGACACTGGAGGCACGAGGATGAAGTGTCTTTGCCCACAGACACAACAGGATTTGAACTGCCAACCTTTCTGTTATTGGACAACCCTCTGTACTAACTGAACCGCTCCCAAATGAATTGACTTAGAGCTGTTATATAAACATATTTTGTTCTTTAAGGCAGGGGTGTCAAACTCATTTTAGTTCAGTTCCACATTCAGCCCGATATGATCTGAAAAGGACCAGACCAGTAAAATAACAATAAGAGTCAAATTACATTATTATAATGTTTACATCTACGTTTCCCTCAAAATGTGAAGAACATCAACAACTTGACATGTCTTAAGACAATCGAGTACAATTTGAACACTTTTCTGCCTCAGTCTATCAGTTTGTCATTTGTACATGTGCATAATAACTTCCATTTTAATTACAAAACATTTAGTAACGGGCAGAATATTTGTAAAATGACACTTTTCTTCAGATATTTCAGCTGCTTCATATTTGTGCAGGTATTTATTCAGGTAAAATAAAGATTTTTATGCAATTTGACTTTTTTTTTTACATTAAAATCTGCAGTTTGTAGGTAATTATGATCATAATGTACTAGTCTGAGCCAAATAAGATCTAATTTTTCTTTAGGTACAACCTGAATTAATATTTTCATTGTTATTCATCTTGTGGGCCAGACTGGACCCTTTGGCGGGCCGGATTTGGCCCCCGGGCCGTGCTTTAAGGCCTGGTATAAAGTCCACGTTGGCTTTAATCCATGTGTCCAGAGTCTACACATGTGAAATTAAACCAGTGTCAGCAACATGTCCTGTTGTGGAAACTATTGTTTTATAACTTTTGGAACTAACCAGTTAAGTTTAGCACTGGTGGAAAAATGAAAGGAACCAGTTTTATGTGAGTCACATGACATTTAGTTTTGTTTTAACTGTGGTTCCTTCTGTGACAGATGGAGCCTTGTCCTTTTATTTTGACAGACTTGTACTCTTGCCCTGTTCTGGTCATTGAACATCTGTCCATTACATGTTCCCAGAGGTAGAAGTACACAAGTACAAGTACTTCCTTTACTGTACTGGGAAAGTACAGTTTTTAGGTATCTTTACTTTACTGGACTATTTATTTTTCTGTAAACTTTTTTATTTTGTTCGTAAATATCTGTACATCATACTTTTCATTTGTTAGTTACTCTTTACATTCTCAAAATAGACTCAGTACTTTTTCAAACCAGACAAATGTGACAGTATGAACATAAACCAGTCATGAGTAAACCAGAAATCATACAACATCGTCATTTTGACTTTTTAATCTCATAATTATCCATTTTTTAATCTCATAATTTTGACTTTTTATCTCATGATTTAGTTTTTTTTTAAAATCTTATAATTATGCATTTTTTAAATCTGCTATTTATGACTTTTAAATTTTTCCAAAATGTTCCATATCCACTAAAGTGAGTACCATGACCCAATAAAACACACCACGAGAACGCTCTCTGAGTACTTTTATAGTTTTTGTATTAAGATGTAGACATGATTGTTGTACATTTTGGAAATTCCAATTTTGTATTTTCATAAAGTAATTTTATTGTGTAATGTATTAACTAGACTTAAATTATGACTGATTCATTCAATCATTTTATCATTTTTACTTTTAGTGCCGACATCATGTTACTGTATTTTCATCCATACACTGCCTTAACATGAAATACTTGAATTAAACAGATGTTTTCATTTAAATCTTGTGTCTATGAATCTATTATTTCTTAAGCTGATATTATAGTGGAAATGTAAATATAAAGAAACTGTCACAACATGTATTTACATTCAGTTCATCAGTCAAATTGTCTTTAATATTTATTATTGTGGTGTTAAGGAGTTTATGTTAGAGTAAAAAGAATTAAATATATTTTATATATATTAGGGTTGTCACAATTAATCAAGTTAATCACAATGAACTGTTTTAATTGCATTTATGAGCTTTTTTTTAATCACAATTAATTGTCATTAGAGTTCCCAAGTATTTTATCATTTTACAAATACATATTCTTTTCCACCACAGTAACACTTTATGATAAAGACGGTAAAAAATATTTTATATCAGACTATTTTCAAGGGCTGCTTTTGAACCTTCATTATTACTGGTATTATGTATTTATATTTTACCCTGTTGGTCAGATCTTAGTATGAGACGATTTAGTGTCTAACTGGTTTAGTTTGAATTAAAAAAAAACAAAAAAAAACCCATTTGTACAATATATATATATATATATATATATATATATATATATATATATATATATATATATATATATATATATATATATATATATATATATATATATTATAAGACCACAAAATTGTGGAAAGTACAAGGACAATATATTTCATATCAATTAAACCTATAACAGATTAGTTCAAAATAAGGGTTTAATGAAAGGTAATAAAAATATTAATAACCTCCTGGTAGAACTGTCATCCACTGTGTGGACAAAAGTATGTGGACACTCTGAATTCAGTTATTTTATTTTTTCCAACAAAAACATTTTCTCAGCCATGGGATCAATAAAATACTTCCATTATGAATTGTTTAAAATATTTTTTCTACCTTATACTCATGGGTGAAATTTCAGATCTATAAACATATGAATTGTGGTATAAATATTATAAATAATAGAAGTATAAATAGTGTAAACCAGAGCCCTCCACTCACAGCCAAGCAGGACTCATTTTAAAAGCTCATTGCAGAAGCAGGTGAGAACGGTGGTAAGCTACAGTCCAACAAAATAAAAACATGTTTAAAATAAAAGCTATAAATAATTCATTTTGACTTTTATATATACGTGAAACGGTGGGAGGTCCCATGAGGGGATCCTCCCAGCACTGAGCGGCCGACCCTGCGACCCACTGAAGTTAAATCCACAGGTATTCAACAGTTTATTTTCAGTGGATGGTTTTAATAGTGGATGTTTGAGTCTTTAAGGGTTAATAAGTGTGATGTTTCTCACAGGGAAACGCTGCCCCCTACTGTCTATTTACATGAACAGAAAACAAGACCACATTCATTCATTTTACAGCATTCTTTATTCATTCAAAATATTTAAAAAATACATTTTCACAGAGGCACTCAAATAAATATTTTACATTTCATGAATAAGTGCCAGGTTCTTTTTCCTCCACCATCCAAATGATATGCAAACACAGCAGAAAAAATAAAAATAAACAACCAAACATATCTTTTCAAAACAGTTCAAGCAGTTTTTGATCACAAAGAACATCACACAGTCCAAAGGCAAAATAAAATGATTCCTTTTACATTGTTTTATATTCAGAATTGTTCCAGCTTCATTCATAACTTGGTCTAAATAAACCAGGGGTCTTAAACTCATTGACCCCTGACTCATCTAATTTGAGCTGCAGTGGGCCCAAGAAGAAAATAATATCAGAATAACCTTTAAATAATGATAAATCCAAATGTTTGTCTTTGGCTTAGTGCAAAAACATCCCTAAATTATGAAAATACTTAGTTTTTATCAGATATCCAAATGCAAAATATGTGAAAAAAGTGACATTTTATGAGGAAAATAAGGTTAATTTTAACAATATTGTGCCTCAGGTTATTATTAGTCCATGTGTTTTATTATGGATCAGTTCGACAAAGACACTAAAGTCTTAGTAACAGAAGCAGAAAATGGTTCAAATGACTGGACCTTATTACCAGAGGTGGAAGTAACTAAGTAAAAATACTTTCTGCACTGTACTTAAGTATAGTTTTTAGGTATCTATCTGTGCGCAGGTGCCCCTACTCTACTTTATACTTTTATCTTCAGCCCAAGGACCACATTGGAACATTTGGTGGGCCACATTTAGCCCCCGGGCCACATGTTTGAGACCCCTGGTTTAAATACTCAGTTTTTATTGGCTCATAATGCGTCGATCATGGCATCAGCTATGAGTTTGTTTGACATTTCTTCTTTTATCTAAAGCAGATTGTAACAGTAAAGCAGTAACAGATAAGGCAAAAAAAATGAAGTAGAAAACATTGAAGTGTCTTCAAGTGTCCTGTGGAGAAAGACGTTAATAAGTACACCGTTTAATGTCCCTGCATGACCGACAGGATCCAGTACAAGTTCAACCTATGACATGACCAAACACTGCTTTCATTAGTCTGGATTCTTTTGTCTTTGTTTTTAAACACTGAGCAAAACTACACATTTTAACCCTTTATAACCCAGTGCTTTCATTCTGGGTGTGTCCAGTGACCCCATTTGAATTTCTGGTGACCCCCAAAGATTCAAAACAGACTTTTTTTTCTTTTTGTGAAAATGTATTTGTTTTTTTGGTCTTGGTTTTTATCATGAAATATTTTGTTAGTGTGCCGTCAGTTGAGCGCAGGCATCAGGCTGGACGGCACTTGCACGGTGTCTAGGGTGACCGTTCGTCTGGACAGTCCAGTTTTAGAGCCATCTGTCCGGCCGTCTGTCAAGTGTCCGGCTTTTTCACATTTTGTCCTCCTTTCATACAATTGTCCGCCACCGTTGCATTACCGCATCACTGTTATTTACACTTGCTGCCGAAGCAGCGCAGCCCCTCCCTAACTTTAGGGCTTTTGTCCTCCTTTTTGGACACAAGTGTCCTCCTTTCCTCTTTCATGCCAGTGGTCACCCTAACGGTGTCATCTGTACACCAGCTGTTGTTTGTCTAAATACATAAGTCAGCCCCACGGCTCTTACCGGACTGATGTAGCATGGCCCGCTAGCCCGCTAGCATTGTCCGGGATCCCAGGGTGAAGCCAGGTTTCTGTGATAATCAACACGTGGGCGTCTCTGGTAGCTGTGGGGGTTGTTAAATCCAGCCTCAATTCATCAATGTTGTCGCATAGGGACCTGGCGTTTGCTATGAAGAGGCTGGGTAGCGGTGGTCTTTAGCCTAGCCAGCTAACCTGCTCGGCAGCCCCTCTTCTGTTTCTACTCTCTCCGCCGCTTCCGGAGTCGCCCCGCCGGCAGGGTCATCCATGGAGAGTCCGGTGCTCGCGCTATAGTCAATGCGATTCGATACGAGTTTTGAAAGTCATTTGTGATGGGAATCTCTTGTCGTATTCCGATATTCAAGAGATCTTTATCTCCCCCAGACTCACGCATATCCTTTCACAAAAACATCACTAGCAGCCACACACATGGATTCAGGAGCACTGAGCCACTGCGACTATGCGCCGCCATCTTAGTTATTAGTTAGAAATGTATATGCTGCTGACGATTGTTAAGATATATTATTATAATTAAATAAAATAGAATGGACTTGGTGTTCAAGTACAATACATTTTTTAATGGCTATTTAATGTAGTACGCTGTGGTTATTATGTACCGGCCTCAGTTAAAGCCATAAGGGGTTAGTCTGTAACCCTCCCTGTCTGTCATTTACTGGCCGAAGTCATGTCAATCAGGGTGTATGGACCGAGGATTGGTGGAGAGATTGGAGTGGGCGGTGCTTAAGGGGACAGGGGATAGTAGACTGGGACCGGTTGAGTGTGTTTTTGACCTGCTTATGTCTGTGTCTAGCTCTGCTGCTGAGAGGAAAAACATTTCAGACAAGCCCGGTCTGAACCATTGTTGTGAAACGCTACAGTATTAGAGGTAAATACATACACCAAACAACCCCCCCCCCCCGATCAGCACCGATCTCCCATTTGAATTCAGTTGACGGAAATCTGTTGCAGTGACAGAAAACTTTAATCCCTGTATTTTCACACTAACTCTTCTAAAGTTCAAACAACATCACACTTCAGTGGTAGTAAGTAGAGGGTCCCTAAAGACAAACCCTAGTGTCCTCAGGTCCTCATGTCCTCTATAGTGTGTCCACAGTTACTTACTTCAAGCCAGTATCTTTCCGTATACATAAGACGTCTTTAGGAGGAAGTCCGTAATAGTCGAGTGCAGAGTTAGATGCTTTGGAAATTCACAACTTCATTGCAGTATTTTTTCAAAACATAGTCCAATATTTCATTAGAAACATAATGAAGCTGTATGCAACAGCAAGGCTTAGCATACTAACAGGTTGTTGTTTAGAGTTGTCATTATTTCTAGGTTATTCTTTTAATATTTGTGACCCACCACCACCAAACCAGGCATAAGTCGCGCTGAGCCGTTCAGAGCTACAGCCAAATTTAGGATGGAAGGTGATTTGTTATTAGTGTTTACACCTTATCAAAAAACGGTACCTTAACACCTCTATGTTCACTTCCTGTGGTCATTACATTGAAATCCAATCAATAAAGGTGTTTATTGAGTCAATTATTTAAGCGGTGACAAAAGTTCAGGTATTGCTGAGCAAAGACAAAGACGACTTCCACCTCTTTTCGCCGAACAAAACGATCTCCGTTCCGTGGGTAAACACCCAAGTGTTTGGTACGAGGTAAAAGCTTATATTGAATGTTCTGTCCAATGGTGTAAGCCAAATGATTATAATACGTCACACTTCTGTCCTATTATTATAATATATAAAACTTCTGTGACATGTCCATCAGAGTGTCCTTTAACATCTGTCAACAATTTGTGTCAATCGGATACAAATTATTATGCGTTGCTAAGGACTTCCTACCCCAAAACAGTCCAAAACTTTAACGGACAATATCTAAAAATATGCAAATTGTAAAATATGTCCAAATGTGGATATTAAAATGACCATAACTTTGGTTCTACTTGTGATAGAAACATCATTTTTTCACCATCTTAAACCTTAGTTTCCACTCTACCAAGATACACACATAACTCTGTTTGGATTTACACACACTTATGCCTGGTTTACTGGTGGTGGGTCACATTTGACTTGGGATCACATCTTTAGTTCCTTGATTTTTAATACGTTGTTATGTTTGACACCCCTGATTTATAGTTTTGCTCAGTGTATTATTATATAACACTTAACTGAAGAAAGAGTCACTTACAGAGTATAGTCGTTGTATAAATTGCTAAAGAAAGACATTCTGGACAGATATGTCACTGACTGTAATATATTATTTTTAACCATTCACAGATATTTGACCTCGGTTGCATTGATAGTTGCCACATAAATCCACATACAATCACTGAGGGACTTCAATTCCTGCTAAGGCTACGTTCAAACTGCAGGAAAATGTGGCCAAAATCCTCTTTTTATGCCCGTATGTCACCTGTGTTCGTTCTGTTAAAGACAGTTTGGACATCTGTTCCATGGGTTCAATTCTATAAACTCTTAAAAAGCAGCTCAAGACATTTTAACTTAGCAAAGCTTTTGGTTGATGCATTTATCCTTTTTTTTTTTTTTTATCAGAGGTGGGAAGTAACTAAGTAAAAGTACTTCATTACTGTACTTAAGTAGACTTTTTAGGTATCTGTACTTTACTTGAGTATTTATTTTTCTGTTTTTCCGTCTCTGAGAGGTGGAACTGAGGAAGGGAAAACTGTACCTATTGTTTCCTGAATGTCATGTAATTTCCCGTTCAAAATTGGTATGGACATTTTAGAAACATCCAAATATTGTATATGGACATGTCCACAGTGTCCATACATCATTTTACACCCATGACTGGTCCCATATATTGCCTGTCTATAGTCTGTACATACCTTCCTCAAAAATCTATAATATTATAGTTACTCATACTGTAACATAGTCATAGCCTGTTATAGTTTGTACATACCTGCATCCATAGTTATTTATATCATCTCATTTTAGCACCTCCTACATATACTGTGTATATTTACAATGTCTATATTATTTATTCACTGCTATGCACTTCTGGTTGGATGCTAACTGCATTTCATTGCTCTGTACTTGTGACATGTGCAATGACAATAAAGTTGAATCTAATCTAATCTAATCTAATATATTGGCTGGCTGATATATGGGTCTATCATTATGATAGACTGCTTAAGAGCTGCTGTGTGAACGTAGCCTTAGTGTCCACAAGTGTTTCTGTTTCACCAGAATAAAGACAAACTGTTGAGTGTTTTCTGTAAGTAAAAGCTGCACCAGTGAACATACAGAAAAAAAACACCATTTTTTTTGTAGTTTCTTTTCCACAAATAGAACTACAAACAACTGTCAACAGATGCAATTTGGAATGAAAATGATAAGATTCTGCATTTTTGAGAAGTGAGGTTTTTGTTCATAGTGTAAAACCATCATGTCTACAATTCTACTTAAATAGGTCAGTTTCAGTCACATGACTATGATGACATCACCATTTCAGCTGGAGGGCAGGAAGTAACCGTGGAGAACACTGCTATGGAAGAGTGTTTATTGCACAGATTTAGATCCAGTGTCCAAACACAGTTAAGTGACAAATGTACTGGACGTCACCCGTATCTGATGAAAATTCATGAGTTTTCCACAGAACCCAAAGATTTTCCAACAATTACTAACTACCTGGTTCTGCAGACGTGCTACTACACCAGCAGCAGATGAAAGACTAGTTTGGAGACATACAACTTTATTGTCAGCGGGTGGGTCCACAACCTCGGTACCAAATAGCTCAGTGATAATTACCTTCACCAAGAAGCTATTGAATGCAGGTCTGTCTGTCTGTCTGTTTGTCTGTCTGTCAGCAGGATTACGCAAAAAGTTCTGAACGGATTTTTATGAAACTTTCAGGAATGATAAATAATGGGTCGAGGAAGAACCCATTAGATTTTGCGCAATGAGGGTCAAAGGTCAAGGTGACACTAAAGGTCGACAGCTAAAACACATTAGTGGTAATATCTCAGGTTTTTTTCCCATTCACATGGTCTGACCTTTGACCCCTAACCGTCAGATAACAGATGGGTCAGCACCTATGGCTCCATCACGTTTTGACGTCATATGACGACATCTCAAGCCTTGGCGGAGGTCCGCTGTCCGTGACTGTCGTGTTATCGTTTGGTCTTCACCAAGTTGAGTGTTTTATTTGTAAAGATGCGACGTCAGAATGTATTACATGTTTGTTGACATTGGTCGCTGCTAGCTGCTAGCAGTAGCGACTAATGTCAACTAACATGTAACTCATCTTGATGTGTCTAGTTAAACTATATTACAACAGTGTTAATGAACATTTATCCACAACCTAATGATATATAGCACATCCACTAAAAAGTTAACTTTGGAACAAACCTCTGACCAAGTGGTCACTGCAGACACAAGCATTAGCATTAGCATTAGCAGACTATGCTCCTCCCAACCACAAACGCAGATTTAAAATCCACTCTTTATGCAGTTTTTCTGTGAGTATTTTCCACTTCTCACTTTTGTGAATGACAATCTTTGGGACTGTAAAAAAATCACTTTTCGTTCTCTCAGTTAGAACGATTGTTGCATCTGTCAACTACACAAAACAGACATTTTCTTCAAGCTACTTCACTTCCTGCCCTCCATCTGAAAATCACGTGTTGACTATATAGCAATGTGACGTCATGTGAAATCAACCTATTCAGTATTTTATATCACATTTATTCATTTAATGTTGTGTTAATTCCTAAAATACAGGCACTGAGACACAGTTTAGAGTCTAAATGCCCTTGATTTTCCTTTTTTCTCTCTCTCTCTCTCTGTTCTCTGTGCTCAACATGTTTTGTTTCATATATTATGAAATAAAAACAGGCAGGACAAAAAAACCCTTTTTTTTAAATTGTTCACATATTCAGAGGAATTTGTTCGATCGTTCTGTACAAAGAAAATAAATCACAGTATAAACTAAACTAGATCAGAAAACACCAAAGCTTAGGCAGTTTGTACAAATAATTAAAAATTGCATGCATTGATCAGAGACTGCGACGCATCCACGTCTTATAGACGAAACATCGCGTTTCTGTTTTTACTTTGAACATCAGATCTCATCTTCTGAAGACTCCATCTGTACGTTTACGTGGTCTTTTTTAATTCCCAATTATTTATTCTGAATAAAGTCATTCGGAATGAAAGCTATTTCCTTTGTGTTTACATGGACGTGTTAATTCCGAATAAGCGTTTACATGTAATACAGGTTTATTCTGCTCGATAGTTAATTGGGTTTTAAGAGCTGGGGGTACAGAGGGTTATGATTGGACAGAACGTCCATGTGACGTCTTGACGTCTACCAGAAGAAAACAATCATGTTCACTTCCTGTTTTGTTGAGCACTCTTTCCATTATATTTAATTCTTCCAATAATCAAATCAAATACTGACTCCCTGATGAAAGGCCATTATGTCGAAACGCGTTGGGGTTTTTATATGTTTTTATATGATTTTATAGGTTTTTGTAACCAAGCCAATTTAATAAAGGCTTTTTATTCTTCACTTATAAGAGAGTGCCTTGGAATTTTTCTTTCTTTTTGCTGTTTTTTCCTATCCAATAGAGCACCTCTGGTTATTATTATTTATTTTGAGTCCAGGTAGCGCTCCTTAAGCAAACTTCTTTTAGGTAATCAAATCAAATACTTAACTTCACCGTGACTCCAACACTTGCTTCGTTCGGCCCACAAACGTACGCATGATGTATATTTTCATCCGCAACTGCTTCTTAAAATCTCTATCCGTCCTCTTTCCATTCGCATGAACGTGGGTCGAATGAAGACGCGTCGGCTGT